>VZTG01005141.1:0-183082 GCA_013397845.1 Melanocharis versteri | reverse complement strand
CCGCAGGGGCCCGGTGCCCTGCCCCGCTCTCCGCAGAGCCGCCGCCTCGCTCCGCGGCCGGCCCCGGACACCGGCATCCCCCCGGGCGGGAGCCGGGGCCGGGGCCGTCGCCTTCCCGCAGAGCGCGGCCGGCCTCTTCCCCTCTTGCAAAGCTTGCCGGGCCGGTAGCGTAAAAAGGAGTCCTGGGTGTGTGGGTTTCGAAAGGACGTGTGATGCCCTAAAGTGTCAAGAAACAGCGTGGTCGTGGGTTTTGGAGTGGTTTTTTTTTGTTTTTTTTTGTTTTTTTTTGAATTTACAAATGGCGGAGTGTTTAAACTCCACTTTTGTGGCTAGGCTGCATTGAAAACCATTTGTTCAATGGATTTGAAAATAAGTAAGAAGTGAGAAGATTGCGTGTCCCGTGACCTGTGTTTCAGTGATGCGCCGCTACACACTGCTGTGAAATTCTGCCAACTTATTTATGCGGGGTAATTTACTTGGCCCTTGATACAGTTAGTGGAGCTGTGATTTGCAGCTTACAGCATACTTTCTCCATTGCCATTGTCAGAAATCTAGGGAAGTGAATCAGGGCTCCCAAATGCCCAAAGTTGTGTAGGTCAAAAGTTTGTGTGCTGATGCTGTAACTAACTGCAGTGTTCATTTCCTACTCAACGAAGCACTATGCCTACTCAATGAAGCATTTTCAGAGGACTTTCTAGCTCCACAGTTAGCACTTTGGTTTTCATCTGGCTGGCTGTTTTTCATCCTATTAAAATATCTGTGCTTATGCAACAGACACCAGCTCCCACAAGCCAAGAGCGAATAGGTCTGCTAGTAAATGTTCTCACTTTCTCTTCGGTACTATCGTGCAGCAGACGGGATTGCTTGGAGTCGTAACTCTCATTGTCTGGCTCTTCTGGACCTGCCTTCACAAGTGATTGCAGGCCATAACTGCAGGCAATTCCCTGTCTTGATATTCTCTTACCTTTTACTGCAATGTGTGTTTTATTTTACTTCATAAAGGAAGATGTATTATGAGGTCCTTTCAGTATCCATTCCTACAGCTCTGCATCTCGTGCCCTGCCTGCATTTATACCTAATGCAGCCATTTATGGCTAAGGAGTCAGTTCCCTTACGGATTTCCTGAGGGGACTACAAGTGCACAAAGAGAGAGCTGAGCAGAGATCCCTAATTGTTAGTTGACTGCAATAGTCCATGGTCCTCCTGCCTTACACTAATTTTTGCCCTCCAGCATTCTTCTCCCTCCTTGATGAGTGTAGGAAACCTGAGAAAAGTTTTGTTTTCAGTTGTTCATGTTACTTTGGTACCTGGATCCAGGACCATCTGAGTAGTGGATTGTGTATGTGACAAAGTAGTCACTCATCTGAACAGTTATCAGCAAAGTAAATGCTACTGGAACACCTTCTCTTTAGTATTATTGATTTTTAGTCCTTGTATTTTATTTAGTAATGATTTATTCTGATTATACAGGTTACCCTTTCCCTACTGCTCCTCCTGTGGACCCGTTTGCAAAAATCAGAGTGGATGACTGTGGAAAAACCAAGGGATGCTTCAGGTTGGTCTGAGATAAGAGTGCAGATACCTTTATGTTTACAGATGCTGACTGATAATATTGGAGGCTTTGGTTAATATTTCACAGTCATTTAAAAAAATGTTTATAATTTAAGAACATTCTTTGTAGTACAAGCTATATTATTTGAGGACACTAGACTTTTTAAGAATACATGTCATAGTTATGGACCAACAGTTCTTTTACATTTCTTGTATTTTAATGAAGCACTTAAAAAAACAGAGCAAGGAAGGTCAACAGAGTAATATTGTGTGTAATTGTTTACTGTACTGTTTGAATACTATACATTCTTACACTAAAAGAGTAATAATTGCAAACAATTAATGCTACTTTATGTCCAGAAGGATATATGTTTTACTGCCATTATACAAAAATACATTTGTTTAGTTTTTTCTTGCAAAACCTTAATTAAGTTCCATAGCAGGAAATTTTCAAGGAAAAAGTTATGTATATTTCCAATTCCATTTAGGTATGGTAAGCCCGGATGCAATGCGGAGACTTGTGACTACTTTCTAAGTTACCGTAGAATAGGAGCTGATGTTGAATTTGAGTTGAGTGCCGACACAGATGGCTGGGTGGCAGTGGGATTTTCCTCAGACAAGAAAATGGTAAGATATGTGCAGTTCTTCGTGTTGGCAATATACACTTGCACATCGTAGGACATAAATGGTTTATATACATTTATGTATTTGATCGGCGAGAAACAGAGCATATAAGGTAAAACTGACTTGCTGAAAACAAAGCACCATTCAGTAGCCCCCATGGGAGCACTGCCTCACAGAAAACTGCTTCGTCCTTCCCAACATCTCCTTTCCCTTCTTCTCTGAGAACTACAATAGTATTTCAGTTCAGCTCTGAATGTTTGAATGTCACTAGCTGTTTGCCTTTTTATTAGAAAAGCCCTCAGGGATAAGCCAGTTCACATGGAAATGTCCTGTTGCGCTTTATGTCAGTGTAATTTGGGCAAAAGACACACCTTAAACTGAATAGCAAATGGTTTTATTCTTCAGTAAATCAGCTGACTTTCAGCAATATAAATTTTTATTTCACTGTTTAACTTGGGAAATTTTTGTGTTTCTTTCATACCTATGTGTTGTTCCAGGGAAGCCACAAATGTGTGAGAAAATGACTGCTGCTAATTTAAACATTTATACTTAAGAAGGCAGTCTTGTTAAAATTTCTTCTCTCCTGGATTTTTATTTGGTTTGGTTTTATGTTTATTCCTGTTCTTACTTTTTCATTCAAAAGCTCCACTTCTTACTGAGTTTCAAGGACCAAAACAGAAGCATGTAATGTGTGGACTTTAAAAAACCTGGGCAATAGGTGACTTATGCAAAGTTGTTTTGTCTGTGATCCTTGGTAAAATGTTTAGGATTAAAATACAGTTTATAATATAGCTATTCATGTACAGAAACACTCCTGAGTGTATATAAAACAATACTGGGCCTATATCCTAAATCACAAGTCAAAGAAAGGACTGTTTCTTGTAATGTTGAAAGTAGCACTCTGAAAAAATATAGGAATTAGACATCCCGGGCTAGGACCCAAAAAAATGAACTGGAAGACTTGCACTGACTTAACAGCATTTTTATCAGACCCAAAATGAGAAATAGAAAGATAATGTGAGGACAAGTGCTTCTCAGTTATTACTACACGTGTTTTAATATGACACTGTAAAGAAACACAATGACGAAAGGTTTTTGTGTCATAAAGAACAGTTTATGTCACAAGAAACAGTTTGTGGTTTTGGTGTAAAGAGCAGCTTTACAGCCAGATTTTGGGAAGAGTTTAGAAGCCTGGCAATGCAAGTACTCAAGAGGGTTTTCAAAGCAGCTCAGCACCTTTAAGTACTTGTCCCCGGGCTATGAGATTGTGTTACCAGTTTGTAACTCCGAGGTACCTGCAGTGGACCCAAGGGTCCCACTGCCCTTCTCTCATCAGCCACTTGGAAAGCAGGCATTACCTTTTGTCCCGGGCACAGCAAGCAGCAGGTTAAGTCTGAGCTTCTGGTAAAAAGAATAACAGAAGTGTAAAGTAAAAGGTTTTGCTTCCAGATTTGCTCCGCATATCGTGTAATGCCCGTAAGTCAGCTGGGCAAAAGCGGCTAGCATCTCTCTTCCTCTCTGGAACCCCTGCTGACTTCATCTTTTTCATAACTTCCAGGATGTTTTGGTGTCCTGAGATGCACAGGCTTTGATGGTAAAATGGCTCTGGGTCAAAACAGCTTAGCTGTGAGAAATGGGCTGTGCTTTGGAGGCCCTAATGGTGTGGCCTAGATAGCTTCAGAAGTTCAGGAAAAAAAACTACTTTGTGTCCCCAATAGATTTTTTTAAAGTCTTTTGGCCTATTTCTTTGTCTCAAATAACATTTTGCTTTTCCACTTGCAGGCTTTTGTGCCTTGGCAGGATTTTGTAATGTCATTCCGTTAACTGAGATTCAAAATGCTTTTTTCTTTTCCTTTTAGTTTTTTCCTTCAGTGTAAAAACGGCTTTATTTTTGCTTCTTTGTACTTAAGAATGAGGGATTTGTGCTTAGATGTATAAAAGTTAAACTTGGAAAATAAGTTATGGAGAGCAATTGTAGTCTCAAGACAGAGGTTGGAAGGGCTGTCTGCAGCAGCACCAAGGTGCAGAAAGTTCAAGCATGTTTTACCTAGTTGTGCCCTCTTTCCTCTCACTTCTGGCAAATCTTTTACAAATGCACATTGCAATATTCCCGTACTGCTGAAATACCCCCTTTTTCTCTCTTTTCCCTGTAACAAAGAACTGAAACTAGCAAGCATCATGTCTTTCACAGTACGACATGTCAGAAAGATGAGTATGGGAGGAGCAGGGCCTGTGTTTAATACAACACTGATAGCTGTGGCACTCATCCAGCTTGGATAGTGTTCTAGTGGCTCTTGGTGCTAAGGCTTCTATGAGATAGTGCTCCTGAAGTTAATGCTTGTCCCTGAGCGACACAGTGCTCTACCACTTTGTCAGTCGTCTCGAGTAACTGTTCCAGCAACTGCTTTACTATTTCAATGAATCACCTCTACAAATAAGTGGCTCCTTCTTCCTTCTGTCTGTTGGTTCTTCGGTGGCTGTTTAAGCTAAGTGAAGAAGCACATATTAATTACTTTTACCCTTGTATCTTGTGGTATACTGTATTCTGTTATTACATGCCGAACACTTCCTATAAGACATAAAAGATATGAGAAATGATGTTCCCTTAAGTGAACATGAGAAGAGATTAGAAAAGACTTACTGTAATTGATGCTATTATTTTCTCATATGTAGTAGATTTATTTCCTCTGTCTCACTTAAGTACATTGGTTTTCTGTCCATGATTTGGTGCAGTGGACTTGTACACATCAGGGATTCAAGACTGCCACATTTTATGAAGCAGTATCCCAGAACTTCACAAATAACAAAAGAAAACAGGCTTCCACAGATCAATTAATTATGTGATGTCAGAATGATATCATATCCTACAAATATATGTTAAGTAAAATAACTTTTAGAAAGATGCAAAACAGAATTCAGAGATAGTAAGGGTAAGTAACTGTTGCTACCCACTTACGTGCTTTTCAGTCTTACTGAAGACACCTGGTTAGGGGAACAAATATTTGTGTATATATAACTTAGAATGAAGGAAGGAGCATCCCAGGTCTTGATTAGCTTTGAATAATTAAAATTATGGACATAAATGAGGAAGTGTTTTATGACCTTTTTGTTTTCCATCTTCCAATTTTTTTTTTAACCTTGTAGGGAGGAGATGATGTCATGGCTTGTGTTCATGATGATAACGGAAGAGTCCGAATACAGCACTTCTATAATGTTGGTCAGTGGGCTAAAGAAATCCAGAGAAATCCTGCTAGGGATGAGGAAGGGGTTTTTGAAAACAATCGTGTAACATGTCGATTCAAGCGTCCTGTGTATGTTCCCCGAGAAGAAACCATTGTAGATTTGCACTTGAGTTGGTACTACCTGTTTGCTTGGGGTCCAGCAATCCAGGGTAAGTTGATCTCTGTATTACCAACAGAACTGATATGCCAAAATTGATAAATGTCTTTCAATTACATGNCCCCCACCTTTTTTTCTGAATGAACTAAAATTCTGGCAGCATGAGGCTTAAAAATGGATAAAAAGAAAGACAGGAGTCCAACATGTCTTGTTTTCTGGCTATATATCTGCTATCCCCACTTCCCAAAGCTGAGTTTAGAAGAACTTCATAACTAGAAGTTCTTACTTCCTTTGAAGGATGTTTGTTGTTTGCTTGAATTTCATTTGTTTTATTCAGAAATTTAATTTCGGAAAGCAAAGAAATGATCCTACTCCCTGACAGTGTAATATTGCATGCTTCTGTAGGCTTGAAAATTACCTGTCTGCCTACCTGTTTCTTGGGTAGAGTTATAGAAAAAATTGCATCTGACGGTATTTCTTTCTGCCCTTACCTGCTAAAGGTTCTATAACTCGTCATGATATAGACTCTCCACCCGTGTCAGAGCGTGTTGTCAGTATTTACAAGTACGAAGATATTTTCATGCCTTCGGCTGCCTATCAGACCTTCTCTTCTCCATTCTGCTTGCTCCTCATTGTTGCACTGACCTTCTATTTATTGATGGGAACCCCATGACCAATGGAAAATAGCAAGAATTTGGCAGTGGAAGTTTCTCAGGATGGACGGCTATATGGATGGACAATGCATTTTTCTATTGGAGTTTGTATCACATCACCATCCTCATCTAGCTGCTTTTGAACATAGTTAGCTTCTCAGAAGAGTGAAATAACCATCTCCTTTGAGTGGCAGAGTGGTGACAAATCATTTAAGAATAATCAGTGAACATAAATATTTTCAGTGTTGTGATTACTTGCTTAAGGAAAATGAGACTTTTGTAAAATCAACGTGTGTATGTGTGTTTGGAAGGGGTGCCTGTATGTGTGTTTAGGTGAATTTAGTGATGGACATCTTATCAAATAACAAAATTGCCTTCCAAATTGCTTCAAAAAAAGCAAATTTGGGAAAACTCTGCAATGCTGTTTGGTACTTCTAGAGCAGAGAGCACAACTCCAAGTGCAATTTCTGATCTTAAGACCTGGATACCAACACAGCAGTATAAAACCTGCCCTTCAGTAGTGGACCATTCTCCCAGTTTCTTTCTTTTTTTTTTTTTTTTTTTATATTTATCAAAGTGTACTTGCTGTGATACTTTCCAAAACTAAACTTGCATATTCAAGCATTAGCATGATTTTTTTTTCCGATGGAAAGAGGTGATGAATGTCTTTATTTTGTTTCAGTAGCCTTTTTGAAAGAAATGGCTACTTCTTTTAAGAGTGAGATATAAAGTAATTTAAACAAGGGGGAGGGAGAATACAGCAATATAAATTCTCCATACATAGGAAAACCAGGTGTAAAACATACAGAATATAAAAGTTCCCAACAAGCCATAGGATGTCCTCCTAATAGATTAATTCAATTTTTCTCTTTTTATGAAAAAAAACAGTAATTTTGCTGACATGTAAATATATTTTTAAGTAACTGTGCAGTAGTATGAAGTAATCTCTTTTTCCTGTGTTGTATGCCACTATATCCTGTTCATCTTAAAGGTGACTGTGGGCAGGTGGTGTTACCTTACAAAGAGATATGAATGAAATTACTTGTAAGGAAAGACAGGGGTTAATAAGAACAGCAGGATCTTTCATTCATCAAACCACTGCTAACATATAGGTATTGTGGAAAAAGACGAGCTAAAAAGGCAACACATTAGCTGTTTTTATTACCAATAACTAGTAGAAGAGGAATGCTAAATATTACAGAGATTAAAAGTGTCAAAATGCATTTATGAGCCACAGAATATTATACAAACTTTGAGTGGAGAATTTCTGTTCTTCACGTAATAGGAAGTGTATGACACGTTTACACGTAGCAGCCAAATGTGCTTAGGTAAAGTTACTCATTCACTTTCCAACTTTTACACTAAAATTCTACTTAAGTAGAATTAAAATCTGAAAAGTGCCAAAGTTTTATCTCATGTGGTACACTTGAGGACTCTCTAACATAGAATCTGGTAAAGTATATGTAATGCAACTCCTTTCTATTCTCATTGCTGCATGGAGTATAAAATGATTAACTAGCTTAGCTCGGTTTTCATCATTATTCACAGATTGATGTTTGTAGACTAAGGTTTTTAGGCTCAGAATTCTTCAAACCTATGCTTAAGGTATATGAATTAGATTGAAGATGAACTTATCTTCATAACAAACACTATACCTGTTTCAAAAGAAAGATTGATTAATATTTCATATTTTCATTGATGTCTTCAAGGATATGTTCACTTAAAATTACTGGACTAGAGTTCAGGAGAGGGAAGGGAAATTCAGAAGTGAACTTTAAAAGTGCATACAGTAGCTTTATTTAGTATAAATTACTTCTCTCAGGTTGGCTAACTTACTCATCACCTGATCACTTAGAGACCACCTAATAAGGTCTGCTTTGGCCCACCCACAACAGCTGCGTAATTTAGCCTTAAGATTGGCTGGAGCAGATAAGCAGAAGCCTGGATAATAAGCTTTACATTCAGCAAACAGGTGAAGTGAAGAAATCATTAGGGTAAGTTCTTTCTCCTTTGTGCTACTTTGTAGGCAGCTGAGATACTGCAGTTCTTTCTCAGAGCCTGAGGGTTGTTTTAGTTTATGGCTTGGTTTTTACTGTTTCAGCCATTTACTTGATTACCCACTGAAGGGCTAATTTAATAATTTAAAGGTACTGAACTAGGATAGAAACCCAGTTTGGCTCCTCCTTTCTTCTTTAATAGAGCTCTGGATTTAGGATAGCCTGGTTGGACCTGAGCACACAGGTATGTTATAGATAACAATAATATCAAGATAAAATTGTGTGACAGCTGTCAATCTGCTCTCTACATATATGGAGTCAGATGTGTTTAAAGTTCAGGATTTACAGCAAGAGCAAAGTATTTTACATTACCTTTTATTCCTTTTTCAGGTTACTTGTCAGTGTGCTGTGTTTTTGTCATCGTATTTTTCTCTTGTTGAAGTACTAGCAGAAATGTGCACTTCTAAAAAAATCTTTCACCTAAGATTTACAGTACTTAATTAGCCTAATAAAGTGTTTGTAATCAGAAGGGAGGAAATAAAAGGCCACAGGAAGCAGCAAAACAATCTATTATCTAGCATTTAAATGGATGGTTGAGTTTGGCACTGAGTTGATCTAAGAATTCCCCTCACAGTGGGGAAAATCAGGACTATGGAATTCAAGCTGACAAACAAAGAAGGTATGAGTATCTAGAAATAGCTAGTTGGGATGAAATCTGAGGAGAAAAAGGTTATAAGGGAAATGTGGTATGTAAATTTGTATGATACTTGGTAAGTCAACATTTGAGTGGGCATAGTAACTTGTCATGGAGAGTATTTTGGTTTTCACGTTTTGTTTTCTTGTTTTTCTTTTTAATATTGAAAAGCAGGATTTATCCCTGTTACACAAAGTTACTATAAAGTAACAGTCTTCAAAGTAATTTTTAAGTGATTATGGTATTCCAAAGATTTTTTGTTTTATTATTTTTTCTAATTGACTGGTCCCAACAGACTAGAAGAAAAGGCCTGCTTTGGAAAAGGAGGCAGATATTTCCCTCTCCAAATAATTTTTTGTTTCTTTACTGTGATTACTACCAAACAACTGTTAAAGAACACATTTCCAAAGTGCTTTAATTTTAAGAATTGCATGCTGCAGAGTGACTTAATACAGAGGCATAGAATTTAGAGAGGGCATATTTAGAGTATGGTGTTGTTTGGAAATTTAACTGTGATTATTAACTACGTATATTTTTAGGTATAGGTGAGATGCTAATTTATTTCCCCCCTCAAAAAAAAAAAGCAAGTAGCTGATTTGATAATATTATTGGATACTGGGTGACGCTGTCTTCTGTTATTATAAGGGAAATATTCTGGTTTTGAAAGAGAACATACTGATGAGAAAAGTTTGAGCTCCCTCTGTGGCCTTCTTGTCCATCTTGACTGGTTTTGCAATACTTGGATAGTAAGAAAATAAACACTTGTGGCCTCTCTAATCTGAAGAAACCCCCAGTTTGGGTTAAATGGTGTTAAAGCTGTATTTGGCACTGACCTTCCCCATCTTCATCACAGGGATTAGAGAATGACTGGAATGTGGTGTACGTCAGTATGCCACCCAGGCAGTGGTCTTGAAGCTTGCTTGGGGTACCATATCCTAGGTCTGAACCAAAAAGAGAGCCCTGCAACTGCCTCCATGTACTAAATATCTTTTCAGTTATTTCTCAGTTACTGCTGTAATTAATATAACTGCTCTAAGTTTAAGGGAAGACATAGGTCTTCCTTTTTTTTGTCTTCTCTTTACTTTCTTATCCCTCCAATACATCAGACATTTACAAAAATGAAAACTAGTGTTGTTTTAGAGAGTAGACCCTCTGTCTGGCCTTTCAGGTCTTTTCTGTGTCCATTGGAAGTTTGCACCCTCCAGTACTCTAGAAGCAGAATTAAATTTCATGTGCACATTATGTAACTTTAATAGCATTTAAATGGCCTCTTGTGACTTGGTGGTTTCATTGGTTTGGCACGCTGTTGTGTAGCAGGTGTACTTCCCCTCACCCTCCTCTTAACATCTCCAAATAATTTCCCCAAAGTAAAGTAGTTGGTAATGGTTTTACAAAAAGGAGATATGTATTTCAGAGAATTACAAAAGGTCTAATACAAGTTATTTTCAGAGGTAACTATTGTGTCAGTGTTTTATACAAAATATGACTTTGCATAGGGCCTTAGATTTATGATAGAATCAGAAATACATTTAAATATTACAGTGTTTCAGTGCTTCATGGAGCTGGGGATGTGCATAGCTTATAAGAATTGGTATGATCCCTTTCCACCCTGACTCCACAGCATGTAATGAAACTGGCAAAGCAGCCTGCTTGAATGTTGCACAGCGAGGCATTGGTGATTCCAAACAGTTTGGAACAAAAGAATGGAGAGACTGGTAGTAAGGACAAGTGACAAGGAAGGGTTAATTGTTTCGGCATACTTCCTAATTTTGTATAAGTTTACATGTGGCAGTGCCTGTCTGGCACTCTTTTTCCAAGCAAATATTACTTGATGTCATGGGAAGGAAGGGAGTCTGACTTGAATGAGATTTTGGCTTTTAGGCAGGTCACAGCTATTTAAGGGCTGATGTGGGCAACAGGTCAGACTACGCCACAAAGTGTCCTCTGCTGTCAAGCTCCGAGGTAAGAGCTGGAGGCTTGATCTGGCCTTCAGAGATACAAAAACTCCTCAAGACCCCAGAGGCAGAAGTGGCAGTCAGCTGCAGCAGGGAGTACCTGCTCAGTTTGTAGAATGGCCAGTGAGCAGGTACTCCCTGCTGGCTGCAGTCTGAGTATCAAAAGATGGGGGCTCTAAATCTTACCTTAACGGCGTTGTACATTAGCTCCTCTAATTAAAATTTCATTATCAGTCTTTTTGTAGCAGTGTGTTTGGGCAGCTCTCCCTCAACCTGCCCTATGGTTCTAACTGGAAGATTTTAAAGTAAATGTCAAGTCCCTGTGTACAGAAATTAATAAAAAAGAAAGTATTTTTTTAACCATATGCCAGCTTTTTGCATTTTTTTTCTTGTCTAGTTATTTGTATGCAATTTGTATGCCGAGGTGTCTGATTTTTGCAAATACAGAGTAAGCCTTCCTTGTCTAAACATTTTTTTATTAATATGAAATAATCACTTTGGTAACTTTTTTTTCTATTTTCACAGTATGTTTGATAAAATTATAGACGCTTAAGCATGGTTATTTAACTTACCTAATTTGGGCTCAGATAGTGAGGCAAAAGCAGTGCAATTTTGAAATGTCAGAGAGGATGTGTGCAGCTTGTGGAGTTGATAGGTGTGAAAATGCAGACTTAAAACACATTACTTGCTTTGAAAATCTGCGTTATGACTTGGCAATAGCAATGAATCTGCTGTAAAGAGAGGGACAGATTTTTTTCCCTTGGATTACTAAGTATTTTGAATAGCACTCATGGACTTATAGACTATCTCAGGTTGGAAGGGACCCATAAGGATTTAGAGTCCAACAAACACCCTGCTCCTCACAGGACTGCCTGAAACTACCCCATATGACTCAGAGCATCATCCAGATGCTCCTTGAACTTCCCTGCAGAGGCTATTCCAGTGACTGGCCACCCCTCAGAGAAGAGCCTTTTTCTCAGGTCCCATCTGAACTTCCCCTGACGCGGTTCCATAGTCATTCACAACTGTTGCTTTCGCCCTCTTTCTGTGTTTCTTGGCTAAGTAGGAATGTTCTTCCAAACCAGTGTGAGGTTGGAATAAGTGCAGGACTTCACAACCTGTATCTTAGAACAGCTGCTGCTCCACATAGGCTCGTTCTGATCTGCAATTAGAGGATTAGAATGTCCTTACAAGATGAACTTTTATGTGGCATTCTTAAGAAATTTTCTGTAAAGGTGTTGTACTCTTTATAGACTAGAGCATTACAGAATTACCAGTACTTTTCTGAGCTGTTTCTAAATGATTCTTAAATTCATATTTGCGTTTTTGAAGAAGTAATTGGATTTTTCAGAAGTGCTCAGCAGCTGCAAATCTTCTATGGCTCCAATGCTTACTCAGGGAAGCGAACATTTTATGATAACTAGTGATTTAGCTTCATATCTCTCTCTCAGTTTTGATGTCATTCAGTTCAATTTCCTATGGTGGTATTGGTAGAAAACGAAATAAATGAAAAATTCACTTAGGTTTTGTGCCAAGGAATAAAAATATTCCTGCTGATTTTTCACAACAGTGATCTGTAAGGTTTAGATAATGAAAAATATTCTTCACAGAATTAATGTTTAGGTAATGTGATTTTGCTGAAGGTATTTGTGTGTGCATGTAAAGTCTGAGAATTATACAAGATTATACAAGAGAATCTAAAAAACAAAAGGCTAGATTCTGCTCTGGAGACAAGACAAAACACAGAACCCTACCTGTTCCCTGACTCCTAGCTGATTTTGGGGAGACAGAATGATCCAGGAAAATATATATAGACCTGAGATATTATGTATGTGGGGATTATGTTTGCAGTTCTTATATATACACCTTCTTTGACTTTCTTTAGTACAAAAATTAGCCTCACAGTCTTACACTCATTACATTGTTATTTTCACTTTCTTCCCCAAACAAGCTGAAACAGGAATAAGTTCAGTAAGTCAAAAGGATGTTGTCATATAGATTATTAGGGTGACAGGAAAGGAAGCACAGATGCCACATTGAAACCTAGGAGGAAAAAAAATCTTGTTATTTAACTCTAGAATATGGTGTCTGCTTCTGAAATACTTGACTGCTCACGTATAAAGCAATGGGTTCTTTTTCAGTTTTTTACCTTTGGTGATATGAAATGAATGATAAATATTGAAGTATAAAAAAACTACCACAATAGATTTTTTTTAAAGCTGGAATTATCACTCAAGTCTTGACAAAGAGATTCAAAGATGAAATTCCAACCCTATTAGCTCATTAGAAAAATGAAATAGTGGGATCTTGACATTAGTGTGTGATGTCCCCAGCCTTTATTTACGTAGATATATTGTATTAGCATATTGAGTTCTGTTTAGGTTAAAACAGATGCCTAGTATGCCTTGGTATTTCTGATTTATATATCCTGAGGTCTGGTTTGCTTTAACCTCTTTGCAAATAAGCAGGCTGTCATACTGTGTGAACTCTTGCCACTTGTTTCGTATTACATGAATTGTAGTGGTTGAACCTGAAATGTCATCTCTACCTTTTGACTTTGTTCAGCGTTCTCAAGACTAATATACAGATAAAACATGCAAATAAGAAACTTGTAACTATAGTTTTAAGTGGTGTTCTGCATTCTTTATGCCAGGCTTCGTTCTGTATGCCAATACCCAGCGAGTCCCATGTGAAGTCAATGAGCATTTGGTTGGGTAGGAGTGCAGAATGGAGGTTTTATAGTCCAGAAGAATTTGCCAAACTTCTTTGTATTTATGCTCTAGTCTTTTCAGCAAAAATAACACTGAGTGAATAGATAATGAAATTACAGTGACCTATGGGACTACTTTAAAATCAATGCATGCCCTAAAGTATTGCTTTGTAACATTTGTTTTATACTAAATGTTGGTGTTCAAGTGAGCCTTGTTAGCTATTTGACAGTGACAGACAAAATTATTTATAAAACTGTTGCAATAAATGCCTTTTTAGTCTAAGAAAATGTGTGGTATGGCATTTATAAAGGGCGAAAAAAGTCTCTATGAGGTTAAAGAAGTCTGTGCTGCTGCCTTTGTTAATAATTCATGCCTGTGCCATGGGCTAGAATTTATTAGCCTGACTAATTCCATTTAAGTCAGTGAGGCTGGTCACAGTAGCAAATTAACAGACGTGAGAAGACCACCTTTTTTACTTCACCATGTGAATCACAATGAAGCTGTAAGTAAATGTGATCATCTCTATTTTAGCAAAGTATTAACACAACTGTCAATTGCTATAAGTATCTAGAATTTACAGGTTCCTGTGGTGACCTCTATGCTGTGTTTTTGTAACCTATTTCATACAAATACGATCAAGTTGCAATATTACAAATTTGGATGTTCTTTATCTACTGTCATCACTGCTCTGTTCCTTGGCCAGAATGACTCCTGAAGCAGCCAGAACAGGCTTTTGCAGAAAAGGAGAAAATGAAATTATATTAGAAAGTGGCAACAGAGGGGAGGAAGTGCCCTGATACTAAGCAAGCAAAAGCAGCTGTAGAAGACTCTCATACAGGGATGCTTTGATTTGTGAGATCTCTGAGGTTTGAGCAGGTATTCTACTCAGCTCCTTACTGGTAGACTGGGAAGAATTGGCACGGGGCAACAAGAAATGTATTGTTTTTACACTGTGTGGTCTGTTTGTTGTGTTTGTAGTATTACTGCAAGCCTGTAGCTGCAGGCTGCAAGAAAGGATGGATCTTGATTGTGTCAGCTACTTGTGCACTGTCCAAGCCATCATGACCAGTAGAGGCATTACATATACCAAATACATTTAAATATATTTAAATCATATTCTGTTTGTCTTGCACTATGTGACTGCTGACGGATTGGTGAGGAATTTGTCATAAACCTGAGGAATCCAAAACATTCTTCTGTTACTCAGATATCTGTCTATTCAGCCCTTGTTCTGTGCACACAGCTATCATGAGGAATAATCCTGCAAGATAGTGCTCTGAATTTTGTCCATGCACAGGTCCTACTGGTGCTGTTTTGCATGTTTTTTCCAGTGATTGAACATTTTTGTGTCCATGCTATTGACTGCTCTGCCTTACAATCATGCATTTCATTCCCCTTGTTAACTGAACAAGATCCACAGTCTTCTGTGGACACTTCTCACTCAAGTGTCGCTCTGCTGATAACTTTGTATACTTTACCTGAGATATTGAACAAAGTTGTGTCTGCAATAAAGTCAGATTATAATCACTGGGTAAAATCAGACATGGTGTTCCCAAGGATTGGTTTTCATTTTATTTTCACCAATGTTTTGTAAATGACATTGAATTTGGAGCCTTCTCATCTTAGCAGTTCAACTGCATGAAAGACTAATTTTTTCTTTAGCTCAAAATGCAAAGGTATATGCAGGTGACCTAAAGATGCAAAGTTTATATCTTAATCTTATTTTTTTTCTTTGCTTCTGGTACTAGTGAAACTATAATAGTTTGCATTGAGTATTTTTCATTGATCTGAATATGGTATTACTTTGTAAACTGAGGTGAATTTATGAAGTGAAATTAACCTCAACCGAATGTTCACAAATGTTCAGTAACACAGGTTAAAACAAATAAAGTCTCTCATGCAGGGATATTTTCTGAATATACAGGCCAGTGCTGACACCTTGTGGCTTCGTTCCTGACTTATTTCACAGCTCCATGTGGTTATTTTGGGTGTAAATAATGATTAACTTCCACTTGCTGGCATTGTCTATCTCCTCTGCTTTGTGGCTGCCTCAGTGCCCAGTACTTTGGTATAATGTGTAAGACAGCTTGGAACTTTGGTCTGTGTTGATTGCACATCAAGTGAATAAAGAGCTAGGGGTGTCTCTGACCTCTTGAACAGGACTCAAAAGGCATCAGTTCAGAGCACAAAATCATGGGTGCTAGTGCAGAAGCAGACAGAAGTTACAAGTTTCTTTTACTAAATAATATCTGATTACACTTACCTTTACATAGGAGAGCACCAAAGACTGTCAGTACTTGCTATATGTACTTTTAGGTGCATACATATTTTCTCCACTGATGCAAAAGTATTCCTTTGCTGCCCTCTCCACCCTTGAAGAATTATGAATAGGAAAAATACAACCAAAGAATTTCTGGCAGTATAGGAGCCTGAGGTGTACTACTTATCTTTGACCATGAAAACGCCTAAATCACAATGTATCAGTGCAATTTATACCTAAATGGGCATCTAATCTAAACTCTCTTACCATTTCAAATCTTAGACAAAACCAGCTGTTAAGTTGCTATTTGAAATCTGTTGTGGAATTAAGCTTTAGAGGCTGGGGTGTGTCTTGTGAAGATCACACATCCTCCCTCAGCTGTCAAAGAGATTCAGAGATTGTTTTCTGAGGTTTATGGGTCATGTCCCTGTTCTTAAGTGATCCTGTTGTGGTAATACATGAATTAGAAATCTTTATTTTATTGCATTGTTGAGTTTTTTTTCCCCTTTCTAATCTGTTTAGCTGTTTATAATGGATAGTGAAAAACATAATTGGAAAGGAAAGATCTTAAACAGTAGGGACTAGATCCTTGGCTTATGTAAATCAATGTTTATAGCTTCACCCAAGTCAAGGAGGTGACATTAATTTCTGTTCCTGAAAAACACGGCTGACCGAGTCTGTTAAGAAAAATCAAAGGAATAAGGATGTGCCTGTGAAGATTTGATTTGCTGACATCTCTGTTTAGCTAACAGAAGGATTAGAACTCTCTGCTCTCCCCCTGTGTAAATCTTAATTGACACTTGCTAATTGAACTTTAATGCAAGAAAGGTACTCTAATGAGCCATTAGAGTTTGGCTTCTGAACTGAAGAGGAAAGTTCAGGTAGCGATGCATTCTTGTTACCTATTTCAGCACCCTGCCAGGAGGCAGATCTATCTGATCAAAGAGCTGTGAGTGACAGTATCAGTTTAAGGTTCAATAAAAGCTTCTCATATGGACAACTGCTTGTAATGCCTCATCACCATCAGGATCAAACAAAGTGCCTGTAGGTTTGTAAGTGCTTTCATGGCATAAAATTAAAGCACTTTGTTGAACCTACACATGATCTATTCAGCAAAGGGAAAACAAGGAGCTGCAGGAGCTCAGAGGAACCTTTACCAGTGTGAACTTCTGTGTAACTAGCAGGAAAGGCTTTGCAAGGACAAATCAGGACTGCAGTGCAAAACCTCAAAAAATTGGCTTGGGCCCAGCCCCACCTACAGCTTCAGGATGCAACATAGTCACAGGAAGTGTGTGGAAAAACCTCTACCTTTCACCTCTGGAGTTATGATAGAGATAGGTCTCATCCAGCCATTGTCTTGATACTGCTCTGCATTTAAAAGCTAGGTTATGAATAGGTATGTTCCCACTTCACAAGTTAAAGACAATTGTGCTCAGCTTTTTAACATCTCCATCCTGCAAGAAATGCTCCACCAAAGTCCCCGTGGATTCCAATGTAGCATGAAGTTACATAAGGTTAAACTTCCATGTAAATTCTAAAAAATACAGAATTTTTAGTATTTGTGCACTTTTTATATGTTCAGTGGTATGCAACCTCTTTATTGTGATGTAGACGATATGCTCTATCTCCTTGAAAAGAAAGAGGAAGATCCCTCTGAGGGTTTTATGGTAGCATTACCAATAGCTTTAGTACCTATGAAGGGTTGTGTTAAGCCATTGAAGGAAAACTGTTTGAGCAGCACAGTGCCAGCATTGAGCTAGTTCAAATGTCATGGATTTCAGCCCTTGCAAAACTTGCTCAGACCAAGTGTATTTATTACAGACGCATTTAGACTACCTGTAAAATGTTAGCTGTTGCCCTCATGCCAGGACTCAGGGGTCTGGTGTATGCCAGCCACGGGAAATTAGCTCTCTAGATTATTTGCAAATAGCATTTGATGCTACACAGTGTCATAAATGGCAGGTCTAAAAAACCAGACAGAACAACCACTTCTTCAGTGGGCCTGATTGCCAGTAAAAGAGCAGATAAATAATAGTTGTTAAATACTTTGGTGCCAGAGCATGTTCAGACAAGACAAAATTCTCCAGCTGGTCTAACCAGTCTTGCTCTCCATAATGCAATGACACTCCATATCTCCGAATTTATTTGCTCCCAGACCTGAGCAACAGGAGGGAGAGGAGAGCGTTCAGCGAAGCAGGACGGGGTTGCACCGCTGGGGATGGGGATGAGGTTGTGCCGCGGGCTGCTGGGCTCTTCCATGCTCCAGCCTTTAGCCGCCTTCTTCAGCGAACGTCACGAAGGAGCTGGGCAGCCTCGGCCCGCGCTCGGCGGTGACCGGGCAGGGTCAGGGCCCCGGGCAGGGTCAGGGTGACCGGGCAGGGTCAGGCCCCCGGACAGTCCCGCAGCTCCCGCCGCGGGGAGGCAGCGCGGCCGCCGCTCTCCCGGAGCAGAAATACATTTCCCAGCACGCTTCCCGGCGGGCGCCNGGGCGCGGCCATGCCGCGGCTGCCGCTGGGCGGCCCGGGCGGGGCGGCGGGCATGTCGCTGCCGCGGCTGGAGAAGCCGATCAAGCAGGCCTTCTACAACACCGGGGCGCTGCTGTTCGCGGGGCTGTGCTGCGGCGCCGCCGTGCTCGTGTACTTCATCCTGGAGGCATTCCTGCGGCCGCTGCTCTGGGCCGTGCTCTGCGGCACCTTCCTGCACCCCTTCAAGACCTCGCTGACGGCGCTGGGGCGGCGCTGGCTCGGCCGCCTGCACCGCTCCCGCACGCCGGTGCTGCTGGCCGCGCTGCTGCTGCCCATCTGCTTCGCCAACTACGGCGTGGAGGCGCTGGGCGAGCAGGTGCTGCGGCGGCGGCGGCTCCTGCTGCTGCTGGGCGCCGGGGGGCCGCTGCTCTACGGGCTCTACTGCCTGGGCAGCTCGCTGGGCGTGCAGGTGCTGCTGGCACAGGCCGCCCGCATCATCTGCCAGGGGCTCGACTACTTCAGCAGCCAGTGGGTGAGTGAGTGAGTGAGTGAGTGTCGGTGTTCCGCGGCCGCGCTTTAGGCATGCCCCGCTTCTGGAGATGCTGTTAAGTCAGAGGTGATTCAGGCGGGTTCTTGGGCAAACATCGAGGCTTGTTGAGCTCTAAGGTGTGTATTAAAGTGTTGTGAAATAGCAGCACAACTCCACAAGTGGCCCAGGGTGGGGGAAGGCTCCTTAAGGCTTATTTCTCGGTGTACTGCGTAGGGGTTTTTTTTGCTTCTTAAAGTATCAAATAGTGCAAACGCAATTTGAACATCGAAAAGTAAAGCATTTTAACTTAAGAATGTTACTGGTGCTAACAAAGCCTGGGAAACTACTTTTCCCTGTGCTCTGTTCAGTAGGTAGAATAGTTAAAACTTCTGGCAGAACTCTTTTACACTTTGTTAGTTATAACTGAAAATACAAAAAGTACTGCGTATCAGAGGCAAATGGGTGTGTGAAAGATCAGACGAACAGTAAGTTGTACTCTTGTTAAATATTGATGTACAACTGGTATACTCAGATTTCTCAGTGTCAAAGACTTTTCAAAAGCTGCTCTGTTTTTTAAACAAACAAAGTACGCCCTTTCCCTAGGTAGCAGTGTTCCTGAATGGACTGGAAGAGAATATTTTAACAAACTACCTCTAGTGTGAATAGAATGGACAGGAGAATGTGTTCAGTCTCTTGAAAGTAAACACTGGAGGAAAAGATTTTCTTGACTTTATTTGGTGCTGGAAGACGTCAGAGGATATGTGTTTCTGGTCTGTTTCGTCCTCAGAAGTATAATTAGGGCTGAGTAGAGAGAGATACATTCTTTCTTTATAAAGAGGCAAGATACTACCATGTGTACTTTCAGCTGAGTGGTCGCAGAACTAAAGCATGACCTGGTACTTGAGGGAAGCTTTGACTTGTTGCCACACAATTTGCTTGATAAGCTTAGGATTTTCCTTTGCGCTGACTTCTCTGTTTTATTTTTAACAAATCTGTGATATTCCTACACTAACCGACCTGGCTAAGTCCAGGCTTTTATTAAAAGTTTGTTAATTAAGCCATACTTAACGTTGCGTAAATATAAGGGTACTGAAGGAAGCTGCACTTATTTAAACTTACAACTATGGCTGTAATGCGCTGCTGGATGTCTGTGCATGCTCAGTGCAACTTTGTTTAGCAGTTTCTGATCCTTCTGGTTGGCACTGGTGTTTCTGATTTAACACTTGTGTTCATTGAACTGTGGTAGGATTTTAACTGCACAAAACGTAGTAAGCTCCCAGACTTGAGTTTCTTGGGAAGATTTTGGGTCTGTGTCGAGGTAACTGTTCACAAACTTCCTTAAGCAAACCAGTTGCTTTCTGAACAAGCTGTCTGTCTCTTTCGGGGGCCTTAAAGGAGAAAAAAATTGTGGGCTTTCCTTTGTAAATAACTGCAGCTCGGTCTGGCAGCCTCTGTACACTTTGCAGTGTTTTCCTAGTCCAGTTTTTTTGAATTTTGCAGTTGCTTGATGTGTATTATAATTTAATTTTATCCATGCTGTTGAGGAGCCCTGAGCTGGATCAGTTAATAGTGTCAGTTTTCACTTCAGTTAAGCACTTTAAAGCCCTTTAATGGCCGTGTTATATCACAGGACTCAGTTTGCATGCATATGTTCTGCTTGTTAGTGGATATTACGAATCGGTTTCTCCATTGTACTGTTCTTCTCTGGGCTCTGAATCCTCCACGGTTCCTTCTGGGTGCACGTGTCATCTCCCTTTCTGATTCCCTCTGCTGTACTAGAGAAGTGAGTGGATGCCTATCATTAGAATTATGGGGATTAGGAATACTGATTTGGTATTCTTTAACTAAAGGTATTTTTATGGTATCTATTGGACCACGATACCAAGATAGAAATTCTCCTCTTAAGTTCCAGAAAAAAGAAAGTTCTTCGAACTCAGCAATTGCGTGTGACAATGACATGGTAAGGTGTATCTTGGCACCAGTATGTTAAAGAGCTTTCTTTCTACCTCAAATCTGACAAAGCCATTCATGGTGTTGATGAGGGAAGATTCAGAAGTGCCTATGCTTCTGTCTGTGGTTCTTAAGTCACACCTGCAATTTAGGAATTTGCAACCCTAGGTATCTCCATGATTGCATTGTTTGATAGCTGATTATGAAACACTGCATTTGAAGAAAAAGTTCAAGATCTTAGGCTAATCTACAAGCATCGTGCTCCCATGGTCTCCTTTTCTTTCCTTTCAGGCTTTATAATCTTTGAAGAAGCTTGCTCAAGAAATGTAGCTGGCTGCTGGGCCTTAAATTTAGAGGCTAGTTAAAAATTCCAGATGAGTTCCTTGTTCTGGCTCCAGCTGGTTAAAAATTTCAGATGAGTTCCTTGTTCTGACTCCAGCCTTCTCTTGGTTATTTGCAGAATTCTTATGCAGAGGGTCCTGCACAAACTGCAGTTTCATATAATAGGGAAGGGAAATGTTTTTCTCTATAGTTTTTTTCTTGGAAAGGATGGGAGTTTGTCCCATAGTGAACTGAATATAGCCCTACACACTTTTGGGCTGCAGCAATTTCACTAGTTTTGCAGGACCAAGTTCTTTTGCTTTGTGGCAAGAGTTCAAACTACTTGAGGCTGACATTTTACACTTAGGTTAATATAAATCTAATGCCAGCTATTCATTATATTTTCTTCCTTTTTTTAGAAGAAGAACCCACATGCTTGTATTCATTTGGAAAATGGATAGTTTACAGATCCCAGCAGATGTAAAGAATTACACAGCTGCTCTATGTTGGCTCTGAGGTTCATCTTAGTAAATTAAGTTTGGTGTAATCATAATGAGTCGAATTCTGTAGTGAACTTGATTACAGGGCTGTCAAAGTCTTTCTCTCTGGCCAGTCTTTCTTCCTTGGTGTGTCACAGGTTATTGGTCAGGCTCACAACTGCGTAGTCACATGTGTGCGTCAGTGTATTTTTATATCTCTGACTGTACTAGGTACCACTCGTGTTCTTCTGGGGGTTTCCATGCAGTTAGAGGACTTGATCAGTCTTATCCTCACCAGGGTGCGGGGTAGATCTGGAAATGCCATTGCCCACCATTGTCATGACTGCTGTACTGGAATATTGTCAGAGTATGTGTTACCTGTTTTGGCGGGTGGACTTTCTGCTCCCCGTCAGGGATTTTGTGAGAGACGTCCACTTTGTGCTGGCTGTAAATGTCAGCAGTCCCCAAGTAGCCCTTGCAGACTGGAATTCTCCGAGCATGCTTCCTGGCAAATGCTTTGGGTACCATGCTCTGAGATGTTTGGCTTCCGCAGTCCTATTGAGTATCAGCTGTGGGGGCAAAAAAGCATCTACTTTTTGTCAAGTTCACCTGATGGGGCAATTGCTCTTCTAGTAAAGGAAAGCGCACAGTTCTGATTTTTGATGTGGGTACAATTTCTGTTTCTTTGAGGGTTTAGGGTAGGTGGGCTTTTCTTTCCTTCCCTTTCTTCTTAGACTGGGCTTGCGGGTTTCTAAAACTTGCCCACCATAAAAGAACCCAAAACCAAAACAAACACCTGAACAAGCTCTTAAGTATTCTTTCTGCTGTTTATAATCCTTTATTATTGTGGTATCCTGGCTTATAAATCATACAGCCAAGTGACTGTAAACACATTTTACCAGAACCACAGATTTTGGTTTCTTTTCACAACTTTGCTTGGTAGAGATAAACTGTGTAGAGACCACATGTGGCCTATTTAAAAACGAGGTGGGGAGAGGCAGGGAAAGTCTGGGATGTTGATATTGTTTTCTTTTCTACAGTTGTTTTTCCCTTCCACACCCACCCTCAGTTTTAGAAGAGCCTGCAGTGAGATACCTTTCTTGGAGAGGCTGAGGAGCTTGTACTGATTTATATGCAGGAACTACACCCTCAAAGCTGGCACTAACCTAAAGCCTAATGATATGTGCTACATAATATTAGTTATTTATTGGCATTTATATGTATTGGTTGAACACAGTGATGTTTCTTTTTCTCCCACCTCTGAAAGGAATGATCATTATGGAACTGTCCAGCAAAATTTTAACTGTGCTCTATATAATAAAACGAGAAGGTGAAGAAATTGTGGGTGTTGAGGAACTGTCTTTTGCAAAAGTATGTCAGAGCAGTTGTGCTCTGTCTGCAGGGAAAGAATTTATTGTGCTCTGGGCAATGTCCTTTTGCAAGAGAATCTTGATAAGTTTGATTTCTGAATAGCGTTTTTAGTATGAGTTTCTCATAAGTAGCTTTTGTATTAAGACGGGTGAACTAAGGAGAAGTATTCTCAACATCCATTGCTGCAGTCTTTTGTGTATCTTAGTTTTAACGTTTTGTTCTTAAATTCAGTGTAGGAAATGTTACAGGAAACATGGAAAATAATTTTTAGCCCATGTGTGGCAGTGTTGATTTTGATGGTCAGTTCCCCCCTGCCCCAGGGTTCTGTTATAGTTATAGGTTCATACTTTCATCCCTTCAAAAAGGGGTGATCTTGCTAAACACCATGTTTCTGTTTCGTAAGGCTTAGTAGTCTGTGTGTTTTAAAGCCAGAAATATCAACATGGATATATGTCACATTTGGGGGTTCTAGAAGAAACAGAATGGGTGCACTGTTCTAGTCCTTTGGACTTGGGACAAGGGATGACTTACTTGTATTCACTTAGAACATGCTTTAGGTAGATGAAGGCTTCCTAAGTGAAGGGAGGAGGTGGTTGTCTTTGCTCTGAGGTGAAAAATAGTCTTACATGTGTGATTACTTGGAGTTTGGGTATTCTCTTACGTGTTTGATAAAGGCTGTCTCCATGCTAAAGGACAGGCAGTTACATGTTCTCGTTCTGCCGGACTCTGCACATTATGGGATGTTTCCTCTTGCGGACTAATGGAAATGCGCTAAAGCCACATTAAATTAATTTTGGTTCTGGAAACTGGAGTCAAAATGACATTTTTATAATTTGTCACCTGCCTCATTATCTTTTGTATTGTTTAGAAAACCATTTTCAAATGAACAGGCAGATAAAAAAAAAACATGATTTTTTTCAAAGGCAAACACAGTTTGGCTTTTAGCAGTGCAGTTAATGCAATGTGTCGCTTCATTTTTCAAGTCCAACACTCTTCTACCAAGCTTTTGTGGTAGGTTCATTTTCCTTTGTCAGCCTGCATGGCTGCTGAGGAGGGAAGTGTAGAAGTAGTGAACTGGTGTTGTAAGATCACCTCTTTAACCCATCTTCGCTCTGCAGCACTGAAGTTCGCGGAAGTGCTGTGTTAATGCTTGGTCAAGGTTTTTAATGATTTTCTGTTTTGAGAAAAACTAATGAAAATACCTATTTCCAAATGAAAATTTTGTTTTAAAATATTAAAGGGAACTGATGAGGTAGTTTGGCCTCTTTTTTTTTTTTTGTTCAAAACACTGAAACTAGAAAATAGAAAGCAGTTTGAATTAGATCTGTAGTTTCATTAAACAGTTTTAAATCTAAAGCTCAATTAAAATCCCCCAAACAAACCAAAACATAAACCAAACTCTGAAAAACCTTGCCGTATGATTTCCGAGAGGGAAAGAGCAGCCTGGTCATCGTTTCAAAATGGCCAGGGTAGAGGGTAGAGCTGCAATTAGAAAAGGAAGGAGTTCAAACACTCCATTTTGTAGGTGCTGACTTGTTAAAAACTGAAAAATTTTGGCAGGTTGGCAGGGCGTATATCAAAAGAAGTAACTGTTGGTTCATCTTCTCAGTCTTCATTGTTGTGTTTATTCTTGGGGTGGTTCATAGAATCATGGGATATCCTGAGTTGGAAGGGACCCAGAAGGATCGCTGAAGTCCCACTCCTGGCCCTGCACAGGGACCACCCCAAGAATCACACCATGTGCCTGAAAAGGCACATGAAGCAGATGGGAAATGTGTTTTCTGCTGGATGTTGAGTTGTTGGGGCAACATTCCAAGGAAGACTGAATCATTCCAACAGCTTTGCTATATTCTTCCGTGGGAAGCTGTACTTGCTTATTCCGCTTCTGACATATGCTTCTTCTGTTGCCCTGTTGTTGGTGCCGGTCATATTTCTGTGAGCCTGTTTTGCTATAACTGAATTACAGGTAGTTTTTTATTGGCTTAGGGAGCTTGAGCTGGCTGGATGAATGTTGAAGCTGTTATGCAGAAGAGATGGGAATGCCCAGCTGGCACTAGGAGACGATGAATTGCCACTTTCAGTGGCAGTGAGTTAGTGAATGCAGTCATCTGCAAAACCTTCCCCTTAGAGGTTAACTTGTTGATAGGAAAAAAGGGAGGGAACCGTGTAAATAAAGAATTTTACTCTCCAGTATAAATCAGTATAAATGTTGTCAAAAGTTGAGTAGTAAGAGTTTGTTCTTGAAAAATGAGGCCAAAGCCAAAAGAGTGGCTCAGATTTTCAAATCCTTCAACTTTAACAGGAGAGGGAAACAAGCTTTCAGTAATGTTGGTGATAGTTCATGCTGATAAATCCTAGACTTTCCAGCACTGAAATTTCGAAGAAAAATCGCTGAAGCAGATGCTTGAGTTTAACATAAAAACTGCATCGTTCTATGGTGTAATTTGTCTCCAGTTGGCAATTTAAAGAGAACTGAAGCCCTTCATAGTTGACTTAGATGTCTCTAAATCTGCCTCTGAAGTTTACCATTTAAATACAGAAATGGATGCTAAAATCCAAGAAATTACACTGCAGTCTTAGAGCTATTTATTCAGAGAAGCAGGCGGTTTTACATGTCTGAAGGCACAGCAACACTTTGTTCAGTTTGTGCGAGATGCCTCAAAATGCAGAGGAGATGTGAAAAATGAGGTCTTTGCTGTCTGTTAAGACAACAAAGATAGGCGAGGGAAGAAAGAAGGGCAGTTTGCAGGATTAAACTATCCCAAAGTTTTGATACATGGAAGTTGTGCATATCTGTAAATAACACTTGTGATTGAGTAGTGATTTAAAATCTCGGAGTACATGGTGAAAGTTAGGCATCTGCAACTGATTTCAGCTTGATAAATAGTTGGTGATAGCTAATGCATTCTGCAAAATCTGAGATGTATGTATTAGTTACTTATTAATCTGTACACTTATATAAATCAAATTTATAGGCATTTTGGCTTAGCATGGAATCTTATCAATTACAGTTTCAGTGCAGTAATTGCAGTAGCTTAATTTTACTGAAAGTAGGCAGTATCTTCCATTCTTTGTTTCAATTATGCCAGTTCTTGAGAATGACATATAATAGTAGGGAGGCTATTAATATTCTCCATGCTTTTCAAGCCAAAACCTTTGGAGGCCATCCAGAAAAACAGTGGGAAGGATTATGTAACATGCTTTTAAAGGGTTAAGGGGAAAAAAAAGTGTGCTGTTGCCAAGTTAGTATGGGATGAAATCCTAGTCCATGTCAATTTCAGTTAATTTGCTTTGTCAGTTGCTTTCCACTATGGACTGTTGGAAGTAAGCTACCCTAGTTCCTGTGCGGTGGTTCTTGCAGCATAGGGATGTGCTTGGCCATAACATTAAACAATAAAGAGCTGATTATTCCATGGTGTCACTGAAACCAAACTTCTTGCCCCACTCAGTTGACCTCACGGTTCTTTTTACAGGACTTCAGAAAGGTTATTGTTTAGCCTCTGAAACAGGGTGACTGGTTTATTTAAAAGTAAGCTATTTCTCTCTGTTCAATAGAAATAAGAAACACTTTTACTCAGGTCATTTGCTAAGCTTCTAGAAATGAGAACTGATTAATTATTTTAACTTACAACACAAAAAAACTATTAAATACCTAAACCGTATAATGTTCAGCTACATGCATGGCTAAAAGCAGTGCAATGTATTTTGCTTGGTTGGCTGTTAAACATTGGCTTATACCCTGTTATCGTCCTACTTTTGGCTTGTTTTTAAGCAAAAAGTTTAAATTACTGAACGTACTGAGTCTCCTGTTTGTAATTTGTCATTAAATTTAAAAGCTGAAGAGAAAATCGGCTTGAAACTGGAACATTCATCACACAGAGATGCTGTGTGCCTGACGTTAGGGAGTAGGATAGTATCTTTGTGATGAGTTATCTGTTGCAATTACAGCTGTACTGTAAAGTGTCTTATGAGCCAATTTATGTTTCAAACCTATGCTGTTAAAGGAGTGCTACTGGTAAAAAGTTTTGTTTGTTTGTGACTTTAGTCTTGATGGCCATGGGTTGTGTAGTTTTAAATATTTATTTTGAGTCCACACTTGGCCATAAGCATTATGGAACTCTGTTGATACGAAACTAGAGATAAGTGAAAAGTTGGAGCGATCTGCTTAGATGAGAAGTATTACTGTGCAAAGGGTATATCTTCGTTCACATATCTTAAGTGATTTTAAATTACCTTGCATGTGCGATCGTTCCCTCTGAAGTTATCAGGGACCGTCACTCACTGCTTGTCTGCTCAATTCAGTACAGCTAAGATTTCCTCTCCTCCAGTTAGATACATGGCAGTAGTCACACAAGCCTGCTTTTCACAGGGACTGTTGCCTCTTCAGCATGAGTCGTATAGTGCAGAGTAAAGCGGTGAAAACTCTTCTGGTGCGTTCTGCCTAATTACTTGTTCTGTGTCTCTGCCTGTCCATTTTTTCTTCTTACAGGGATGTCTGATTCAGCAAATGCTCTTAATAGAAATTCTGTTAAAACTTCATTGGGATTTATGGATTTATAAGTGTAAATTTAAAGCTGTTCTTAACTGGTAATGGATAGGGAATGTTCATTGAATTTGTGCCAGAAATGTCTTTAGTTATTTTAGTTATTTATTTTACTGAGTTTTGATTTTTTACGGGTTTTCTTTTATTTTACATCCTCTCCTGAGTAGCAACTTTTCACCTCCTGTTGCCTCTTCTGGTTTCTGCTTCCCTCTTCTTTCTTTTCAGCATTTTCAAGTTCAAATTCATCATCTCAAGATTCTTAACTCCAAATCTGTATTGCCATTTATCTGATGAGTAGAGTCGTAGAAGGCAGTTAGAAGCAGGAAACCTAAGTTGTCACTGACGTCTTCCTTTCTCCTTGTTTTTTAGTTAGAAAAATAGAAAAATCACATGTCTTAAAAGGCATCTCTGTTTTGTGAACCAACACCACTGAGGAACAGTAGTTTTTCTTGGGCTTCCTAATGGCTTCTTTGGCTTAAGCTCCCTTTGGACTGAAACACAGGAGCTGGCAAACTGCTCCATGCTGGAATGAGTGCTGCTGTGCTGGCCAGCTCTGTCTCCCTGAGGCCACATAGGTGCTGCTGCTGAACTCATATAATTACTTGAAATGTGGGCTTCTTAAAGACTTACAAGCCGACTTCAGTTCTCTGTCTATGGCAGTTACGGGTGTGTGCATGAGTGTACACACGTACATGAGTACAGTAGAGCTCTCTTTTGATGTATGTATACATACCTATGTGTATCTTTTTCTTGAAGATATGGACATTGGTAGTTGGTTACCTGCTGATGGTTTCATTCAAGTGGAATATAAGCACTGAACGTTACTTAAAAGCAGTCTCTGTTCCTGTCTGGATTATGCTGCTCTTTCACTTAGGTGAGTAACGAGAAATTATTATTCTGATAACTAAGGGTTCTGTCAACAAAGCTCCTCGCTTGCTCTTCTGCTAAATCTTAGCAGAAATGAGAAACACAGACTGTTTTGTCTGCTCGGTAATTCTGGCTGCATGTGTCCAGAAGGGAGCATTGGAGTAGGGAATGAGAAGGCATCAAGGTGCTGAGCAACTCGTCTTCTACTCCTCATGCCTAATTTGTACTTCCCATGGTTTTCCCTTATTTGGTTCGCGGACAAGGTACTTCTTGACAGTGAGGAAGGGCTGGGGTCACGTGAGGCTGGCTTTAGACTTTCATTTGTGATGATATTTTATTGAAAGCCTGCCATTAACCAAGGCTGAAGCTGTAAAATGCATTTAATAGTAGTAATAGAAGCAAAAAAAGAGTAAATTCTATCAGTAGTCAACAAGCATGTCAGGATGATATCAGCAGTATAAAATACATTTGCCAGTAATCTGCTTAATCTGTTTATACAAATATAAGATTATGGTAATCTTTTAGACTTATGTTGCACATTTAATAGAATAGATTATCATCTTATGTTCTCATATCAGAGTTTGTGGTGGAAGGATCATGCAGTTAATAGAAGACTACCATGATAGAAGGTTTCGCAGTGTACTTCATGATTTACTTTACTTTAGCAGCAGGTTTCAAGGGTTGTTCTGACCATGTGGGGATGCTTCCCTGAGGTTTAAGCTATATATGGTGGCTGTGCATTTGTTAAATTTTGACAGTATTGTATTTACTGGAAGTACAGGCTGAATAGGCAGAATCCAAGAAGAAGCCCATTCTGTGGAGATCTAACATGAATACACATTTTTGGGGGGAGCATGACTTTTCTCTGATATCTAAAATGTTTTAATTTTGTATGTATTTTCATGTGATTTTGAACGTTGTTTTCAAAATTGTTCTCTATATTGACATAATGTCACTGAAGTTAGGAACAGTAACAACTTGGTTTGTTCATTGAGAAACTTGCTCATGTTTGTTTTCTATTCTTCCTTTTCTTTAATGTAGAAAGCCTATTTTTTATGACTTCTTTGTTCTTTGGTTGATGTGCTGCCTTTCTTGGTTTTGCTAAATGTAGTTTATGAATGGTGTCATTTTTCTTGTAAAAAAAAAGTCCAAACACTTTCTTTCAGCTTCTGTGGCAGGTTCCTGGAGAATTCCTGTATTTCTGGTTATAGTTGTTCTGATGACAGTAGGCATGTTGCATGAACAGCAGAATGGAAAAGAGTCTTCTGGTAAGGAAAAGTCACTGTTTCTTTTATTGTTGGAGGCAAAAATTCACTCAAGTCACATGAAATAATCTGGACTGTATCCCTTTAAATTCAATGGCGTACAGATTGCAGGAATTTACTACAGGATATTTAGTATGTTTCAAAGTGGTTTACTCATGCTGAAGTGAATGTTGGATTCTTTACGGAAAAATTACTGCGATGGACTGATGTTTCTTTTCCATGGTAAAGTAGTGACTCATTATTAAGCCAAATTCCTTGTGTTTATAGATTTTAATATGTAATTCCAGGCATGAAGGTAGCCCAGGACGTTTGAAATCAGAGGCTAATTTTGAAAGAAATGAGCAATATGGGTTTAGTAGATCCCATAATACTGAGTATGAGAGAAACCAAGACAGCTCCATCTGGCGAGTTTCCTATATCCAGTCATTTGTTTGTAAAATAGTTTCTTAAAAATATGTTTTGTGTTTGGATTTTGAGAAGAATAGGTTTTTCCTGTTGCAAGTCAGTTTTGAAAAAAGCAAAGGCATTTTATGTTCCTGATAAAGGAAACCTTCTTCCTGTCTTGCTGTTTTAGTTAGTTAGTAAAGTTGATTAACTGGTATAAAATTTTTTTTAAGAATCAGACTGCCAGCAACTGTGAATGTCTTGGTTGGTAGCAGTTCCTTATCAAGAAAAGCACTAAGCAAATAACTGGTTTTGAGTTTTGGCTGCAGGCGTACTGTAATACTAAAATTAATTGCACTCATCCCTGTTTGATGATATTGACTACATATAATACATACTAAGAACTAACAATGTCTATCCGTATAATTTCTTCTGCCTGACAGCTCCAGTGGATATCAAACAACAAATAAAACATTTTAAGACATTTTAAGCTTTTTGTTACTTAATGCACGTATATATTTTACAGGGACAGAGCTTCCTGGTCAGATGATTTCCATTGCTGCTTCAACAATTGCCATGGCAATTTCAATGACAGAAGATGAGTCCAATAATGAACATTCCTCCCAACCCTCAGGTGACTGAATACTCTGTAAGAAACATTTGAATTTGCTCTAAAGGCATGAAACTGGAGTGAATTCAGAAAAAATTTCACAATAGTCCGTAACATCTTCATTCTGTCCAAAATAGTGTCCAAATTGTGAATCAGGTTTATCCATTTAAAAAAAATGTCAAGAAGATGCTAGTATAAAAGCTGTGTCGCAAAGGATAGATTATGTGGCTGTCTGTACATTTTGAAGGCCTGACTAGAAGGTTTTATTATGGTTTTGGTTTTTTTTTTAGAATGAAGATGTGATTTTTTTTCCTATTCTTCATTGTTAATTTTTAAATTTTCCTAACCTTTTGATTTGTTGGTATTTACATGTTATATAACTGGATTTCTGGACCGGGTACAGAGTGGAGGATTTTTTGTGTACATTGCAGTGAGAAAAAAACCTGTCACTTTAAATATGGCATGCTCAAAGTCCTTGCTATAGTGAGTTGACTTTGTAGCTTGACTCACACGGTACTTTCATGTGGAATAACACAATTGTCTTAAAAGAGTTCAAAGAAAGTGTTTAGATGTCCATCATTGACTTTGAACCTTACCATCATTTTTTTGGGTAGGTCTTTGGTGGACCGCAATACTAGAAAAGTAAGCTGTTATTGAGATCTCTGGAAATTGAAAAATTTCATCCATTTCCTGCAGGTAGACCAAAGAGATAATTCAACTTGTAAGAATATGAACTTCCCAAACTTAACTTTTAAATCTAAAAAGGGCAGCTTTGGACAACTTACTCTTTTTTTCTTCATTTTATATGATTAACATTAACATAAACATAGAAGCCTGTGGAAGTATGTCCTGAAATTTGAGACCAGAGCATTATGGTGACAGTTCTGTTCTATTTCTGTGTCTAATTTTTAATTTTGGAAATCAGATTTTTTTTTTTGAGCTGAATTTTGAAATCTGGAAAAGCAACAGACACCCACAAATGGGCTATGTAAGTGGTTGTGTTCTTTTGTTGCTTTTTTTTTAACTTACCAGTTCTTATTTTTTCACTTTTTAAGGACAGTTTTCTTTCTGTTTTCAAGAAGAGAAAACTACAGCAGTTTTTCAAAGGTGTCTTTTATATGTCTTTTATGGTTTTTTTGACTTATTTTCTTGAAGCAGGAAACCAGATGAGGATTTTTTGTCTTGTAAATTCTGTTATTTTCCTTCTCAGCAGAAAAAGAACAAATACAGAGTTCTCTGTTAACTCCTAACAACAGTTAAAATAATTTTTCAACAATCTGGTAAAAATTGGTATTGTGTTCTGTGATATATTAAGCATCATTTTGGCCATCTTTGGTTTGGATCTTTTGTGAATGGTGATGACATACGATTCTTGTACAGCAAAAGGTTTTACCTACAAGCTTAAGAATCTACAACATTTTTGGTTTTCCTTATGCTGTATTAAATCCATTACAGAACAGTCAGGCTTAAATTTGTTTATAAAAAGATCATGAGGGGGTATAAGGTTTGTTGATTTTAAATTTTTTTCTGAACACGCACGTTTTTCCATATTTTATTGTTGAATACTGTTATTTAGTACTGGGGACGAGGAGTTTAATGATACCAGTTCAGGTGGTCCAAATGGTCCTTCCTGGTCTTCCAAGAGTTTCCAGCGTATACAGCAAAGAAGAAGTCTTCAATTTCCAAAGCAGATACAACTGCAGTACTTTGTAGACAAGATTTTATTGTCTTGTTGGCTTTGGATATGATAGATACTAAAATCCTTAAATGTGGTCATGACTCTTAGGCCCCGTTCTGCCCTCATTTAGTTGTTTTCTTAGGAAAAAGCTTAAGAAATATTTTTCACATGAAATTACAGAAATATGTGGTTCTTCATCCTGATGTTCTGAGGGCTTCTTCATTAATAGTAAAAAAATCACTGTTTTCTTAACTGATGCCCTGCATAGAGATACAGAAACCTGCCTTTCTCTTCATGTTACTGTTTCTTTTTCTTCTCCTTGGGGAGGAAAATAATTAAAAATTCTGTGACAGCAAGAAATTGACATGACAGAGAACATACTGTCTAATGAAAAGGACCGGTCTTAATACGACAGCCTGGAAAATTTGCTTTTTTTGTTGGTGGTGTTCAAAGAAGTACCATTCATTCTGATTTTGCTGAAATTCTTTACTGAGTATTGTGTTAGCTGTTTAGACTGTCATACTTTCATTAGTTGGAAGATAGAAAGGTGTTTTTCAGGTTTCATCTCTCAAAATATGAAGCACACTAAATGGGATTTTACAGAAACTGAAGTTACTCAAAATCACTGTACTGACAGTTCTTTTTTTTCTGTTTGTGTTGACAAGGCACTCGTGCCTTGGTTTGCAGAGCATAACTTGCTGGCAGAAGGTGACTTTTTTCATTTGCAATTTTGGGTCTTTTCTGGGTGGATCAGCTTTGTGAGCTGGTTTACGAGAGTCATCTAAATGGCAGTTCTGATGCAGGCTTGTGTTTGTCATGAGGAGGATGCTGGGTCATTGGTAGTGACAATTTAGTTTTGATAAAAGTGCTAAAGAGCTGCATTCTGAAAAAGCTTTCTTGGCTTGGAATCCTCTAGGAGTTTTTCCCTTTTTTCCCCCTTTTTTCATTTTTTCCCTTTATTCTTCCTTTTTTTCCTTTTTTTCCTGTTTTCATTTTTTTCTTTTTTCCTTTTTTACCCTCTCAGCTCTTTCCCATCTGTTTTGCATTTTATATACAGTCTGCTTACAGGGAAACTGTAAGAAATAAGGCTGTTTAATTGTTACTGCTCTTAACATTACTGTTGCTGTTATTTAATTGAAGCTTTCTTCGTTGCAAAAATACATCAGTCAAATTTTTCATTACGAAAAGAAGGAATGTTCTTTCTTATTTCCTAAAAGTGACTCTACTAAGGATTTTTTGGGCAAAAAATGTTGAATAACTTTAATATAAGGCATAGACTTCAGTTTATTGTTTTGGCTTTTGGTGCTTCCTTCTGTTTGATAAATATTTGAGTTTCTGCTTGTTGTATTGTTACTTCTTATGTTGATTAAATTTTGGAGCAAAGCAGTAAGAAGTGTTGAATAAATTGAAGAGGAAAATTCTTTAGTATACCTCCTTCAGATTTGTGTTCCTTTAGTGCATCCATTTGTTTCTGTTAGTACTCTTCTGCTTTATTAAATATAGCCTGAGAAGTACAGGGGAATCATAGACCCTTATATGACAAAAATACTTTCTCTTTGTAGGAAAATTTCTTTTTACAGGTACTTTTTCTCTCTCCTTACAAAAAATTGTGTCTTTTTCTCCAAAATGTAGCTTGTATAGTGGGTCTGGCCATCGTCCCATTGAGATACACACTGATTTGCCAAGAACCTCCCAACCTGTGCTTATCTGCTTGCAGAATTCCTTCTTTCAGGTTGCATGCCGTAATTCCTTTGTGAATATTCTGAAGTTCCACCACGTGCGTAACCAGCAACGAGCTGATGGTTCTGTCGTCATCCCAGTGTCAATCCCAGTTGGGTGAATCAGTCAATTTGCATTGTTGTCTTAGTCTGGTGGGGGATGTGTTCATAAGCTGTACAATTAGTTCCACTTACCTGTAGAACACCAGTGCAGATTTCTGCAACAAAAGAGGAGTGTTCATCCTCTGTGTGAGGATGCAGTTTGGCACTTACTGCTACTGTATGACAAATGAGTCTTGCCTTTTTGAACATTTTAGCTGTCATGCTTTAGGCTAGAAATGGTTTTAGTGACACACTGCAGCTGAAAACACATGTGGAACATGAGTTGTTTGCTGTGCATGTAATATGTTGTAGTACAGTTTTTATGCACTTTTTCTTCATGGGAGAAGATGTGTCTGTGGTACAAGTCCAGTGAAAGAGTTGTGTTCATCGTTTACCAACTGTGTGGTATGTACCAGCATAATAAATTGCCTTTTATTCTTCAGCACAGAGTACCTTTTCAGGTTTTCGTGTGAGTGCGTTCCTCCACTACGGCTGCAAACTTTTCTCATGTAGTGGTGTGTGGGAAATGTGTGTATTTCAACAACAGCACAGAGCCTCAGTAAAAGTTAATACTGGGGTTCTCAGGGAGAGATTTTGCATAGAGTGGCTGAAGATGGATTTGGTGTCATCCAGCAACTGGAAGATTAAATAAATAATTAAATTGCCATGTTCTGCATCCAAGAATTTTGATTTGAACATAATATTTTTGCATGAAAAGACTATTGTTTATGTATAGGGTCTTTAACACATCAGTTTACATTTTTTAATTTAATTTCTTGTTTGCTAACTTATGAGTGAGAGACTGACAAAATTTGTTATCCACTAACTTGTGCTTGCTGCTGCTAATGTTTGTTAAACAGAGCAAGGAATGGTGTGTTAGGATGGCAGTGTGAGTGCTATATTTGTGTTGTGAGTGTTCAGGAAAAGTAGTAGTAAGACAGTTGTAAGATACAAGCTTTCTCTTCACTGTATACTGTATTTTTTGTTGTGTTTAAATGAGTTTTGAGCAAATCTAAGATTCCTTTTTGAGTACTTGAAGTAAAGTGAAGTCAAAGATTTATTTTAAGACTTCAGATTTCTTTTAAAAGTTTATTATATTTTGTGTTTTTTCATGGTTTTATGGTTCTTCGATAAAGCATATTTGGCTTGTAACTTACCTGTAGTGACAGGAGCCCTCTTAGAGGCTGTAGCAACTTTTCATCTCTCCTCCTCTCAGCGCTGCTTGGCATGGTGATGCAGGATGTGGGAGAGTTTACACAGCCTTGTTCTAGCTTTTCAAAATGCAGATCAGTGCCAAGACTGTCTCAGTCTTTTAGAGAAATTAAAAAAAAACCCAACCCCAAAACAAACAACAAAAACACAGCCTTCTGCTGCTGTCCCTCCCTTCACCCTCACCTTCCAAAAAAGAAAAAAATGGTAATTTGGGAATAGGGAACATACTCCATTTTGTGATGGATATTAATGTGATAATTTCCACTTCTTTGTTTCCTTGTATTTGTTTTAGGAGCAACAGCAGAAAGTGATCAGCCCCCACCTTCTCAAGGTTCATCATCTTTCAGCTCCTCCTCTTCCTCTTCTGGGAACAGACAAAGACCTGAGATTGGATCTTTTCTTAGAAAAAAGAAAACCAGTGATATTTACTTCGTTACTCTTGTGTGGGCCATTGTCATTGTTCAGATCTGGCTAAATTTTTGGATTGTGCAGCTATTGCCAGTGCCTTTTGCAGGTAATAATGCAATTACTAGAAATGTTTGGCGTCATGTTAAATAAAACAGGAGGAAAGGCTTGTAGGCCTGTATGAGTTTTAAATAAAAACTTTTTCAAGACTTGTTTAGACAAGATGACCTGTAGCTTCAAAAAGGAGGATTGATGTGCGCCATGTAGTGGACAACTCTGTTAAACGGCTTGGTCTTTTGACTTGTGCAGTTACCTGGAATAATATAGTGCCATACTTTACCTAGAAAGAATGCTTCAGGTTTAGACCAGTTTTCTTCCTCTTGATGTCAATTCTTTCATATTTTTGCACCTATAAATGAAGAATATTTTAGTTGTTACTCAGTAGTGAAGTAGAGCTCATGTTAACTTTTAATTTCTGTAAAAAATGGGTTGCTAGGCTCTGTGGACAAGTCACAAGATAAATTTGGTTCCAATTTTAGCTCTGAGGTTAATTAGCTTTGTTGCTTCACATCTACATGCATCTGTTCTCCTATATATCAGGCAAGAATTGGAGTAGTTATGATAGCTGTTGAAAGATACTGCTTTAAAACTGGATGGCAGTAAAACTCTTTCCTCTGCTTTTCTGGGGGAGTGAAAAGGGAAGATGGGAACTCTAGGAGCGTGTGTGAGCTACTATGAATTGGAAGGCATTTCTTCTCATCCCCCTACTGTAAACAAAGTGAGTTTCGTAGTTTGCTTGGATTTTCTCTGAAGTTCAGTTAAAGTACTAGATTTTAGCTTTTTAAAATGCTAAAATTTAACACTTGAATGTAGCTATTTTCTTTTTTACTAAGTGTGGTGGGTTGGCCCCCGCTAGTGGCCAAATAGGCACAAAACCAATTACTCCTCCAGTGCTTTAATGTGGGTTATCCATGAGCTGCATTCCTTTTAGGGAGGTATGGGCTCGGAATTCTCCTTACCCCTAGGCCACAGTCCCTTCAAGAGGTGTATCTGCTCCAGCATGGATCCTCCACAGGCCGTGGTCCCTCTGAGTGGTGTCTGCTCCACTGTGGAGCTCTTCTGCTTCCCTGGCCTTTTCATTACCGCTGTTCCTTCTTCCTGTCTGGTCACTTGTTCTCTCTGGGTTCCTTCCTCTTCTCCCTGCCTGGTGCTTTCTGCCCTTTCTTAGATACATTTCCACTGGAGCACCACACCCGTGCCTGATGGGCTCAGTTTTGCCCAGTGATGGATCTGTTGTGGAGCCACCTGGAACTGTGTCTGGCACAGGATGGCCCCTGGTCTCTTCCCATGGAGGCCCCCCCAGAGGCCACCCTGCTACCAAAACCTTGAGATCTGCACACAGTACACAAAGCTACTGTAAGCCATCTGGTTGTCCAGCTGGAAATTGTGACTTGAGGCCATACTTACACATTTGAAGGGCTGTGAACTCCAAGGCATGGAGAAAGGAACAGCTGCACCTTTGGCTATGGCACTGTAGCAGCAGCTAAAGGGTAACGTGATGGCAAGACGTATAAATAGCTGAATGGGTAAGAGCAGAGAGGGGTTTGACCTTTGTTTCATTCCAGTGTAGTTACTACAGAAGAAACTTCCAGTTTTCGTGTCTGGGTGTCATAGGAGATGGCAATCACGAGTGAAAAAGAAATTAGAAAATAAATCTTCGATTTATTTGAAGCAGAGCTTATGTGGCTAGTTCATTAAAAAGTCAAGGAGTAAGTTAACCAGTGTTCAGAAACACCTATGTGGGAGGAAAAAGGAAAGCAGCAGTTTTGCTGTTAGACAGCAGCGAATGGTTTTAAGCTTGAGCCACACAAATCTAGATTAAAGTGCACATACAAATCTAGATTAAAGTGCACATCTATAAATGAAACAGATGAATACTGCTCCTGACAGTCATTAGGTCTAGAATAACTACCCAAACAATAAACTCATGCCAAAAGAGAAATTACTTCTGGGAATATTTGTGACTTGTTGCCTTAGCAGTGACAGTGGGCTGTGAAGTGCTTTTTCGTGGCATGTAACCGAATCATCACAAAAATACTACAAATAGGCACTATAAGGATGAACAGAGTCAAATTTAGAACAGTGGATTACATTAAATGTCAGAAGGTGAGTGATGATAATCTGCATGGCTAAAAGAGAGGTAAAATACTAGGAAAATAGGAAGGTTAATAAAGCAAGTTTCCTTGCAACTGTTCAAGTTTAAGGAAACTAGTAACTTCAGGCACTTCTGAGACCTTGAAAAGGATGCTTCTAGTATGTGAAAAAAACCCCAAAAAGCTCCCCAAAACCTTAAATAGAAAGGTGTTAATTTCACCAAAGTTCCTTACATTGATAAAGAGGACTTGTAAAAAGCAGCATTTAGATTATTAGAAGCATCTTAGTACCATTAACATTTTTCCTTGAATGCATTTGTACTTCAGTTGGAATGAAATGGTCTTTTAAAATTGCTTAGTGTCGAGGGTGGAAAAATGATACCATAATTATACCATAAAATGAGAAGGTGAAAGAACTGCTATGAATTGAAAAGCTAAGCAGTGAACACCATTGTGGAACACTTGCAGCATTTTGTTCAGTGATTTGAGCCTGGAAATCCTGGTATTGTCTCTTTTTAATATCTTTCATTTGCTTCCTTGCTTGTTCTATCCTTTTTTTTTTTTTTTAATTGTCTTCAGGTAATTTTCTGCTTCCTGCAGATGTTTGGAACTTGTTATTATGCAGCCTTTTTCCTTTTTTGCTCGCTGCTTTCTAGTAACAGTCCTTTAGCTTTTTCTCTCTTGTCTCTTTTTAACCTAATGTAATTACAGCTGTTTGATTGACTGTAACACCTCCTGACACCACCTTTGCAATGAATGTACACTCATTTTTTTTAGAAGATACTGTTTAAACGCTTAAATAATGGAGGTTAAAATGCCATTTGAGGTATGTTGGTCACCTTGTAAAATGCAAACTTGCCCAGCTTTGCTGAGCAGCAGTCTGTGTAGTGACCATGGGCTGCACTTCATCATACAGAACTTCAGCCTTTAAGTTCAGTGCTGACACTCGCGCTGTATTTTCTCCTTTTCTGTATATTTGCCACTCATTTTATTAGAGAAATTATTGGATTATTGTTTCTTCAAGAGAATAAATCCCGTATTTGCCACATGGTGGTGCCAGAGGGTAAGTGAACTAAATGTCAGCAAATTGTTGTACTAGCTTTCCAAAATGAGAACAAGACCATAAACTATTACACGTGTGGTTTGCAGAGAAAAGGCTCTTGTGGAACTTGGATAAATGCCCTGTAGGCAGTAGAAGTTAACCTTTTTGGCTGTGTATGCCATTTTACACGTCTCCAAATAGAAACACGATGTGAATTTTTGATGATGAGCTGGTGTACTGCCAACTGTTGTGGAGCTCATGTATGGCAGTAAGTAATGAATCTGGTTTGGAGAATAGTCACAATAAAAAAAAATATGAAAAGTAAAGTTACATATAGTGATAGGGAGTTCAGTATCCCATGTTGCCAAGATAAAATGCTAATTCCAAATAGTTTTTTTAACATTTAAAAGCAAAATCTATCAGTAGTATTTCAATAGAAGATTTAAATGGATGCTTCTTTACTCTGAAATTACACGTGACGTGGTGTCAGTTATTGAAGGAGAGGTACACTTTAACAGCTTAGAAGGCCTGAAACTTAAGAATTTAGGCTGAAAATTTTCTTTTATATGTAACGTGCTGTTAAGTTCTGATTGTGGTACTTTGTGTGGACTCATCTGGCATGGTATGTGTGTGTGACTATGTAAAAAAATGACTACTGGAATCATGGGATGGCACCTTCGTATCCCAGCCTTGCTCAAGTCTGTTAGCTGCATTATTGGGCAGCATGCAGGCACTTGGCTTCTGCTGTCATCTAAATTCCATGTGGATAAGCACAGCTGCAAAGCCAGTGAGGAGATTAGTGCTAAAAACACTGGAAAATTCCAAAAGATTTTAATGGGAAATAAAACTCAAAAGAGTCTTTTCCTTTCTTTTTTCATATGTTTTCCAGGATAGAATAGATAAGTAGTCTTGTGGTGCTCCTCTAAAATCTCTGATACTTAATTTTCTTTTTGTGGTTACAGTTTGGGCACTTAAAAAATTCGTGGTTCATTTTGGAGTTTTGACCTTCATGGCAAACCACTGCAAAAGTTGGTGGCAGCTTGTTGAAAATTTTGTAAAGGAACGTCAGGAAGCTCTTGCTCCACGGCCCATCAGAGGACTCGGAAGTGTTATGCTAAAGCTTGACAGTAAGGTATTTCTACTTACTTCCTTAAGCAATTTGAAAGTTTGTTTTATTCTCTGTTCACCATATTCTGGGATGGTTTAATTCTAAAATAAATGTCTGTCACTAATGGATATGTCTTTCATGTAAAACTGTATCTGTTTTATGGTGTATTTTAAATTATGTCTCTTCTATCACTATTCACACTTAAGTGCACATTTAAATTTGTTAAATGGTTGTATGCAAACCTTCAACTTCTAAAACGTTGATTTAGCTTTATAAGATTCCTTATCTGAGTAAGGCAAACTTCTCATGGTTTAATCACCTTATGTGGTTACAAAGATTTTGAATTTAAACCTAATGAGCTTTAGTCTGAAGGATAAGATGTGCCTACTTCTTATGTGAAAATTTAATTAAAAATCAGACCATTGTGTTCTGTAAGTAAGGCCCAAGTTAGTTCAGACATATTTGCCTGTACTATGTGGAAGCAAAGTTGTTGCACACAGTAGTATGGTGGTACAGAAATTAGTTTTCCCTCTTTAAGTGAAGAAATATGTGGGATAAAGTATTTGGGAAATGCCATAGGCTTCTGTGTTCCCCTCCCTTCTCCCCCATGCAAAATATGCCTACATTTGCATTGCAAATTGCAGAGTTGGAAAGCTCCGTAAAATTCATAAAGTTTCTTTCGTTGAGAATTGTAAGTTTTCACATAAATTGAAAGATTATTTTGTTTGTTTGTAATAGCTATAGCAGTGTGTAAGAATGTGCTTTCTGTAAGTGTGTTGTATCTGGCATGGTATGAAAAAGCCATTAACAAGGCTTCTATAACTGAAGAGCTGAACCCTGTAAGTACATTTGTCAGAGCATCTGTACCTTGGCAGATTGGTCTTGCAGTTTATAGCTCTGAATTCCTACAGGAGAGGGAGAAGCTTAAACCTGGATCTAATGGGTGAATGGATGACAAAAGCATTAAAATGGCTCCAGGAAAAAACTAATGATTTCACAGTATTCATTGAGAAAGAATTTGGAAAAGGAAAAGCCTTTCAATATACAGCTATGAACACAATAAAGCAGTTTTCCAAAGATAGTGGAAATCACATGTGGGGATAAAAGCTTACGTTATACAAAGCTTTTCATAAAAAGGTTTTGTTCTGTAAGTAAGAAGACTCTCCAGACACAATGTCAAATGTATTGTTGTTTCATGAGTTGTCAAGTTTGATATCCTTGTATTGCATAACTGTATGATACAGTATCCTTCCTAATTCCAGCAAGTCTTTTCTCCTTAAAGAAGGTAGGGCTTTAATGTGCAGCAGAACCTCTCGCTCTTCAGCTTAAATGTACTTAAGGTCAGTTTTTTACGTGTTGTTTTTGTCTAAGCAAAGGAACAGTGTTGGCACAACCCATTTCTCCATCTCCCTTCGCCCCTCCATTTTTTAGATGACAGCTGTGTTCTTCCCGAGTCTGCGCTCTGTGTATTAAAGCAATTTAAGCTCTCCCAGCCATTAAGAGAAGGACACTTGATAATCTGCATGATTCTGCTGTCCTCATTTGTGCCTATTCTAATTCTGTTTCAGCTGGCATTTGTCATGGGTGGCTGGGATTATATATAGTTTTCCAATGCTTATCACACTAATACTTCCATATCTTTTAAGTTCTACTGGCTGTGCTTATTCTGTGTAATGTAGGATGATGGATGCATGGTATCTCAGAGTTTGGGAAGCAATGCCACAGAATATTGGCAGTTACATTTTTTGTAGGGACAGGGAAACAAGAGGAGTGAAAACGACATCCTTGCAAGATTTTTTAAGTTGGATTACCGAATGTTTTGGCTTCAGTAGTCATTTTGAAGAGGAAGTGAAAGATATGCAAACACAAAATAGAAATTTGGGAAGTAAATTGTTCCAGCTTACCTTTTATGGATGTGTGTGAGAAACCAAGACCGAGGGATCATTTATCCTTTCCAATTAGAAGTTTAATTTTTAATATTTTGTTTTTAATTCATTTTCATGGGCGCTGAATCTGCTTAGGGTTTTTGTTTGTTTGGTTTGGTTTTTTGTTGGTATGCTAAGTTAATTGGAAATTGAATCTTAGCATCAGGATGTATTGAGGCTCTTAGCTAAGTACACCAAGTCAATGACAAGGTCTGTTTCACGCAAATACTTAATGGTACTACTTGGGCTGACAAACACTGTATGCCCAATTAGGATATTCCAGATTTGAGTTAAATGTAGTGAAAATGAGGAAGACATCTTAGAATGGCATGTCCTTTTCCAAAAACAAATTTTAAGAGGCTGATGTAGATAGTCTGGAAAATAACTCATTGGGAGAAATGGGTGAGTACTGCTCACACATGCAAATGTGAGCTTTACTGTTTATATCTGTTTTTTAAACAAAAGCATCAAGAAAAGAACTGCTTCTCTTCTTTCACAATTCTCATTTACCCCTGGTTATCCTGGAAGTGCAGAGAAATTTGAAATGGAGAGAAACTCTGGTCAAGAGAAAATAAGGGGCATTGCTTTTTATTTTTTTTATAAGCGGGAGGTCAGTCTCCGTCTGTATGTGTCTCCTTTAATTATGGACTATGAAAATAGGATGTTGTTACTGTATTATTTAGTCCCTGGCTGTGCATTTGCCTCATGGAGAGCCAGCAGTTCAGATGTAAGAGACTTCCTGGAGGAGAGAGTAGGGAGGTTTCTGTTTCAGCCACCGAACCATCCTAAACTTAATAGATAGGGTATCATGCGTGTTCTTATCAACAGTGGAGAATTAATAATTTGCTTTACTGATAATTTTTTATTTTAAAAAATACTGTTGTCTTTCAATATGGTGACCGTAGTTTGATTATAGAATTTGTGAGGGCGTTTAGCAGCAGTGGCAGTGGCTCAGCTGCATGCACTAGATTTTGCTCATTGGAATGTACTAATATTTCACATGCATGCTTTCTGGTGTACTTGAGTGAATCATGTAGTTATTCTATGCTTTTCCTAGGTATAGTGCACTAGAGTTTTATGTGTGGATTGTTTAGATTGTTTAGATTTTGGGTAAGGTCAACTTTAATTTCATCTGGTACCAAGTTCAGCACGTAGTTTAACCAAGCACAGAAAACAAGCAGAATCTCTGCCAGTCCTTATATTATTATAGAAAATACTTTCATAAACACGTAAGATCTTAGATTAATAGCTTTCCAATAAAATACTGGAAAAGTGGCTGTATACTTATTAATTTTGGATGACTTGAGGATTAGAATTAAGCTGTAGCCTATTTTCAAATGTAGGTTGATTACATCTGTAGAGCTACTTAAAACATCAGTATTGGTAAGCTGGTAGGCAGGTAGAGACTCCCAGCTATTTTCTTAAACATTAATAAAAAATACTATTATTTTGGACATATAATGTTATTTCCTAGTTACTGTATTTATCATCTAATTCCCAGAGGCTGAAATTACAGAAAAATACCAAAGACTTCCTTTCATAGTCTGCTAAAATCTTAGGGCTCTTTTGTTGTATTTTGTATGGAATTGCAAAGTGGAGCAATACAGCCATGAGACCTACATTTTTTCCAAAGTGAACCTCATGTACAGATAGTAGGTTTTAAAGTGCAGAAGTAAAGTTAAAAGTATGTAGTTGAATCAGAAAACAACTTTCCCTATTTTCACAGATAAATTTTTCCATGGGTGAAGAGGTAAAGTAGAAACAAATTCTACAGTATCAGTTTGAGGCTTTTGAAGCTTTGTAATTGATTTCTCTGACTGCGACTCTTTCCATGAGAAGCAAAAGCTAGTAAATGTGGGTGCTTTGTGACATATTTTATTTTCATATTTCCTAATGTTCAAGTTTCTTTGTAAATCTGCTTCTAACTTAATCAACATTATGAGATTTTTATAAATTTGAAATATTCTTACCTTTTGTTTTCATTGGGAGCTTATGTAATTTCTGGCAACTGGCACACATGCTAGATTTACTGAGAATTCAGTGGTCTTGTTTTCAGGGAGAAACAAACTTCACTTACGTGATCTTAATCTCTAACATAGATGAATAACATTAAAACTCTCCAACTATTGTGATTATGCTACTAATTGATTAGTAATGGTTAGAATTAAGAGTATAGTCCTGCATAAACTAGGTTCTAAAATGAGTATACTTCAGCATGTGGATGAGCATCAGTAAAGAAAAATAACTTTAGTGCACAAGGAGAAATTGACTGTTGGGAAGTGCAAGGAGAATGACATGAAATCTGTACATTTATGTGGTCTACAATTTGCTGTTGTGTGTATATCAGACTTAATTATGTATTTGATGTTGTGCCATTGAATATGAATGCTTTAATATGAATGTGGTACCAAAAAACCATATGAAATCTGTTCAACAGTAATTGACATAATAGGAGTGTTTTGAAATGCATAGAATGGGAGTATTTGAATGCCTGAATGGGAGTATTAATGCCATAAACAAGTACCTCATGTTAAGATGTGGTGTTTTGCTGAAATGCCCTTCTCGGAGTACAAGTCCTGCTCTGAAATCTGATGGTAGCTCTCAGTATAATAAAACTGGAATCTCCCTGATTGTGCTGATAGCTCTGTTAATACCATTAAAGTTCTTCTTAATTGTTATATCCCTCTTTGTTCAAAAGTGCATGTTAATAGTAAAACCCAGGTTCTTGCATTAGAAGTTGTTATGATCTTTTCTTCCTATTGCAATTTACCTTTGTGTCTAGAACAATTTCATTTTCATTCTGTGGATGACTTTGCCTGCCTCTCATTGCTTTTTTTCCCTATTACTGCATTTTTCAATAATTTTCCACTGTGTTGTGTTTTTTTCCCTTTTCTTCCATCTCCCCCTGCCACTGACAAGCTGTGGCACTGGCTTAATAAGAAGGTAAATAAACAGAAAAATTGTGATTCCAGCTAATGGATTCTGTGGTTTTGGGGAGCTTGATTTTTTTTTTCTATAATTTTTTTTTTATTTTGCAGCATGAACACACCTTAACATGCCTTGCTTCATATAGATTTCTCTCTCAAATGCCTCTTTTCCAGCTCTTGGTATAAGCTACTGAAGGTCATATAATTCTGTCTGATCTCTTCTACTCCAGTGAATGCACATAGTTAAATGTTTTGCACAGCAGAATATTGCATTAGCTTTTCAAGAGGTAGAGTGATTAAGGGGCACTGTTATTTAAGAATAGTTGATCTCCACCTGGTCCCCACTTGTACACCTCACAAAACCGGTTCTCTCCGGTCTGGAGAGCTGTTCTCTGCTCAGAGAAAGCATCAGTTAACTGAATTACCAGGGGAGTGGCGAGGGTGTGAAGCACACTTGTAAAGCTGTAAGTGCTTGCAAATAGTGCATGGGCTGGTTTCACTGAGTGCTGCCAATCTTTTACTTTAAAGTGTCAAACTTGCCTATGTACACAGACATAGTATGTAGTGAACCAGGAGTGAATACGTACAAAATGAGACTTTGCAGAGCTTCATAACTGCTGAGTCTTAACAAGTCTGAAGGAAAGAAAAAGGCTAGTTAAAAAAAAAATAAATTAACTAGTTGGTATAGCTAAAATCTTTTTTACCTATTGTGTGGCTTTTAAAACCGTGTGATGTGTTTTGTAAGGAATGTTATTCCCAGTTCCCATGGCTCATCTTAGCCAACTAGGTTTAACTGTTTTTTGGGGAACTGTCATCCTACAAGAAGTTAGAATTGATTTGGCTTACATGTATGACTGAAATCTGAACAGCAACTAAATTCAGTGATATCTCTCTGGGACCTGAGCAGTGGCATTGCTTCCGACAAGCACAGAGCTGGGGAGCGATGCCTGTAGCAGGCACCATACGAAAAATATATAACAACAAAAAAACTCAATAGTTTACAGGTGAAGATCTAGTATATCACAAAATAAATATAAGAGGTTCTTGTAAACAAGGAAGTGGGACTACACAGCTGATATCTGCCATGGATGGCTGCTAGGTAATAATCTTCATAGTGACACGTGTAGTTCTAGGCTGAGCAGATACAATGAATTTATAAAGTTTAATCTTCAGTATTCAATGAGTGAGCACAGGGTTGTATGTTGAGAGGGCTTTCTGTGTTTCTGGAAAAGAGGAAAGAGTTGCTTGCTTCATGGTTCAGTTATAATTGTCCATGAAGAGTGGTGTTTTTAATGTTCTTTTGCCCTTGACTGTATTTCTCCTGTTTTAAAATTACATTTTTATTTACCAGCTTTAAAATGTTTGTCATATGTGAGAGACTTGCAGTTAGTAAATATGTGCAACTGTAACCCGTCATAATTTTTTTTATTAGATATTGGTTTGTTAGCAGAGTTCAGTTGAAGAGTTCAGAGTTTGGTGAGCCACAAGAGAAAGTGTAGTCTCAACTGCTTTTTTTCTGAATTTGTCATTTTTTGTTGGAAATTCATATGAGTAGATACGGGTTTTTATCTTAATGCTGGTAGGTTGCAAAAACAATTTAACTGTAATAGCTTTAAATGCTAAAATGTCTGGATTTTTTTTTTTTTTTTAGTTTAGAAATTTGCATTATTTGGCAAAACCCTGTGGATGTAGTTCCCTAACAGAGTGTGGTTTTTTAGTTCCTTGGAGTTATTTTTGAAAACTGGTTTACTTTACCGTTTCATAAATAGAAATCCTGAAAGTTCTATAGCATTACACACAGTGTTGACTTCTGTGCGTGAACATATGGTAATAATATTATAATCAAGATTTTAAAAAAGTGAAAAAAATGTGCAACCAGTGGGTTCACTTTGTTGTGTGTGGTGTTTTGTTGATTTTTTTAAAAATTAAAAAAAAAAGTCATACTCTACCAGAGGCAAAGAAAGGAAGGGATTTGTAATACAGAACTCTGGTTGCAGTTAAAAGGTGATTCCTTTTGTGCCTTTATCCTTTTTGCCTGTCTTTGACGGAAAGTACTTCAGAGACCACAAAGATAAGTTTCTGATAATCCAGAAGGAAATTAAAAATCATATAGATATGGCAGAGTTGGAAATGATGGTTGATTATACTGCTAGTGATAAACACTGGCTTTTAGATTCCTGTTCATGGTACATGTAGCCCGAAATACAGAATAGATTCAGTCAGGCTAGCATAATTTGTTCTTAATAACATAGTCTGTGTCAGGAGTCTTTAGAAGGAATTGCTAAATTCTGCTGCTGCTGTTGGGGGGATAGTGGTGTAAGTGGACTTGAGGCCTCACACAGACTGTTCTCTACCTTTTCTAGCTTAACTACAAAGCTGGCTCATTTCAGCATAACCTTGGGATGTGTTCTAGTTACAGACTTCACCTTATTCTCTGCAAATGGTATTAATGAGATTGTATCTTCAAATATTAACTAACTAAAGGGAAATGAGAAGTCTAAGGAACGTCTTGGAAAAATATCCTCATAAATAGTGGAGCTGTTTGCAGAAAAAAATAAAAGTCTTTGTTGTTAATTTTATGGAGATTTAATTGAAAATGAAGTAGATGTCTAGGTGTGCTTCACTGTTTGGGTACTGTAGTGCATCAAACATACTAGAAAAACTACTGCTCTTAAGGCTATGCAGTATGAAGCATGCAAATATTAATTCATAAATGATGTATCATACTTCATAACATGGAGAACCTGTCTAGATAGTAGGATTTCTGATTTTTAAGTATGGACTGTAGTTCCTGTACAGCTTAGTGTAATATGGTTTGTGTCATCATCCAAAAGTTGAAAGAGGGAATACGTGCAAATTATTGAGGAGCTCTCTAATAGAATAAAACTCAGTCATAAAAAACCCTTTTACAGTGAGCTAAATTTAAAAAAAAACTTGATAAACTTTCCTTTCAAAGCTGTAACAATTAAGGATAGTTTTTTGTGGACAGTCTATCACAAATCCGTAATGTTTTGGTTTGGTTTTACAAGTGTGACCTTCTGTAGCTTAGGAGCCTGGCTTTCCTTTACCTTTGCATAATCTCGGATGTTGTGGCAGCCTCAGCTTTCCGCTGTTGACTAACCTTTAGATTAGAAGCTTGGAACCAAATATGAAACTTCATGACCTCTGGCTAATGAGTAGCATTTAGTCAGTACGTGTCTGTCTCTGTGTGCATGCCCATGGTTTACAGGTAGGGTGTAAAGGGAGGCCTGGCAGGGGTGGGGTAAGAGTGAAGTCTGGACCTGATTCGGCGTAAGTACAGCCACACAGGCATTTAACAGTGTAGCTTCCCTGCAGTGAGTAGCTTACCTGCACCTATGCATTATTTAGCATGAGTGAGCAAAGGCGAGGGATTGCTAAGGAAGTGTTGTGGGTTAGTGTAGGGGAAGGAAGTATGGTATAACAGAAAAGGAAAAAAAGCCCGCAAATATAGCCTTAAGTGGATGTTGTCCATCTGCTTTTACTTGTACAATACTCAGTCCAGTTCAGTCTTCTCCTGTGATGTGTCTGTACCACTTACATAACTTGGATCCCCTTAAAGTCTGTGTTGAGAGATGTAATTGCAGTACCTACAGGCTTGCCAAATCTGGCTTTCATCAGGCTTCCCTGGGCTACATGCCCCAGTAAATAGAGACAAGGTGGGCTTGCATGGCTGAGGCTGCTGCTGGTACCAGTACATCATCAGTGCTGCCATGACTTTACTAACTAGATTAAAGGTAATCCAGGATTTACACGTGCTGCAGCTGCACCTTTGTGGCAGTCCAGGCATATTTGAACCCTCAGTACAAGTGTCTGGGGAAGATACCTTGTCCGTCATGTGCCATCTTGGAGAGAGTCCTCATCCTAGTTTTTTGGAGCTTGACCTTCCAGTAGTTGCTACGTGGCAAAACTTCTAAAGCATTCAGCCTCAGCTCCACTGAGATTTCATCTGTTGGATACCCCTCACACAATCATTGAGCCTAGCATTTTTTGAAATCTCTGACAGTACTTCCGATTACATGGATTCAGTGACTCTGATTAAGGTGCTATATGTAAGACTACTGGATTTCTTTCATCTCTGACTTAGAAAGTAAATAGCAGTTTGAACTTTATCTGAAATGACAAGGGCCGCTTTAATTTTTAATAGCTTTATTTTGAAATCCATGCTATAAAATTTTCTTCCCCTGCCCATCCAGTGGTAGATTTTTGGTGGTATTTTTGATTTCTGTCCTTTGAAACAAGGACTTTCATTTCTTGCTTCTCTTGCATAATCATCAGATGTATGTAAGGCTTGGAAGGGCACAGCAAATCCTGTTTCAGTCTTATTTCCAAAGAGGTAACCTCTATATATACACCGTGTATACGCCCTATGTAGGGGCTGCTCGGAGTTTCTCAGAGAGTTGCAGGACTGCTGCAGGCAGGCACCTTCCTCTAGCACTGGCAGTGCATTTCTGATGGCTGAAATATTTTAGCAATTCTGAAAACTGTTAAAAATACCTAAGACAAACGATTTTTCACATTCCCTCATGTTCTCTGAGTTCCTTTCTGCAGTTCTTAATGTAGTACAGATTTTATTACAAAATCTTGTGTTAATTTAGATCAAACAAGGAGCTGGTTGTAAAAACTTGAAATTTAAAAATAATTACTTGATGTACATAAACTGTCCAGATGCTACCGGATGAACATGCACAAAAAAAATCCTTACTTTTTTCAAATAGGAGATTTAGCTTCAGTGTTGACTAATTCAGTCATCACACAGCAGTCTGAGAAGTTCGTTGTTCCGGGGTCAATTTCCTGTGTAGCGATAGGGTAAATAATGAAGAAAAAACTGATGTAAACCATCAGCATGCATATCAGCGGCTTTATAAGATCTCTAACTAAAAAATTGCCAACTTAATCGTTGAATATATAACTTGTACTTGAAATTACTTTCGTCTACTACGCATTGGCTTTGACCTCAGTTCTCGTAAATCACAAATTTTGCAGTTGTGCTGTGGCTTTTTCCTGTAGTAATGCTAAATGGAGTAGAAATAGACATGGTATTTGAACCATAGGAGCTAGAAAAATGTATTTGGTCATACTTGCATGTGCTTTCACAGCTTTTTATGTGAACAGTCAATTTGTGTATGAGATGAAGCTCAGCCTGCTCTGTTCCAGAGCGCTCTGCAAAGTTGTGTGACTGAGCAGTTTCATTGTTCTGGCTGACATTATCAAAATTTCTCTACTCGAATGTGGTATCACCATTTGCTTATGGACATCTATAGAATGGGCCTTTTTTTGAACTGACAGAACAACAGATGTGCCTGTTCCCTGTATCAGTCAGTTTAGCTGATGCATGCTTAATGCTGAGCATCCTCCCGAGACTGGAAGTGGATAGAAATAGTTGGTGCTGAATAATTGGCCTGATATTCAATAATGTCGAACCCCACCTGTCCCATTTCAGTTGAGAAGGTGATGAGGCAGCTTTAAAAATTTTACTACTTGCAGAAATACCTTATTTGTCATTTAGATGGCTCTTAGCTATTCAAATCTGAAAGTTATGGTTGTGCTTTACAGTATACCTTGATAGCTTTGAAGTCCTGTGTATCTGTAAGTTTCCAAGTTGCTGAAGGACGAGAAACAAAGACAAATTTCTGGGTTCTAGCTGACATGAATGTCTTCTTTAGGTATTTCTCTAAGTCTAGTAAGTAACCATTGAATTATTGCTTGCTTTGCAGAGAGCTTGCTGTGTTGTGTGGTAATGTGTACATGTTTTTTGCAAAATCACATGTCATACCATGACCTTAATCATGCTAACATCGCTTGTTAATTGTTCATTTCCAAGCTTGGGCATAAATGCTGTTGATTAGAGCCTGATTTTGTACTGTGATTGTAAGTAAAAATAACAATACTGTTGCATAACATATAGCATTGCTTTCATTAAAGATTGATTTATATGCTATAATTTGTTTTTTCTTTTTTTTTTCTGCACAGATTATCGTGTGGTTGGAGAAAATGCTAGATAAAATAATCAGCATTTTCATAATATTTTTGCTAGTGATAGGAACCCTTCTGCTAGCTCTCCTCCTTACTGCAAAGGTACAGTATGCTAACGAATATAATCATAGAGCTCATTTTTGTTGCTGATGAAGGTTACTGATATTTATATAAGATTATATAGCTTAAAGAATTTTTCTAAATGTTTAGGAACTAATTGCTCTGTAGTTGAACTTGTCACCATTCCAAGACTATAAAATATACAACAATATACCAAAATCTCAATATTTTTTATTTCTTTGTATTTCTGTGTTTTTTACATATATGACAAGGCTAATATATAGACATTTGGAAATACAAAATCTATTCTAGTTAAAGAATTACTAGCTTATGTATTACAGGAACAGATTTGTTTTGCATCCTGTCAACACTTTCTTTGTCAACAGAAGAACCACTTAGAATTTTTTCTCTTTAATTTACCTCGCATCAGAAACATTTGCAAAATAATTAAGGTGTGTTTGTCAATTTGTTTCTGTAATTGCCTGTAATAACCTCGTGGTATCCTTTTTTGAGTGAAATGTACTGAGATTCATGATCAGGTAGTCTCTGAAATTGGTTTTTGGTTTATTGCTGAGTTTGGGTGGTTGTGTTTTTTTTTTTTTTTGCTAACCAGTAGAGGTCACTCATGTACTTTTTTTCCTTTTTTCCTTAATGGAGCTGTGTTCATATTTGAAATGGTCAATGGAGAATGAATGTTTGTCTTGAATACAGATTATGGAGCAAAGATCAATGGGTTCTGATGTCAATCTCCTTTTTCAAAAATGTAGGCATATGTAATGTTGAGTACTTAAAATTGAAAACTTTAGAAGTTGTGCAAACATTCCTGCCTAAAGCTCCCTTATATTCATAAAAGGACTATTAAGATATTTATAAAAGGTGTATTTTATCATTCTTACTGAAGAATTTATTTGGTCAGACACTTCATAGCATGGCTGGTTATGTTAGAGCTAAGTATTCATTAATTTTTACACTTCTTTGATCCATGGCTTTAAAAGGTATATCTGAAACTGTGCTTTGTATTTTACTGCTTCCCTTGATAGCACTGCTGTTATTGTTAAATTTTTTTCCACTGATATGATAAGGTTTAAATTTCCATTTGCTATTACTAGTGGCCAGAGTTGTCAAAACAGGCTGATGATTATTGTATTGACTAGGTCTTTCTTGGGTTAATGGAACTTCTTTCTTCATAGTGGGTTGTTTGCACTGGAAGAATTATTTTTTAAATGTACAAACTGGTCACTGCCCCCCTGCTCCCCCCCTGCCCATCCTCTTCCTCCTCCAACCTCCCCTGCTCCTTCCAAAAAAGAAGTCTTTCTGAATGTAGGAAGAGTTGTAGTTTGCATTGCATAACATTTCTCCTCTCTCTCTTTAATTTAGGTACATCAAGAGAGCGTTCACATGATTCAGGTCACAAGCAGCTTGATCAATGAGACGGTAGCCAGTCACCCAGAATGGGCAAAGTAAGAATGCTGAAGTTAAGCGAATAGTATAGGGTGGATGAGCAAGCTTCCAGGTGCTCTTATGAATAGTTTTTAACTTAAAAAATCCCCTAGGGGAACAGAAATGTGGGTGTCTCTCGTAGGCAGATGTAAAAACTAAACTCTCAGACAGCAGGGATGTTTATGCATCACTCTGGAGGACTGTCATTGTGGTATCTCATTTGAGGACTGGTTGGATTTTGGTGGTGAAGGACAGCTGTATGAACTTTTCTAGCTACAGTTGTGGAGAAGAAACTTGTATAGTGCAGAGAATAAAGAGATCAGTATTTTTTTCCTTTTTCCTATGAAAGAAAAGTGCTGGCAAAGAATGCTCTCTCTAGAAAGTTTCAAGACAGAGCTAAATTATTTTTTCAATGTGGAGAGATGGATGAGGAGTGCTTTTGAGAGAACAGGAGTTGAAGACATTGTTTCTGGAGTGAATTGAAGAAGAGTTCAAGGGTGGAAAGAGTGGTGGGTGGGGAGAGTTTGGTATGAATCAGTTGGGAAGGGCCATTCCTGTTAAGAGTAGATGTGCGTAGTGTGTGCAGTGGGAAGTTTGTAAGGTTTAGTCCATGTAAAGATTAAAGTAAGCACCAAGACACATATTAACGGAGAGGGGGGTTTTGAGAGAAATGCATCTAGGAAAATACATGGGCACACTGGTGAGCAAAGGAGTGATCGCATGAACATCAGAGGGGAAGTAGGTGAGACTGAAAAGCGTGATTTTAAGGGGGGCATGTTCTGGGTGCCTTTCATTGTGCTTCAGCTAAACAGACATTAGGCAAATGTGAGATAGCAGTTTAATGCCAGGAAGAAAAGATCTCTCCAGAATAAGAGTGGTTGACTCTTTCAAGGGCACGTTCTAAACAGAAGTGGTGGTGGTTTAAGAAGATTGAAAGAAAGCACATGCCATATTGTAAGAGCAAAACAATTTTTCAAAAACAGAACTAAAAGGATATAGTTAATAAGCACTGTAGTAATACATGCTTTAGCACTGCTAAAGAAATCACAATCATGAGAACAGAAAGTATTTAAAGTGGTTTTATTCCTTCGTGGCATCTCTTGCGTTGTTTGGCCTTTCTGTTTTACCGTAAGATGGAAATAAGTGGGACTAATGAAAATGGAAATTTGACTGTCAGAAGCTTATTTACATAATGAAACTACTGAATAATTAGCATAATTCTAGCATAACTTTTTACTTCCAGTGTTTGCATCCAGATTTGAAGTATCCATAACACTATATTTTAATTAATTAAGAGTAACAATACCTCTTGCCAAATCCATGAAGTTTTACCAGCTTTCAGAGCTTAATGCTCATATTATTTTTAGACGTGAGTGACTGAAGTATCTTGGAATTCCAATTCAGAACATTTCTGAAGCGTTATACAGACAGAAGAGCTTCCATTTTGATCTTCAGTCAGGTGAACTAATATAGCAGTTTTATTCCTGAATGCTTTCATTTTGTTTTGGAAGGGCTCCAACAAGTGCCGTTGAATCAAGATGTAAAAAGAAAGTCAAAGCAGAGATTTTGAGCCCTTTGTTCACAAGTGGTGAAATGCTGGCACCTCGGTAGGGTACATTGCTTGAAAGTGATGTGAGTCCCTGAAGAAATTCACGAGCAGGTGGTTTGGTGAGGACTTAGAAATAACTCACGTCCAAACCTTTTTTCAGCTGGTTGCTTTTCCTGAAAACTATGTTAACAATTTACATTCAGCTTGTAATTCAAAAGGTTGTGTTTGCAGCTAGATGAGACTGCTTCATACAGTATTTTCAGGACACTCCTGAAAAAAAAAAAAAGAATGTCCTGTGAATAGCCCACATATAGATTGAAGAGTAGATCTCTTTTGAAAAAGTTGAGCTATCGATTTAATTAAGATTTCAGGAACCTTGGAGGATTTAAAATGCAATGATGTGCCCTAGATTTAATTGTACTTTGCTTATGGGAAAATCTTTTCCTTGATATGTGGAAGGAAACATTTGAGTTGTAATAAGTTTATATGTATTTAACCGTAGTGATTTGTTGTTGTTTCAGAATGTTGATTTGCAGTGTGTTTTGGGTGTAATGAAATGGGTATAATAAATAGCAGTTAACTTTGTTTTCCTTCTTTAACCACCCCCCCCAGCTGGCTCCCAGAAGCCCAGGTCATTCAGAAGGCGCTCAACTCCGCAGCGAACAACGTATACCAGTATGGCCGAGAATGGATCACGCACAAGGTACGAGTGAGCTCTCAAAGAACTCCAGTTGTTTGGGGTTTTTCTTCATTTCTTGTATTTCATAAAAGTAAAAAGAAGTGAAAATATATTTGTCAGTAGTTCTTTTCCGTGTGTTTAACCGTTTTGTTGTCAGATCTATTCTTTCCACTCTCTGGTTTCTGACTTCTGAAGGAAGAGTGGGAGTGATTTCAGTAGTCTTTTCTGTTCAGAGGATAGTTTATTTTTAAGAACTGAAGGATCTGTCATCATTCTAATGATTCCCAGTGACAATGCATCGAATAAAATTGAGTAATTTTTTTTAACTGGCTTTAGCTGTCTTTTAATAGGCAATGTAGATGTTTATTGCAGCTACCACCCTTCCCTCTCCCCTAATTTCTGTGTGGGCTGGGTGTGGTACACTGGACATTTTTTTAATCATAATTTGTATAGTTAAGCTAACTTTCTTCAGAGGAATTTGCCAAGATTCTTATTTATGTATTTTGATATCTAGCACACATCTCAAATTATTTGAAATATTTACTCTAAAGATATGATCAAGGGTTTTGGATTAAGCATTTTAGAGACAGCGTTTGTTTTTCAGTGCAGAAAGAAGTCCTTAGGGCAGCATAATGTTTTTTCACGAAGTCTTTGTATTGTGAACTAAGTTGTCTGAGTTGTGTATATCATACTGATACTAATTTTTTCTAAAACTTGGCTTTGAAATGTACCTTTACAGACACTCTTATGTGATTCTTCAAGCTTGAAGTTCATCAGTGGATGTCTGCTTTATTCTGTCTTGTATAATAAAAGGTTTTTATGTGTTTTAGCTCCATAAGATTTTAGGAGAAAAAGTAAATAATACTGCTGTGATTGAAAAACAAGTTCTGGAGCTCTGGGACAGGCTTTATCACTCTTGGTTTGTGAAGGTGGGTAACTTATTTAAATGGTATTCATATAAACTATCACTTAGTACTTTGAGATAAGTATGCTAAGTATGCATTTCTGAGGAAGGGATTAGCAGAAAGTTGGATGGTTGAGTAAAGGTCGGTAAAAAGAAGGTAAAAGTTTCAAGTGTGTAAGACAGATCATTCTACAGTCACAGTTTGAGTATAGCCAGAGCTGTGTCCTACACTTAAATAGTTAAGTGTGTTTTTATGTGTGCCATTCAATTTATGGTTTTCTCACTTTTTATAATTTGTGTTTCATAGTTTAGCACTTTGTGCTGAATATTTTTGTTGTTGAGGTGTTGGGAAAAGGAAACTGGTCTCCTGTACAATTTGTGTAACTTTTATTAATCTGAACTTGTGGAAAGTAGTTGTCCTCTCATTAAGTTTCTTACAATGCATTTTTGCAGCCGTCTTATAATGGGCTCAGTACATTGAGTCTTGAAAAGTTCCTAAGGGTTAAATCATTGTTATGCTGACAATGCTGTTTGCCTTTTAAAGGAACAAGCAATTCATTAGCCATTGTGCAATGGAAGTACCAAATCCAGAACTCATATTCCTGAAATATTTCTGTATATTTAAATGATTGTGATTATGATAACACTTTCCTTTATGCAGTAATTTTTCAAGTACCTCTAAAGTTCCAAGAAGATCTGCATTGAAGAAATAACAGTTTCAGTGTAGAACTAGATGAACAGATGATAGGTCTTCATACAGTGTACAGATATAGAAGGCCTATTGGAGGGAGATTTTTGACTACTCATATGTTTCTGCTCTAAATAACGTGCCAGCTCAGAAGAAAGATCTCTGTGTTGGCAGTGGATTGTTAATGAAGGTTGCTAATTGTGCATCACAAAGTGTAACGGTGCATCTAGAGAGAATCAGTAATAAGCAGAAAATGTAATGCTCTTAGATAAATCAGTGCAGGGACCTCATCTGGAATGTTACTTGCCGTGTGTGGCAAAGATACTGTCATTTTGAATGCAGGCTGGTAAGGCTAAAAGTGTTCAGAAAATTTTAACAAGTAGTGGAATGCTTATTATAAAAATCAGAGTTACGAACTTGAGAGGTCTCCTTCTATTCAAGACTAGGATGTTGTAGGCTGCGGATTTGCTTAAACTTGCTTACAGAAAATTTTGGCATTCTTCTCTGAAACACTTGTCACAGTCCCAGACTGAGTCAAATAGCCTCATTCAAGATGGTAATCAGGTATGATTCACTGGGCAATAGGCAACTTCATAATTGGAGAAGAGCCACTTAAGGAATTAGCTGTTGTTTTTATGGCCACGTCCTGTTGTCTTGTGTTGCAGTTAGAGAGATGTGTAGTCAGAAGAAATCCTCCGTGCGTCCAGTTCAGCTTTTAGGTTCTGTGTGATTGAACATTACCTGTGGAGAGGTAGAAACTAGTAGTGAGAAAACTACTTGCTTTGACTTCTGCTTGCATTTTTCTTTATGGGCTATACTGGGAAAACCTGTATGTAAACAGTAAATTATATAGGCAATAACTGAAATCATTACCTCTTTCTTGTGTGCTTTCATTGAGAGTAAAATAGATACCACTGGATCAATCAAGCAGTAAAGTTAATTTTTAACAGAGGTGAATCAGTACAATATACACATATGTAATTAAATGGGATAATTAACTACAGTTTTCTGTCAGATTTTAATTTTTCCAGTGTACAGAGTACTTCCAGGTATTTTTGGGGATGCCAGTTAAAGCAGCTCCAAGTATTTAGATGCATGTTGGATCTATTCCTCATTAAGAAAACATCAGTGTAAATCATTAGCTTTTGACTTGCTCATCTCTAAATTTTATTTGAATGTCTATTGTCTTTGTCCGTTTTTAAGAATGTAACACATTCTGGAAGACACAAGGGACACAAGTGGCACATAAACCGTCAAAACAGCTGGCTTGGAGATATTCTGGACTGGCAAGATGTTGCATCATTTGTTCATGATAACATCGAAACATTTCTCTCGGTACGTATTCTTTGCACTTACTATGAAATTGGTCTCATTTTTAACTGATAGCAGTTTCTCCTTGGAGTACCGCTAAGGTTATGGATTCTAAAACATGGAAAATTATGGAAACACTGTTATTGTTATTTACAATTACCTAAGCAATTATTGCAAGCCTATTTAAAATATAACTGTAAAACAAACAGAAATGTTTATGATGAAGAAGCTCTTGTGATTTCAGCATCTTCATGGATACCAGCTTCCCAGACATCTTCCTAAAGCAGATTTTTACCTGTGTCATCTCCAATCTGATTTTCAATGCATTATTTTATGTAGTCTTTTCTCTTTAAAGAAGAAACCAGTTGGTTTAGATTATAACTGAAGAAGCTATTGACTAAGAGATTTTGAAAACAAAACCAAGCAATAAAAGCAGGGAGAGTTATCTTTTTGTTATTCTCAAATTATTATTATTATTATTCGTTGGGTTGAAAGGAGCTTATTTTTCTCTTCTTTTATGAAAGTTCTGTGGAGAATGAAATGAATATTTTACACAGTGTGAATTCCTGAATAAAAACCTTTCACCTTATGAGGAGAAAAAGAGGAAGCATTGAAAGCAATCCAAATTGAAGTGTTTCACTAAAAAATCATGTTAAATCCAAAATGCCTTAATACACAGAGTCAATCCCCAATATAGGTCATCTTTGACGTGAGGTGTTGTTATTACTAGAAGTATCTTCAGTTTTGAAAGACTATTATTTATACCTAACTGGCACATAGCAGCTCTGTGGATGCAATTAAAGCTAGTATTTGCCTCCTGGCAGTTCTTGGCTTAGACTGATAGGCATGTGTGCTTTTTCTGTCGTCCCCCAACTGCTGCTTAAATTGTTACAGCTTCTACCATAGAAGAAGATGTGAGACAAGAAAAAGTTGAGAGAAATTTTTTTGCAGTAAACCTTTTTTCAGTTAATAATGAAATTTGCTTAATACTTTCTCAAAGTTGGCCATGCATGCTTGAGGCAGAGTTATGAAAATACACAGCACATCATGATTTAAAATCAGTGTGGAGTTTCCTTCTAGGCAAGAGGCACAGGAGGAGAAACTACCTGATAAGAGTGTGTCATTTGCCGCATTGCTGCACAGTGCTCAGAAACCATCATGAAAAGTGTGCTTCAGTAATCCAAGCTGGGTAGAGAGAGGCGAAGAAAAGTGTAAAGAGAATAAATATTTAAAAATGAAAAACATTAATATTAAAATTTTCATCTAGCTAACATGCTTGCTTTACTTCTAGAATCTGGTTTAGAAGTTCAAGAAAAAGGGTGCCAACAATTGACTTGCTTTCCTGTTTATTTCCGGGAACTCATTACTCATCAGCTATGGGGAAACACCTGTCTTTTTTCTCCATATACTCATGTCCTTAATGACAGACTGTAAACCAGTCAGCTTAGTATAAAGCTATAAATCCTGATTTCACATCCTTACTGGGCAGCATTTTCTTTCCTGGCTTGCTCATCTGCAGTGCATTGCATCAGTATTACTCACACTCATATTTTAAAATAAAATTGGTAAAAATACGGTCTCCGTGCTTGTTTAGGTCATTAAAACTTGGAGATTATGAAAATAAGAATAGTTTTTGCATAAGTCTGGTATTTTTAAGCAAGCTTCTTACCTAGCCTAAGATACAAAGCAGCCTTACTGTATTCTGGATTTATGTTCTTATCAGAGCATGAGAATCTTTCTCCTGGTATTTTGAAGCAGAACAATGGGTTATTAGAATGGCATACTCTTTTGGGAAGGGTTAATATTTTAAATTATGTGAGTGCTTTTGGGAGTGTGTGTTCTGGGGATTTAATTTTTCTTTTGCTTAGATTCTTTGGTTTGCATTTTTTGTTTGGTTGGTTTTTTCATATTTTATGGAACTTTGAGTGGGATTTAGACCAGATTAGATGGGGCTTTGAGCAACCTGGTCTAAGGAAAGGTGACCCTGCCTATGGCAAGGGGATTGGGGCCAGATGATCTTTAAGGTGCCTTCCAACCCAAACTGTTCTTTTTTTTTTTTTGGGTTGAGTGTGTTGTTTATGGGGAGAGTGAAGTTGAACACTTGAAATCAATGCTAGCTTGCAGTTCTTAAGAACATAGCAAGACACAGTACAGTCCCAAAACTGTGTTGACAGTTTTTTTAACATATAGATAATTTAAAGACAATGAGATAGCTGTAAAGAAGTGTGTAAAAAGCAGATATGCAGCTCTAATGGGATTTTCTCCACTTCTGGAAAAGAATAAATGTATATTATTACACTACTTGCACGTAACAAATATTCATGCATAGATTGAGTTTTCCAAAAAATAACTGTCTTTCTAGCCCGTTGGCTTTCTGAAGTATTTCAGAATAGAACAGATGACAGTTTTCTCTGAAAATACGGCTCTTTCCCAGTGTCATATTACAGCCACAAGCAGATAAGCTCTGGCTGAAGACATTGGAAACATTGATGGAAGTCATAGGAAGCGTTCTTCTTCCTTAAAAAGAGGAGGAGCATTTGGTGTAAGAAAAATGTTAAGAGAAGACAGATGCTAGTGTTTCACTTCAGGCTTTTCTCGTAATGGAAGAAATTTTCATTTTAGAGTTGAAAGCGTGTAATTAAATCACTGATGTAGGTGTGCTGGGGAATTGCTGTTGTTCATTTAATTTGTAACAACATGCATCGATTCAACTTTGCAACTTTGAGTATCTGGTAAAGCTTGGAAGACTTCTGTGCCCCCCTCAAAATGTGCTGTTCATTATAGCAGTTAAGCTTAGCTGTCGTTTGATGTAGACAGACCTTAATTATTTTAAAGTAATTTACTATATAAACATGCAAATTGCCTGAAGATTTAATGTGAAGATAAGCTTTTCTAAGTCATCAGTTTGGTTTTTTTTCTAAAACCTTTGGTGTTAGCAGCACTGCTGCCTTTTTCCAGTATTAGAAGCAGTAGTGTTAAAAACCAGCATAATATAATCAGTGATGTGTTTCTAAAGTGGGATTTATTTAATCTCATTCTTTGCAGAGAGAGCAAGAGTGGATCCTCACTTATGCCTTGTATTTTGCACCCCATGCTCCACTCTAAGGTAGTTTACCAGATGGATGAAATAGGCAGCATGTAGCTGGACTATTAAGATTTAATTTCTGAAAAATAAAAAAGACTCATTCTTTCCTCACTCCTCTGGTTTTCCATTCATACACTTTTTCTCCATTTCTTGTATGCTTGTAGCACTGAGAAAGTGAATCGTTGCTGGCTAAATCTGTGAATGATGACTCAGAGCGCCATTGATGTTATATGAGACATTGCTAATGCCTTCTTAATTTGATCTTTTGGCTCTTTGCACAAGCATACTCATCATTCCACCAGCAGGCAGTATCTCATTCAGAGATCTCCCAGACAGGAAGACAGAAGATGTTCCACAGAGATGTGCAGAGCGAACTTCAGCTTAGTTAGGTTTCTCTTTCAGTGCCTTTAGCATGACTGATCTGTGTGTTTTAAATCAAGTCAGCTTCTCAAATATTTCACTAAGTTACTACATATTCTAATATTTTCTCTGGCTCCAGTAATTTCTTCGAGTAATCTCATACATTTATGGCTAATTCAGTCCATTTTTCTGTAATATATCAACCACCATGGGGGTTTTTTTTTGCATCTTTGTGTCCAGTTTTATTCCCTTTATACATCTGTTAATCTTTAGAATCAAGTTAGGTGCATAGATTTACTTGGCTTCCGGAAGTTTGCTGACTTGAAGTTTTCAGCAAATTACTGTTTTGGTCAAGTGCCTTTTAACCCTCATTGTCAGGTGTTGACCAGTTTAAGAGTGGCCAAGAGGACACCCTAGATGCCTGAGAATGTTGTGTGCAATTTCGCTTTCTTGACTGTTACAGATTGGAAAGGCACAGTAACTGATGCTGGCACAGCACAGTGTGATGCGTAAGGGAGTCCTGAATTCTGTACAGGTTTGTACTGATCCCTTGCAGCTTAAAGAGCTGTGGTTTGGGGAAAGAGGCGTGGTTTCCAGTTATTTAATAATAAAAAAGTCACTAAAAGTAATGTAACATTTTTTGCATAAATATTCACACTTTGTTGTGTTTTGGAAACTCATCTCAGCTGGCAAAGTGTTAACAATTCTTTATGAGTAGTAGGTGAGCTCATCTACTCAGCTGCAGAAGGCTCTGGGAATCAAACAGCATAATGAACTCTTAGGTGCAGCTGCACAAAATTTGATTTTGTGAGTGGTAGGGAAGTATTTGAGCACGTTCCGATACTGTATTCAGTAACGATTTATGTCTGCTATGTCTGTCTTCTCACCTTAGCTACGAAAAAGCTTGTGTCTTGAAATTTTAATGATACATATGCATAAAGAGGAATTATTCTGTAGTTCAATATGAGTCCTAAAAGATGCAGTTGCTTTCATAAGACATACCAAAGCTGTAGAAAGACACTATCTGCACTTACTCTGTAGTAGATGCTGGTGATAACTAGTTCAACAGTTCCAATCAATGACTCCACCAAACAAGGATGTTCACCTATGAGAACCATTCCTGATGTTAATTGAACAACCTGATACCTACATTCAGACTACCTGCAGTTGTATACTGCTGGTTATGAGCCCTCAGGCTAAAGTTTCTAGGGAAAGTGTTCAATAAATCCTGCCTATACTGGAGAAACATCCTATTTTGAAGAAAACTTTCACACCAACTGTGTGCTCTCCTCTGGCAGATGGAACAAGCTCCTCTCCTTGTGAACTCTCACTGGTATCAGCTCAGCTTATTTTTGCAAGTGAGGGTCTTAACAATTGCTGTGATTAGTATTTAGAAGACTGTTAAATCAGGTTAGTTTTACTCTTTAGAGCAAAACTTTACTAGACCAATTTTCATTAACAACACACTTCATGCTAATGGTTTGCTTTACAGTCTCCTAATCATTATCATTATGTATTGAAAGTGGTCAGTCCGTAACAATCATGTCCTACTTGAGCTGTGAGGATAAAATACTATCATGATGGTGATGTGTAGTTTGCACCAATACAGGCTGTCCTTAATGATCTCAGTCACAGGAGTCTCAGTGAGCTGGCTCAAGAGCTCTTTGATATGCAAAGCTGGAACTTAATGGACATCATCTTCCCTCAAATTAAGGAGCTTGTCCTTTCACAAACTGTTTTTATTCTGGACAGCTCCCACCCCTTGACCTCTGCCCTGGATTATCTGCTGTGATACTTGGGAGAAGTATTACTTTTCCAGGTCATGACAGGTGCCTTGTCCTGTTGTTTGCCTATTATGTTTTTTTCCCCTTTTCTTAGTTCATACCTCATTTTCTTGAAGGAAAACCGCTCTTCCTAGCTCTTAAGGTTGTGCTTTTTCAATGCTTTCTTACTCAAAGCACTGCTCGTGTTTCAGGGGCCTTTTGTTTTCAGCCTGTGTCCTTATTTTCAAGGCCTTTGCTGCTGTTCTCTTGCAAAACTCCACATTATAACAGAAGACCTGCGGCACAGAAGCTCCTGTTCACACACCAAATTCTAGTAACGAACTTAAATGTCTGGGAGGGGAACCTTGCATACAATTTAAGGCCTGCTATTAGCAATGATAGCATTATCTTTACTGAATGCCAACCAGAAGGCCTGTGCTTCAGCTACAAACTGTTCCCTCAGAATTCACTGTCCTTTGTGTCTACAGTCCTCATAACATAATACGCACATAATAATGTTACCTGGGGGCTGCATGGATTTATAGCACTTCTGCACCCCCAGAATGAATTCATAGTCCACAGAAGAAGCAGAGGGACAGGTACCAGTGGGAGAACATTTTTCAGCAGCGTCCTCTTCTAACCTCACTTGAATTTTCAAGAGACACTAATATAATCTGTACAAAAGATGAGCTTTAACATTCATAATTCCCATTAAATAGTAGGAAGCATGAACTAAGTAGGTCTTTCTGTGTTGTAATTCCCTGTCATTTCCCCCAGCACTTATTCCCTCTCAAGTTCATGCTTAGTAAATTATGTTTAATATGATTCACTCACTTCTAAAGGAAAGGTGATCGCGTGGCTTACACTCCTTTGTCTGCTCTACAAATGCTGGCTACCGAAGAAGGGGTTTTTTTGGTTTTAGGAGGTTTTTGGTTGTTTGGTTTTATTTCAGTCTGATTGCTGTTTGGTAAACCAAGACTAACAGTTGCTAGTTCTGAAGTCTTCACTTACGGTTTTGAACCTGAAGGGCTTTTGTGCCAGAGCTTTTACAGTTTTTCAAGCTACATTAGTTAGTCTGAAAGAGGATTTGTTTGTGATCTTGCTTCTTCTATATGTTAGAATCACTTTGGGTTATACATTCTTACTATATTCCTTCTGGATGAAATATTTGTTTGAAACTAGTGTGCATTGCATTTAGGATGCCTCTATGTGCCTTCTTTTGATGCATCAAAACTAGTCTTTACTATATATAACCATAAGCAATCGGTTCCCCAGGCCAGTACAAATTTTAATAGATTATCTAATATTGTTTGATTTATTTTTCATAATTACTTGGCTAACTGATGCACCATTACTCAAAATCACAACTTCTTCATTTCTCTGCAAATATTATTAAAAACATGCATTTTGTTACCATGAAAGCTTTTAAAAACAAATTTATTGAAGTAGTAATTTTATTATTTGATTGGGAGCTTCAGATTTATTTCTACCTTGTGATGTTAGTCCTTGTTCTTTGTATCTTAACATTTCTGCTTTTGAAAAGGTGAATATTTTCTCCCAAGACAAGATCTGCTTGACAGCAATGTTAATCACAATAAACAAGTGTCACCACATCTAGTTTTTTTTGCAATTTTGCATAATGAAATAATTTTGAATACTAGGAGAAAAATTCCAAAACCTTGTAATCAACTACATAGAAACTTACCTTTGGAAAAGTAGACATTTTCATTTTATAGAACCTGCTGTAGTGTAGGAGTGAGGGAAGATTTTTTTTTTTTTATTTTTTTAAAGTCATCTTTGTATAGCTTGACGGAGATGAATCACTCAGCAAGTAATTCCCTGTCCTTGCTAATAGCATCCAGTGTCTGACTCTGTCTTCTCTTCTCAGATCCTGGAGTCTCTGTGGATAGTGATGAGTCGCAATGTGAGCCTCTTGTTTACTACGGTTACAACATTAGTGACAATCCTCTTCCACAGTGGGACAGCTCTTCTCAATTTTGTGCTTTCAGTGGTAAGTAGTGTGTCACTGGTCTACATGGTACATTTTACTGGAAAAAACCTAATTGCACATGTTGTAACAAGGAAAACTCAAACCTAAAGCATTGGAAACATCATCTAAACTTCCCTAATACCAAAATTCTTTTAAGACTTTGCAAATTCCATATCTGTTTGGGGGCATTCTAGACAGAGGACAAGATTAGGAGGTAGTAAATGTTTTTGTCATTCTGTTAGTGGAAAATTCTTGTTTCAGGCTTTGAAGATACTAAGCTGTAACTTGTGATATCCTACGTAACTGCTGAAATCTTACGGCATGTCTGCATAAGCATATCCCTGTACAAGCCCTTACTTTCAGAAGATGGAAAAAATTTTGAAGGGAAGTTACCGATTTTGTTCTCTAGTTGTCTTCTATAAAAAAAAGATTGCATGAGAGTATTTTATTTCTTCCTTAGTCCTCAACTTCACCCAGATGGCACATTTAAAACTGTGTCCGAAAAGTTAGCATACAAAAATTCCAAGCTTGAGCACTAATTGCCAATGATTCCAAGGCACTCAGGCTTAGATACAAAATTGAACTTTAGATGCCTAAAGACTTATATGCAGTTCATTGCATGCTGTTGCTGTGATGCATGATCTTGACTTTTTGTCTGCCAGCAGGGTCCTGTCTCTTGCTGGGGCACTGTGCAGTCAGCTGGTTTAGCAGAGGTAGTTGGGATCTTGCTGTGTTGGAATTCTTTTAAAGATTAGATGCTTGAACTGCACTCTCATTTTTTCTTTTTTCCGGTTTCCTAGTTGCTACAGAAAAGTTTTTGCTAGTTTGGAGTGGCACAAACTAACTTAAATTTTCCATCAAGATAATGCTCAAAGTGGTTAGCTTTTCTACTGATTACATTTCAGTCCAGTTTTAGTCATCTTGAATAGAAATTAAAATACTGAATTTTATTTTGATAAAAGGTTTAAAAATTTGTACTTTAAAACATGGAAATAATGGACACTTTGTTCAGAACCTTCATTTTGAAAAAATACATCTTCCATCAAAATATTAAGTAGGAATGTCAATCTGTGTAGCACATCCATCCATGATCCAGTAAGACGGTATTCAGATCTTCAACAGACTTTTGAAAACTGATCATTAGTTACAGAAGTGTCACTTGTATTTCACTTCAGAATACAGGTTCCTATCTGCACACATGTGCACATGAATGTGTGATTATACCTTTGTTAGGGTGTATAATTATGCACATGTGTGTATGCGCACACTCACTCACTCTGCTCATATTCTTTTACGAAGATTGGAAGAGAAAAAGCTCTGTTTGGCTGATGGGCATTTACAGTCCTGCAAGGAATGCGCAGATTTTGGATGCTGTAAAACACACAACTAAAGAAACAACCAGAAAACCCAAAACAAGCAAAAAACTCCCAACAAACAAAAACCCTGAAGCTTTTCTGCAGAAAATTGAGTATGAAAAGCAGATACAAAAATATTTACTGAATCAGTGGACCTGATGCGCAAGCAATTAGGTTGTGTATTTCTTGATATCTGTGGAAATGCTGAATTATCATTTTGGTAGAGAGTGTTTACTCAGAGTTTTCTCCTTGAATTCAGTCTATCCCTCCTCAGCTTAGAGTATTTGATGTTTTCAGCTACAGAACAAATTCTACAGCCTGAAACAGTAATCCATCAATTGTTTAACTATGGAAAGGTCTTACTGTTTTGTCTTTGGTAAATTCTCCCTCACAGTCATTGGCAGGATCTTGTATTGTTGCTTAGGAAACAATTTAGGTATCTCAGATATCCTGTAAAAGAGGTCTGAAAGCTTTTAGCCTCCAGTTGCTCTAAGAGAGTACATATCTTTTGCTGCTGAATGTAGAATTGAGGCTATTCTATGTGTTGGAAGAGTCGGCAAGCAATTTGATAATACATTATTATATTATGTGACTACAGCTTCTTTTTGTATTTCTACACCTATTGTGCTAAAGGAAACACGTTAATTTCCTAAAAGGCAGATATTCCAAAATTCAATTCATTTTTTATGTTACTGTGGTTATATCCATCTTCTTTTAGCAGAAATTGAGTAGTGTTTGTATGTTTTCCTAGCTTGTAGTTCAGTTTAACACCATTTTATTCTACTGCTGTTCATTCTCAGCCATCACTTTGGCTTTTACGCTTCAGGTGGCTATGTGTCTTATCTTTTGTCTCCTTAAGAAAGCAAGTTTCTTCTGTAAACACTGGGGAAGAACGGTCAGGATAAGCAGGTATTATACTTGCTGCACTTAGAGCAATATGCTGCTGATTGTGTTGAAAACTGCATGTGCAGAACGATCTGTAGGCTGAGCTCAGTGGAAGGAAGACACATCATCTGGGTGCCTGCTTCAGTATGGAATTTTCTAGTGAAATCAGGAAATATTATAGTAGCTTAGAAATGGCAGAGCCCATCAAGGAAGAAAAATAACCATAACTGCAGAATTACAAAGGATTTTAAAAGTGATTTAAGTTTTAAGATTCTCTTACTTGAAACTGTAGCAAAACATAGCTGATACTGCTACTGACACTAGACTATTTCCCATTAAAGCAAGGCTTTTTTTTTTTTTTTTTTTAAGCTCAAAATGAATGTTAACAGCATGCTGTTTAAATCTGCTAATATAATGACTTATTTTATTAGCTAGATTGGTTTATCTCCCAAGGCAGAAGCTAAAGACCTGGGGAGAGGAAATATAGCCTAAACCAATATATGACGTTTTGGACAGGGGTCATTATAGGTGAATAGTGGAATGTGACTTTCAAGTTAAAGTCTGGGAGGGCAGAGTAGGGGGAAAATGGTAGTAGCATCTTACAAAGTATAAAGGAATTAGGAACAGAGACAGATGGATGTAGTTTTGAGATTGGTGATGAAATACTGCAATGCTGTCTGCATTTTGTTTCTGAGCATCTTCAGAGGGTATGAAGGAAAAGAGCATGAGGTGTCTGCAAACTGGATAAAATGCTTGACAGTAAGAGACTTTTGGAAGTCAGGCTGCTTGGCTCATAAAAAAAAAGATTAAGATGTGGTTTATTCTAGAATACAAGTAGCTTGGAAACAAGGAAAGTGAAAGAATTCTTTCTGATCTTGGGAAGAAAAAAAATATCAGAGTCTTGCACATGAAGCAAATATAAACAATAGTTTACGTTTGGGGCATACAGAATGGATTTTTCTTGTTTGAGGTATTCTGTTTCAAGATGGACTCAGTTCTGTGATTTATGCTTACCCAAGAAGTTGCTGAGCCCACTATCAGGAAAATAAGAGAAACATAGTTGGCTGCAACATCGAGGAAGCTAATGCAATCTGATCGTAATTTTTTTGTCTTTTAACTGAAACAATGGAACTGCCATCACTTCTGCTGAGACTCATCATCAAACTCACAGGAGGAATATCCACTTAGGATTGCCAGATTAACATAACATTTATGGTTGTGAATTTCTGTGTAATTCATATCTGATACCCAGCTGCATAATGACTCTTGAGACAGCCCAAATTTATTTGGCAGTTTTGTTTGCTTGTTTTGAGAATAGATGTAACTATTCAGCAATTTTTTGATCTGTTAAACATTCTGAAAAAGAACCAAAAAGCCCTGCAACTAGAATGTTGATTAGCATTCTAGTTGTTTGGTCTAGATGTGACTTTGGAAAGAGGCTGAACGGAGGCAGTAGTTTTATAAAGTCTAGCTGTAAATGTTAGGATCTTTGTGGAGCAAGGGAGAGAATAACTCCTTCAGCTCTGTTTTTCTGAATCCAGGCATGTGGAAGAGTATCTTGTTCCTTTCCAGTAAAGTTCAATATCTGAAGCATAGCTGCATACTCTAATTCTGTAAAGTATTTATTACCTTTTAATTTAAAACTTCAATTTGTTTTGCAGGTGATTTTTCTGACCACGCTGTTCTACCTGTTGAGCTCCAGTGATGAGTATTACAAGCCAGTAAAATGGGTGATAAGCCTGACTCCTTTGTCTCAGCCAGGTCCCTCCTCAAATATAGTTGGCCAATCTGTGGAGGAAGCAATAAGGTATATTGCTGGTTTCTTGCCCTTTCTTGAAAATTCTTTTTTGAATTTGATGTTCAACTGCAAATAATTAACAGTTGCAAGAGCTTGTGTTTCAGAGGTGAGTTGCAAATCTCAAAGATTTTCAAGAGCCTAGCGTTGATGATTTTTTTCCCTTTGATTGTTAATGGAGCAATTTGATTGGAATTGGCTAAAAAAATTTCAGAGGTCTGTGCTGTCATGAATACTAGTGTTTTGTAAAACTGCTACACCTATGGCATCCCTAACTAATCAGGAAGCAGTGTTTGCAGTTGTGTTGGCAGTAACAGCTAGTGCAGCTCAGTAGGAGCAGATTCATGCAGCAGAACAGTAGAAATGGAGGACCTGACATCAGTGTACGCATTTCAGAATTATTTAGTTTGAAGTATTTTGTCTAATATTGGAGAATAAGTACCCATTTGTACCTGGATTGTATTAGATATGCTTCTGTAGTATGTTTTCCAATTCAGTTTCATCTGAAAGAAATCAAGTTCATGATCTCCGTAAACCAAATTCCATCAAAGGGAACACCAGGAGAGCGCTCTCCTTATCACATTTGGAACACTACTGTGCTGCACCTACAGAGTATATCCAGTGTTTCATGCTTAGTCAGCATTCCTGTCTGTTGGCTCTAAACTACTTTAGTAATGAAAGGAGGGTTTTTTAATGTTTTTAAATATGGTTCACAAAGATTTCACAGTAAAGCTATTTTTGGGGTGGTGCAGTAATGTTCATTCAGCACAGATGAATGAAATCATCAGCTTTCACCTATTAGCAGCTTGAAACACTAACATGCTGGTAATGTAATAAACTGGATTTTAAATAATGTATTTAAGTCATAGTGTACTTTTTCAAAAGAGTTGATGGTCTGGGCAAAGTGACCAGACTCCATGCTAAATTCTGTATAGCCATTGTCTTTTAAACCACAGCTTTCTTGTTGTCTTGTGCATACATACAATACATGAGTAGGCTTTAAACTGAGGAGCTATTAAAGTGCTTTCCAAACTTATTGCCAAATCTTTGCCATTTTAGCAATGGGAAAGTTGTATTATGTTGTGTAGGATCTTGAACAACAGTGCTAACTGCTGTAGTCATTTGAAACGAAGGGGCAATTCAGGTAGAAAGCAACAGATTTGAAATTCTGCCAAAAGGTTAATAGCCTTTCTCTTGAGTGACTGCTATTGAGTTTTCATTGATCACATGGTTAGTATCTCAGTTCTATCTTTTCTGAATAGTGTGAGCAGATTTAGAATCTCATACTTGTCTCACAAATTGTTCTGTTCAGCCCATGGCAGAAGGGAACAGTGTGAAAAAGTAAGATATGGTTTATCTGGGCATGGATACTGTGTGAGGAGGATTGTATTAAATGCAATTATAAGTTTACAGGTATGCGACTAAGGTGACCCAGAGTATTTCTCAGAATTAGGATGGAGGAGAGAAAGAAAATAACTTCAGAGAAGTCACAGGAAAATGAGTAGGAAAGAGCCAGCATACACCAGTAACTGCAAATATGATGAGAAAAAGCCAGTGTCTGGAGAATCTGGAGAATGTGGAATGTGAAGCAGCTTGTCATACACAAGGGACCTCAGTCTGTGTATTCACTAAGGTAGTCTGAATCAGTCACACATATTTGTTTGGAGTAGCCTGTACTTGGTGCCTTGTTTGAATTCTTTGGAATGGTTCTTCTGAGATTTCCAGAAGTTCCTCACTTCTCAGTAGTACCTACGGATTTATCATAGTGGTTCTCGGTTAACTTGCATTCCACTCAAAACTTACTCTGATCTTCAGTATGTAAATATGGCGAGTGTAGTAACAATTTCTCATGAGTTTATGCATGCCCAATCTGTTGCCATATGAAAGACAATTGCTACTGCAAGCCCTTTCTTTAGTCACAAAGTAGCAACTATTCTTTCGTTTTTGGAGATGAGTTGTTGCTGCAAGGGTAGGAACCTAAAAATGGCTTCTTCACCTCATCTGTAGATGGCATGCAAAATGGATGTTAATGCTTGGTGGTAGGATGGAAGAGGCTACATTTGTGTTATGAATTGTCACATGATTTAACATCTGTAGTTGCTTTCATCATTAGACTATGACAGCATTACACCACATAAATTCACCCTCAAAATATCCATGCTTTCAAGCTGACCAAAAAGATTAAGTTAATAAATCTCCAGAGTCACCAGCTTTGTTCCAGCTCCCACTGCTCTTCAGCAGGACATAGCACATGCACAAAGCTGAGGCAGCATCTAACTAGTCCTGTCTGGAAGGCAGGAATCCTCTTGGCAAGAGGTAGACCTAGTCTCTCTGTTGCTCATACACCAAATGACACAAAAATAATCATCCTCCATGTTGTCAGTCACTTCTGTTGCTCTTTTACTTAAAATGTGTTTGTGAAAAGCACTACGAAACTTGGATGTAGTCAAGGAAGTCTGTTCCTTGTGTGCTTTGCCATTTATTTCAGAGGAAAAGAGCAAGGGGGAAAGAAGAGGAGGGCAATTGGCAAATCGTTTCTGCAGCTCAAGAAATCCCTTAATTTAAAGATGTTACCCAGCAAGTACTTAAACATATCAAGACTTTTTCCCATTTCAGTTTCTGTCATCGGAACTGTGCTGTGTTTTTTATTTTATGAACTATAAGTAGCTATAAATTTTACAAATATTTTTCTAACTCCCTTGATGATGAGTTTGCAAATACAGTGACAGTTCTCTGTTCACACAAATAGATTTATGAGCTGTATAGGGGTAAGAGCAGCTTTCCAGGCTGCTTTGAGCCAAGTGTTGAATCTCACTGTTTCTGTCAAAATACCTCAGATTATAAATTTGAACTTGAGTAGTAGGAAAAAATAGATGCAGCTGTGACGACACTATAGGAGTTTTGAAGAAGCTGAGTGTAATCCAAGAACTGCCTGCTGCAGACCATGGGATGAATTGTCCTCCTGGCCTTTGATAGGAAATTCATTCATCCAGGATGCCAGGGGGGCAAAATGCCGGCAGCATGTATCAGGGGTTGGGATCGAGCAGGGATTTGACGAGAGCATCATGCCATGCCTGGGCCAAGAGCTTGTTTGGCAAACATAGTGGTACAAAGGCAGAGCTGTGAAAGATACAGGATGGCTTGGAGGCACCAGCCAGTGCAGCTCCACCAAGGTCAGGTTGTGCTGGGAAAGGCGTGAGCTTTGAGGAGGTGACTGTCCCAGTGGGACCAGGGGAGAGCAATGACTGCCACTTGCTCTGACTTCAGCAAGGCTCATGAGAGCCTCCCACAGTAAACAGCTGGGTGAGCATGGGCAGGAGAAGGGGACGTAGGAGCCCTGCTGTGTGCTCAGCAGGACAAATTCGAACTGTGGGGATACTGCTGGTGGTAGTGTGACTCAGGGCAGTGGTGGCGCTGATGCTGGTTTATGGGCTTTGGTGGTGGTGGGACAGCCACCTTCTGCATGGTTATGGGTGTCCCTTCCCACCTGGGGAAGGCAGGACAGCTGATGGGAATGTCCCTTGCCATGTGGGGAAGGCAGCAGCTTGGTGGAAGGAAGGTCCTCCTCTCCCCAATCCTTCAGGCCTCAGTGCTGAAGAGATGGCACCTCTTCATGAGGGGCAGTGGGAAAGAAGGGGCCGTGCAACCCTTGACAGTCAACAAAAGAACTGTTTTCTAGGTCTCTCTCAGGACTGGAGGGCAAAGGGCAACCCAAGGGATGGTCTGCTGCTGGTTTGGTCTTTTCCCATGTTGTGAATGTCCCTGTAAGCTGGGCGTTTGCCTTTGCCCCAGATACCTGCCTTTGACTGAGTTTTCCCAGTTCTCACAGGCAGTGCTGCCGGCCTCCAAGCAGCCCTCCAAATGGGAACTGAGAGTATTTGGGCTATGGAACAAACACAGATTTGCAAATTGGTCGTAAACCAGTTTTCCCAATTTTGAGCAACTTTCATCATGAAAATGCTCCTATGATTTTAGACTAAACACTTGTGTGTGCTTTGTTGCCATATATTGCATTTGCTTCTCCTCGTTGTTTGCATCTTGTGGAAGGCAGTATTTAATCTACAGGGAAGAGGAAAGGTCAGTAGTTGTGTGATGATTCTCTAAAACACAGTAAAAAACGTGGGAGGAAGATCACTACCAATGGTTTATGTGACCACAGGGATTTCTGACTGCTGTATGAAGTACTGGTTATTTTTCAAATCAACCAACTAATTCAAAATTCCATGCTGGAATTGCATGTGCCATTGCCTGTAAATGAGGTCAGAAATAAAAATTCAGGAAAGTTATAGTAATTCCAAATACTGCTAATGCCTCAGCAGTAGAAGAGCTTCTGTTCTATAGTAGTTTTGGTCCTTCATGCTCAATTGGTTTATCTGTTTCCCTTTTTCTTTAGTTTGTAATCTCAGGTCTTTCTCACTCCAATTCTAATTTTTTTGGTGTGGCCACATTTCATTACTCTTTTTTCTTCTTGATAAATTCTTCATTTGTCCTTTGCGTTTCATCCCTCCACGGTTCTGTCTTTTTTTTTTTTTTTCTTTTAATTTTTTCCTGTTTTCCATATTATATAAGTGCATATCAGGTAAAAATGTGATGAATTACAAGGGTAATATTTTAATATTTCATCATGTGGAAGAGTCGACTGACAGTGGTGGTTAGGTGCCTGTGAACATAGTAAATACATTATTTACTTGCACTGAAACCACTTAAAGTCAGCCATAGGAATGAAGAAAGGGGAACAGGGAGGGGCCTTGTGCCTGTGGCAGACGGGTTATGCCAGAGTAGGTTGAGCTGCAGGAATTCTTTTGGCACCACTCTGTCAGGTTTAGGAAGATGACTTGCTTTAGAAACATGAGGACCACTTGGACCAGTTTACTGTATTTAGATAATTTTAGTTCTCAATAGTAGTTAGTGAAATTTTTCATTGTAATTATAATTAATAATGTAGTATTTTGAAGGTTGAGGGAAATCGTTATCTGCGCATAACAGTGTGAGATTTGCTTTGTTCAGAAGGGTTCTGTAAAATAAAGTTGGTTCATGCGTCACCTACTTTACTGCATAAGTAGGAAAATAATGTTCTTTACTCCTGAAATAGGGAGGGGGTGCTCTTGTCTGGATTTTGATTTTTGTTTTGTTTTTGTCCTGAATGGATGAAGCAGTAATTCTCCAGCTCACAGGTTTCCAAGTAGTAGCATGCACACCTTTGCCTGAACCATTTTCCTTTCCCTGAGCAGCATGTTGTTCTCTTCCTGAATGCACCATACCCTTCTTCCCTGAAGCTCCCATTCTGCTTGCTCTGGTGGAGATATTGCACATTACTAAGTTGCATGTTCTCACGGCCTCAGTGCAATTTAGTGTGTGCGATACTTTCACATGAGTGCATGCACACGGGTATGGCTGTGGCTTAAAGTTACTGCAGCTTGCAGTTTTGGTGGGGCCTAATTAACGTTGTGAAATGGTCTTAAACCCAGATGAGTGTTTTGAGCGATGCCTTGAAACATGTGTTAGTGGAAGTTTGTTCTGTAATGCCAGGAAGATGAGTACTGTTTGTTTTCAATTTGAGAAGGGTTATCATTATTTGCTTCATTTTCTTCAGTTGCCATGCACACCTCAAATTTGATCCGATTTTTCATTGGTTATAGAAAAGTTACTTAAAATATTATGTATTTCTAAAGAGGAAATTGCTATCCTTAGCTGAAATTGGTTGGAAAGTCAAAAGAAAGATCTGATGCGAAAAAACCCCTATTGTGTCTTGATGGATGAAATAGGTTCTTAATAAAATATCAACTTTTATTTATTAACATCCAAAGAGATCAGAAATGAGCTAGCATGCAAAAAAATAAACAAACAAACAAAATCACAGCTGTTTAAACATCTGATTGGTTTGCTGTGGCATCTTGGCAGTGATTATGGAGAAAATGAGACAATGATACAATTCCCACAGAAAACAATAATCTTCCAGCATGTTAAGCTAATGCTTAGAAAAAGCAAGATGTGTGATCTTGTTTATTTTACTGCAATATTAATAATTTCTTTCAGATTAATTTTTCAAATTTAAGTGTTAACTGATCATGTTTTGACAGAATTTTTGCATGCAGTGAATGTTCTTTAGTAGTGAGAGTTATTTCTTGCTGAAATCTTTTGTGACAGGAATGCATTTAATAGGACCTTACCGAAATTTTTCAAGCTTTACGTAAGGTGTGTGTTATGAGAAGGGAATAGAATTGAGCAATTGTCTTAATAATTCCGTCTTAATCATGAAGCCAATGGCATCCTGGCCTGCACCATCAGTAGTGTGGCCAGCAGGACCAGGGCAGTGATTGTCCCCGTGTACGCAGCACTGGTGAGGCCACACCTCGAGTGCTGTGTTCAGTGCTGGGCCCCTCAGTTCAGGAAGGACACTGAGGGGCTTGAGAAAGGCCAGAGGAGGGCAATGAAGCTGGTGAAGGGTCTGGAGCACAAATCCCGTGAGGAGCAGCTGAAGGAGCTGGGGGTGTTTATCCTGGAGAAAAGGAGGCTCAGGGGAGACCTTATCACTCTCTACAACTCCTGAAAGGAGGCTGTATCCCGGTGGGGGTGGCCTCTTCTCTGAGGCATGAGAGGAAACGGACTCAAGTGGCACCAGGGATGGTTTGAGTTGGACATAGGAGGAATTTCTGCACAGAAAGGGTTGTCAAGCATTGGAGTGGACTGTCCAGGGTGGTGGTGAAATCTCCATTCCTAGAAGTATTCAAGAAACAACCAGACGTGCCATTTAGTGGTATGGTTTTTTACAAGGTGGTGATCGGTCAAAGGTTGGACTTGATGATCATGGAGGTCTTTTGCAACGTAAATGATTGTATGATTCTCTAATGAAAAATTCCTTAGTCTGAAACTGGGAATAACAGACACTTATATTTTGTTTTCAATTACATTGAAGAAAGGAAAGCTTCAGTTGAGTTACTGGAAAAAAAGTACAGTGTGGTCTGTAAATCTCTAAGAGGTGCCACATTGTTTCAGTACATATGCAGAACCAAACTGACAGTAACCATAACCTGATTATCCTAGTGGGGTAGATAGTAGTATTTTTAAGCTGCCTGTTTTAGTAGCAATGGACATGTGATTTGCTCACACCACTTTTTTAGTCTTAAATATTCTCATATTTGCAAAAAGAACCACCCTAGGATTTGTCTTTACCCACATTTCCTTTTATACAGAAAATACTTGTCCTTAAACACAAAAGCTGTCTGTGTATTGCTTTATGTACACATGATTTCAATCAGTTATTCAAAGAATATTTCAAAGAAAAACAGATCTTCAAAGAAAATTTCAGAAATAATGTATTTGCTCATACTTAATCTTTACTCCAAAGTTTACCTGAAACTATGAAAAAATGTTCAGTGTTATGCATATATAATTTGGGTGAAGCATGTCACAGTCTGTAAATTTAATCTGAATTTTACAGTTTACTACCTCTAATTCACAAGATTATCTAAGTGCATAACCTGATGCTGAAACAGACAGTTCTGTTCTTTGCCCTGCAGGCTGGTATCAAACACGTTGAGAAGCTACTAAGGACTTGTCCTCCTTGCATTATGTGGGACAGTGCTGATATTTTGCCATTGGCTTCTTTCGTATTCCAGGGGGCATGTTCTGTATATTCTAACAGCAGTTCGTCTTCGTGCGTATTTCTAGTGTGTAATTCTGTGGCTGTCCAGTGTTTTTAAGACTGAAAATATCTGTAAACATGCAGAGGATGTGGGTTAGTGCATGTGCATGTGGGAGCACATTTAAACACATAAGCAGATTTCCCTGCAATCTTTAAGAATAATGCAACTACATTGTATCTTAGATACTAGTCCCTTAATTATGTGTTGCACTTAGGCTTTTGTATATATACACTACCTTTCTTTTACTACAGCGCCAACTTTTTAAAAGTTATTTATATGTCAAAACCTATTTGAATGAAAGGCTAATTGGTAATGACATAAACTATCAGTAAAGAGAGTGATGCTTAAGTTGCATCTAGAATTTAGATCAGCCAGTTAGTTTTTTCTTTGCTTCTAAGGCAGGCTAACTGGAAGGGATGGAAAGAAAAGGGTTGCTGAAAGACTTAAGTATATAGGGAAAAGATCTTCCATCAAGTATTTCTAAGAATAAAAGTATAGTATTAGAATTATTTTTAGTATAATGTTGCAGAGTTCTATTTTTGCATATCTAATAATTCTTTATGTGTGATTTAATATTGTAGTATATGTTATTATAACATTGATTAGATTTCTGCTATCTAAAATACAGATCTATTGTAGTAGTAGAAGACAGCATGAAGTCTTATATAAAACTTTAAGATTTCCTGATATTTCAAAGATTTAACATCACAGCTTTAGCTTTTCACTCCTTTTTCGAGTTACAAGGTCAATCCATTGTTTACTGTCTCCACCAACATAAACAATGAAAGTACTTCCTTCTTTATGCTTGTGTTTCATAGTTTTATGATAGGAATAACCTGAACAGTCTGGGAGTTTCTTAATATAAGACTGCAATGGATCTCAAGCAGTATTGACTCCAGCTAGCTGTTGCTCTCATTCAGGAACTTTTCCAGCTAAAATGGAAATCTAAAAGAATTTACACCCTTACAAGTGGTGTGGAGAACAATAAATGTTAACGCCAGTGCATACTAACAGCTGAGTAAGGCTGAAGGGAAGAGAGAGTGCATATCTGAACAGCAAAATATTAAAGGCCAAGGAAATGAGAAACTATCCTCTAAAAAGCTGAAGTTTTTGCTGAATAAATGAAAGGATCATAAACTTCAGCAGACAGAAATAGGCCTAAAGCATGAGGGTGGTGGTGGTGCTGAGTTGGATTCATTTACTCGAAGCTCCACAAAATACTATTAAACCAAAGTGTAATTTTCACATGTGGCAGGAGCAACAAGCAGTCAGAGGGCTGAGGGATGGCAAGGAGTGCTCAGCAACCACAGGGCTGCTGCAGGTTGTTGCAGGGGGGAGGTAAATTGATGCTGTTTTGCTTGTTGCTGTGAAGGTAAGTGGAGGGAATCACATTGTAAAACCCTTCTTGTGGATGAGCTAAAGCAGAATCTCTCAGAAATTACAGTGACTGTAGAAGAGCTTCTAGAAAAAAACAAATTAAATGAGTAATAGCTAATTGTTGGGAGTGACTGATGATAGCTCACTATAGAAACCTCAAGGGCAAAAAAAAAAAAAATGTTCCAGGGATCCCAGGAAGTACAAACTTGTAAGCTGGATCGATATTGGTACTGTAAAGCTTAGTAGGAACTTAAGGACGTATCAGCACCTGGTGAATATGATTTAGTTGCAAAGAATCAGTGGAGTTTTCACAGAAAGAAGTTCTGCCTCATTCCTCAGGTTTTTTGAAGTGTGGGCAAGCAAGACCCTTAATAAGTTCATCTGTCTGCTGTGTTCTACCAAAATTTAATAAAGGCTTTTTACAGTATCACTTTTCTGAGACTTTCAAGGATAAGGGGTATTGTCTTTAAACAGGAAAAGGGTAGGTTTAAATTAGATATAAGGAAGAAATTCTCTACTATGAGAGTAGTGAGACACTGGAACAGGTTTCCCAGAGAAGTTGTGGATGCGGCAGGATTGTAGACAAACTCAGTTAGAAGACAGCAGTGTCTGGGAAATAAAATGACTGATGAAATGTAGTGTAGATGAAAGTGATGCATGTGGGGGAGAACCAGTCCTAAAAACTTCACACATAAACTGATTACTGCCGTGCTGACTCTTACCACTTGGGAGCTGTATTTTCTGGTACCCAGGCTAGCTCAGTGCTTGGTAATACTTAAAAAACAGCTGCCAGGCATATCAAACATTAAGATTTGTTATCACAGACCTAGACAACAGAAACACAGAATATTACTCCCATTGTATGAAACTATGATTTTCCTATACCCTGAGTTACTCTGTGCCATTCTGGTTCTTGCATCTAAAAAAGCTAGGAGTGCAACAAGACTGGTTAGAGAAATGAAGGCATGCATCAGTTTCTCTGTGAGGAATGACTGAGCTGATTAGGACTTTCAGCCTGGAAAATAGGATGTTACAGAATTGAAGTTTGTAAAATCAGAACCAGTGTAAAAAGGATGACTGAGCTGGACTGCCTGTGGTCTCTTCTAGGATAAAATCTTAGCGCCACCAAAAAGCGAGCAGGCACTTCCATAAAATATGTTGTTTTGTGCAGCAGGCAGTAGGCATGGGTAAGATCTTGCAAAAGAGCTCTGGAGTTTCAGCAACTTGTAGTATTGAACAGGAGGACTAAGAAGAGATATTAATCAAAGATTAATAGAAAGCCTGCATGAGGTTCATAATATCCCCTAAGGTGGAAGTAAGGTTGGAAGAATGTTCAAGGGAGATTGTTGAATAGGTTTATCCTATTGCTTTTGTTCCCTTAGCTTCTGCTTCTGGACTCTGGTGGAAATGGGATGCTGGCTAGACAGATCTTTGGTCTGAACAAGTTTGCTTTTTCATATGTTATGTTCCAAGATCCATTTTAAGACTAGTGTGGTATTGCACTTAATATTGTCTTCTCATGATACAACCTGGAAATGTTAGAAATAGGTGATTCGGAAATAACGGGTCCTTTTAAATGTGCTTCTCAGAAGAATAATTGTAAGCTTATGGGCCAAAGTAATAATTAAAAAATTAATACAAATACAAAGGTATTTTAAAGAAATAATCAGATGTAGAATTTCTTACAGGTTAATTGTTATTTTTCACAGAATGTAGACATTTCTCTGTTAGAGAAGAAAGTCTGTGTGCCACTGTGTCCTTCAGGGTGGTTGCCACTCTTTAATGATGTTTTGATAAAGTCACTGGAGCCTTGTCCTGCCTTGGGAGGTGTATGCAGTATTTGCATCAGTTACACCATCTGGAGGAACGATGCTTTGATAGAAGACTGTATCACTTTATCTGATTAGTGTCATTACTAGCCTGCATATGTTGGAGCTGTTTTGTTCAGTTGTGTCATTCATGAGGAGAAATTAATTTCAGCAGCAAAAGTGTTGAAATCTTGTCATGGAGTCATCTCTGAAAGTAATTTGCATATTTATATTGCTCCTGAGATGATCTTACGCTGTCAAGAAACACTTTCTGCCACTTCTGCTTTATTCATAGCTGGAATCTATCTTAGTGCACTTTGCTTACTTTCATGTTAAATTTGAAACTGAAATATAAAGAGGGTCATGTTTTATCCCTAGAAGAAAAGAGCCCTTAAAGAGAGTCAAAGAGCAGCTTAAGAGGTTATTTTCAAAAAAGACTTCTTTGAGTCATTTCATTCTTCAATGTTCTCCTGGTGATCACTTGAAATTTGGGGGATTATTGTAGAAGAAGAATAGTTTGGTCTTTTTTGAGGTAATAGCTGTCACTGGCAGCTTGCCTTTTGCAACAGATCTTGGTGGTGTGTGAAGAAAGAAAGTTCTTCACACACCACCAAGAGTTCTTTGGTTTTGGAGTTATGGTGACAGTGAGTGTTAGTTTCAGCTGGGGTAAGACAGCACTGATGTGTTCTTGCTCTCCAGCCATGAGTGTACTAGCTTCCTTCCTGGTGGGAATACAGCTATTTAAGCCACTGCTTATGAGTTGGTTGGGGAGTGGAGACCTGAGCTATTTAGTTAAAACTAGCCCATCAGAAAAACCACTGTCAGCTGAATTCATTGTAGAAAGTGTCATGGCACATAATGGAGACTGTGCTGGCAGGTAGGCAGAGGAAGGGTCCTCTGGGACAGAAGTGAATCTTGAGAACGGGGGCATGGGAGGGCTCCTTTCCTGGGACGCTTCTGAGCTAACCTGATCTGAAGATAAATTGTGAAACCATGCTGTGAAGTTCTGAATGCATTTCACTTATACTTTGAACTCCCCTCTTTTAAAATGTGATGGTTGTATTCTCAAAAGAAACTGAATAGCTGGAGTCTCTTAAAGCATAATTTTGAATTAGTCAGCTCTCTATACAGGAAGGTTTACAGTCCTTTTAGTGTCTACTTAGAGAATACGGGAAAATACCAAACATCAGTGTTGAGAGGAAGATGACAAAAGAGTGAAATTGTCTTTTTCTAACAGTATTTTTGGCTGAGGGTGTTCCTATTACCAAGCCTGCATTTTAATTGAATTGTGAACTGTTGTATGGATTGTAAAGTGTTTTGTAAGGAATTTAGATAAATCATATTTCTTGCAAACTTTTCCAAAGATGAATACAACTTTTGTCTAGTTTTTAGTCTTATGCTCATTCACAAGCCTGGGTTCATATGCCTGTTCATATAAATTTAGTATAATAACCACAAAATCCTTCTTCTGAACTTATGATATGCTTACTCTAATCCTTCTGGTAACTCAAATTCTCATTATTTCAGCCCATATGCTCTTCTTTTCTCCAGTGCTCTGGGAACAGAGAGATCTAGAAAATCAAATTAACTCCAAGGTCAAAAAATCCATGATCTGAGCTGAAGGGCTCTTTTCAGCTGGGGTTGTTGCAGCATTAGGTTGAATTTTTGAAATCTCATTGTGTCAGTAACAGTGAACAGACTTTAGCTGCAGGCTCTGTGAAGTGAACCTGAATTCAGGTGGACATACATTTGGTATAAACTACAGTAGTAATAAAAGGGAAGCTCTAGACATTTTATGGCCAATCAGTAAAAGAGAAAAAAAAAATCCACAAAATGCATAAAATGAAAAGGTGGCCCTTTCCCTTGTGGAGTCTACAAGCAAATTCCCTAGCTTAGGGGAAGAACTTAGTAGAAAGAACTTTTACCCCCCCTCCCAAAAAAAAAAAATGTAGGCCAGCTGTGCAGAAGCATTTCACAGAAGTTTCTTCATTTTTAATTTGTATAATGTGAAGCATGACCCATGTCCTCTAATTTTTTTTTTTTTAATTTTACATGCTTTTCAAAGCTCAGTAAAATGGAATATGTATGTCTGAGTGTGCCTTATGCCAAATTGGCATGAAGTGCTCATAAATTACACATTTGCAGATGACAGCTCTTGCAGGTAAAGCAGTTCATCCAGATACAGTGCCAAAGTGAGACGTGAGCAGCAATTGGATTTTCTGATTTCTGAATCATACAATTACTCTTGTATATAAAAGGAAGCTGTATTTGTGCCAATAATGTATTAAGAGATGAAAATTACTTACTGTCATAATTACACCAGGAAGGTCTGCATTTTACAGATGGTAATAAATTCATGCAGCACTGGCACTAGCACACCCACATCATCTTTAAGGTCTGGTATCTCAGGTGCAGAGTAGCTGAAGCAAACTGCTAAGATTCTGGTTAGTGTTTTCGGAATTTTTTTTTTTTTTTGCTGCCTCAACCATGAAGCAAAATAGATAAGAATTTCCAGACTTTAAGATCCGGTTTTTAGTTTTTGTGGCAGTTACCAGAAAGCGACAAGTATGAGTTTTCAGAGAAATTAAAGTTCTCCTGGTCTGCACCTGCCACAAAGTAGTATACCCTGTGCCTTTTTTATGATGTTTTGTGACTTCAGTTGAGGCAGACTCAAAACAAGGGGAAGGAGAGGAGGAGAATGAGACGTAGGTTTAGCCTCTTCTCGCTTCCTGCTTGACAACTGGTACTTCCCAACTTCCCAGCTCTGTGTGATGGCTTCTCCTCTCAGCCTATTAGTTGTGTGTGTTAGAAACACAGAGCCAGAGGGATGCTGTACTGTTCTGCAGTCTGTCGGCGGTATGCACTGTTTGGCCACTGAAACATACTGCGTGTCAACTTGCAGAATGACATCAGACCAGGACTACCTGTTAGTCCCGGACTAATTTTTCTGTTGTTCTGCTAGTGCATCTCACCGCCAAGTCCTTGAGCTGAGACTAAGAAAGCAACTTGTTTTATAGACACCCTCAACGGTTTTTTGTTTTTGTTTTTTTTTGCCTGGGTTGCCATCTCTCTTTTGGTTACCACAGTAGCACTGTCTTCCCTTCTTTTGTAGTCTCTCTGGGAAAATCTAAAATGACTGCTTGTAGATGGGTATTTTAATTTCAAGTGAAGTTGATACTTGAGATACTTTTCTCAAGCTAGAGGCCTGTCTCACCTCTTGTATACTGAAATGTAGTTTAGGCACATACATATAGAAATTGTTAAGACCTTGTTAATTTTACTACAGTACAGAAAACATCTTTTTGGAAAAAACGAGATACTCAAGGACAGTTACAAAATACTTTTGACAACTGTGATGTATTTGTGCCACAGTTCCTGTTGGATAAGAAAAAGGTTTGCTTGAAGATTACTGCACAGGCTTTTCTTAGAAAGGTATTATGCTCCTATGATATCCTCAGAAAGAGTAGACATGAGTTAAATAAATGGGAACTTCACATCAGCAAACTTCACAAGTATCTTTGCCAAGAGGGTGTGTGTGCCACCACTTCTGCAATGATGCAACTGTTAGGATTGTTCTGAGTTGTGGGACTTGGGTAGTTTAGTTACTTGGATTCAAGCTAAAATAGTGATTTCAGGGAACTTCACTTCTCAAATATGGGTGAAAAACTGACATAATACAATAATGAGATTCAGCAGTTTGAGGTTATGGGTTTTGTGACTGTAGACCTACGGCATGGGTTGCCAGTTCAGTTATGGGATACTCCACAAGTGTACCTGCCCTGGTGTTGTAAAAATGTCACAGCACTTAGCTGCCTGTTTGCTTTCTCATGAAGCTGTGGTTACACTTTAGAGAGGAGAACTTTGGATCTAGATTCAGCAGGATTGAATTAGGTTTCCGGATTGACTATTTGCTTTTTAGTAATGTAACCTAGTAAGCAACCTAAAGGCTGAGGGGATCCAGTGGAAAAAAGCAGGTATAGAAATGTAAGCAGATAAAGAAAATGAATGAACACCTAGAAGTGGAAAAGACGAAAGAAAGAGTAGTTTGTATATAGAGTGGTACTGCTTGTCATAGAAAAAAAGGTTATTTTTGATAGAGAATGTGGTCTGATACTTTAGCAGTTTCTTTCAAGGAATTTATCCCTGGAACCCATCGTTTTTTGTGTCTAAATGCCTTTAATGATGGATGTGGTGAATATTTATTCTTCTCAGAGGGAACAGATGTATAAAGGGTTCAGTGTTACATTTTGAGATGTGTTATTTGTGGCAGTGATGGCTTTTCAGTTATTCAGAGCAACTTGTGTGTGTATCTTCGTAGTCCTTAGAATCCTCTTGCTAATAAAAATTAACAGATTTTCTTTGATCGTTTTAGAGGTGTGTTTGATGCTTCCCTCAAAATGGCTGGGTTCTATGGACTCTACACTTGGCTGACTCACACTATATTTGGGATTAACATAGTCTTCATACCATCTGGTAAGAATTTGAACAATAATATTTATAAATAATATTATTTAATTATTTATTGTACAAAATCAGAAATATTAAGTGTTGCTGACAAGCTTATTCTGGTCTTGGAGAATGTGGCTGTGGGTAGGGTGGAGAGAAGGCCCTGATTGCTGTCTTATCTCTGAGCCTTGCCTTTTTCTGTTTTCACAACATATTCCCTGCCAGCTATTTTACCTCTTCTTTCTGTTTCGTTTGCTGGATCCAGTTCCTTCTCCCTTGTATTCAATCCAAGTCTTTTCAGGTTTTAACTTCATTCTGCCTGTCTTGGCTTCTGTTTCTTTTGCAGTTGACAGGTGCTGATTTTTCAAGATGCCTAAATGCAGGAAGATGTGGTATCATGGGAATGCATGATAGAGGCATGTTTCTTATTCTCAGTACTGTTGCCTGACTGTATAACCAGCCTCTGGTTTTCTTTTATTCTTTTATCTTAGTTTTGGAAATGGTTGGACAGTTTCTCAGAGAAAAACCTTCTCTCCTGTTCCTCTTTGCCCTTCTTTCTCTAAAAAGAATGATAATAATAGTAATTGCAAAACATTTGTGTACAAGGAAGCATAAGGGGAAGCTATAAAGCAGCAAACCCCAATATAATGGGAAATGGCTGTATTATAGAGTGCAACTACCTTAAAGGCATTGATTGTCACTACACATACTTAGGAAGTAATTGGTCTTATTTTTTTCAACTACATGCAAAATCTTAAAAGTTTTTGCTTTCTGGTTAATGAGACCAAAAAAAAAAAAAAGAGAAAAATACCCCACTTAATTGTGCTTTGTATTATGTTTATTCCTGGTGCATTAAATTATAGTGGCAGCAGAACTGTTTTGCTTTGGATTGCAACAGGTCTTTGTATAATCAAAGGGTGTGCACCTGTGTGCACACGTTTGCATACAGAAATATGTAAGTCATAAATCTCATGTATGAATGTAAGTTTGCCTGCTTTCTCACTATTATGGATGACTGCAGGAGATGCAGTAATTTAGAGTGAGACTTGGACTCATGTTTTCTTACACAGTAAGAAATGTACATGATTGGTATAACTTCAAGTTTTTCTAAATTGATGCCTCTTTTGGAAGTAACTCTTTATGACTGTCAGTTGGTGAGGCTCTTCTGTATGGGGAGTGGTGTAATTTTCTTTTTTCCTAAACCATAGCTATAAAACACCAAGAGTCTCATGTGGCACTTCTTCAATGCTTTATTTACAACAGTTGATGGAAGTGGGACTTAGTGGTGTGGCAAAAGTGTCAGAATGTAACTGTAAATATAGTTGTGAAATATGTTTCTGTGGTCTTTTTTTTCACTTCTGCTTCCGTGTGCTCTAGCATTAGCAGCAATCCTTGGAGCAGTGCCATTTCTGGGGACATACTGGGCAGCGGTCCCTGCCGTCCTAGATTTGTGGCTTGTGCAAGGACAGGGATGCAAAGCCCTTTTGCTCTTGGTTTTTCACCTCTTGCCAACCTATTTTGTAGATACAGCAATTTATTCAGATATATCAGGGTAAGTACATGGAACGCTTTTTAAAATTAGCATTGTAAAAATGATTGACAATCACTGATGCCTTTAATTAAACTCATTTTTCTGAAGCATGCAAAACAGTATCTTAAAGCACAGGAATAACCTCATTGTAAGAAGTTTTCCTGGCCTAAGTGCCTTCATTTTCCTAGGCCTCTTTTCTGTGAACTTTGGCACTTCAGAGGTCTTGAACTCAACATCAGCAAAATGAACTGTTTCAGTTTGGATTGTTAGATTTAGTTTATTTTTTCTATTTATCTAATTATTGACTAAAGATGTGTAGCATTTCCTTTGTATCTCCTAATGCCAGATGATGCTGCAGAGCAGATAAAACCATGAGCTATTTAGGGACCAAAAAAAAAATAGAGTTAATGTAGAATAAGAACATAAAGTGGTTCAGTTCTATGTTGTTAGAAATTAGTATTTTTGTTCACTAAATATAATTACACTGAACAGAGAGTACTTAATGATGATATGCCCAATATATACTAATTTTCATAGACTGTGGCTCTAGTTATTTTGCATTAATTAAAGCTAACAAGTGAAGTATAATCAAATTACATTTTTTTTCCAACAATAAATCGCGGATAAATTTAAGGCTAGTAGCTATTTAAATAGCCAATAATTCTTCTGCTTACTAGGATACATTTTTTTTGACTGTAGAGGATGCAAACTCTGTTTACTGTCCAGAAAATATATCCGGCAGGAATAGATTTTCTGACAGTGGAGGAAAATTGTATTCTTCCCAATAAATTGAATGGTAAGCATCATGAGGTCTTGCAGATTAGATTAAACCTATTTGAAATAGTTACAATTAGGTTATGCAGGGTTTTCTAAATGGATTACCTTTGTACTGTAGTCCTATTTCATCAGGTGATCTCTTGTTTAAGTTAGAAAACTAGCCAAAAGAATGTTTGAACTGATGCAAATGCTGGAAAAAAAATTGAAGTTTCTGAAGGTTTAGAAATTAATAGTGTCTGTTGTTAGAGAAACATAAAACTTTAGGTCACATTTGCCCCCTCAGGAAAGCAATCTGGTCCTGCCAGTAGGTTAAGTTTGATCTAGGTGAGACAGGATTGACACATGGTGTGTATGATTTAATAGGTCATGTTTCATGGCCTCATTTTGCACATGGTTGTGATGAAGGCAAAGACTTAAAATTTGGGAGTTGAGTAGAAATGAGGACCATGGTAGAAACCTCAGGAACTGCTGGAGCTCTGAACTGACTAGCTGGTATTTTCTATGTATTACACTCAGATTTTAGAGGAACTTCCTGAGAATGCGTGCCAAGTTCCAACTGTAGTTTTTCTAACACTCCGTATTGCCGTCATTATTTTAGGTATAAAGAATGAAGAATGATGAACAGGTTTTGTGTAAATGCTGTTGGTAGGATTCACATTTTGCACCTGAACACAGGTGCAAAACGTGAATCTGAGACACGGAAAATAAAAATGGCATGGTTTACTTGCTGCCATAAGAGCTCTTACCAAAAAGCTCTGCTGGCCCCAACTTCCCAGTAAATATTAATATGTTCATTAAAATCCGTTTTTGTTTTTCATCTGAAAACGTTAAAAGCTAATGATAAGAAACACTGAATGTGAGAGGCCTTTTTGTAACAAAATGAGAAGACGTGGCTATTTCTTTAAAGACTGTGTGCTAACTGTTCTTTGAAAGATGCACTGCAAGTTGCTATCATCATGTAACTGAATGTCTGTGCTCAGGGGTGCTCATAGTACATGTTGCTAATTGTGTTAAACTTTCACAGTTCTTGACCATAAAGCATGAACAGTCTGTGTAACCAGCCGTCTTTCCACTCTCAGAATGGAAGTGTGTTTGCCATTAAGTCCTTCAGACATTCTTCAGCAGATGTCTATAAAGCAATTATTCCATTGTGGATGTATATGTAGCATTCCATGCTACAATAGTATTTGATCTGTTGTGCAAATGCAGTGCAGAATGCAGCTTGGAACCTTTGTGCAGTCATTCAGACAGCAGTTTATAGTGTAAATATGGGTAGCTATAGCTAGCTGTCATTTCCTAAGCTTAATAAAACTTCATTATTAATTCGCATTTCATAATTGATAATGCTGTGTTTGTTGTTCTTAATTTAATCTCACTGTTTTTGTGGCAGGGGTGGTCACCCTTACCTGACAGGCCTTGCGGTAGCGGGTGGAGCGTATTACCTGGGACTGGAAGGGGCCATCATAGGACCAATTCTACTTTGTATACTTGTGGTTGCTTCCAACATATATAGTGCCATGTTGGTGAGTCCAACGAATTCTGTGCCCACTCCATCACAAGCAACGTGGCCATTACAGATTTACCGGTGAGCTGTCAATGTCTTACTTGTATGAATTATATTTTCACACACATCAGTGTACGTATGCACAGGTGTAGAGAATGTGTGCCTGAGTTTTATGTAAGAGTGTGCATTCACATCTGCATGTGTATTGTAGCATTTGAAGAAGATTCAGCTGTCCCATATCCTAGAAATAAAAAGTACGGTATATAAAACACTCACTAGAACGTGTATACTGGAAGTGTTTATTTAATGTCTCTCAGCCTCTTACAGAATGCTCATTTAGAAAATACGCTGATAATACTTTTGTGTCCTATAATTTATATGTTGCCATTGTGCTAGGAGAGGAGATGATTGAATATCGTTTTTAAACTATTATTCGTGGATATCTAATAGAGTTCATTGCCCATAATAAGGGGCCTCTCCCAAAATACTTCATTTTTATGTCCTGCTGTACAATACTGCAAACTAAACATATAAAATAAACATACCTAGATTTAAAAAAATGTGATAACATTATATGCCATTATTCCACTAAAAGTATGGTCCTTAGTAATGTCATTATTGATGTTACAAAATGTGGAATATAGAAATGTGTCTTTAAACTGTACGGATAGGAATGGGATGATAATAATAATACAGTTAGGAAAAAACTCGTAATTGAATAACTACTTAGAATTGTTAATCCCATTGTGACAATATTAACAACAGTAGTTATTTCAATGTTTCTACTGTCTTCCTAAACTATATAGGTTAGCTCATTATACATATATCTTGAAGAGGATTCTCTGCTTGTCAGAAATAATCCTTTGCCTTATTCACATGAATAGTGTTGTCTTCTTTCATGTGGGTAATTTAGGAGAAAAACTGCTGATTGGACCCGTCTGTAGTCTCTGGCTTGCAAAAGTTGCATTCCAGTTGCTCTGTATGACACAGAGCTCCCAAGTACACAAAAAAGTCTTCACGTGTGTTTGGTTCTCCTTTATTTTATAGGAAACAATTGTTTGGAATCACTGGGCAGATTTGTGTCATACTTTTCACTTTCCTTTTCCTCCCCCCACCACCCCAGGTCACCTAGAGAGAGTCCTGAGGAGATGAAAATGTCTACAGAGTGATGGAGGTGCTGTGCTGCACCTCTACAACATGAGGGAGTCGCTGTCTTCTGTCTTGGGTTCACAACAGCCATGGCCTTCTGCCCCTTCCAGCTGTGCCTGGGGGCAGCTCACAGGGAAGCGTAGCTTGGGGATTGGGAGAAAGCACTAGAACATCTGCTGGCCTTACATCATTGTGCACTTTGCCTCTTCGAGAGAGAATGTCTACTTGCCATGGCTTCGCATACCAACACACAGTCAGCTGCCTTGTTGAAGATTTTGAAGACCTTCTGTCTTATCAAAAGAATAGTTAAGAGGACAGGTACATCCACTGGAGTCATTATCTTATCTGCTGAAATTACTAACTTGGCTTTTATTTATTGGGTTATTTGTCTTATTAAATTGTAGTAGCTTTAACGAAAGCTGTAATTCCAAAATATTTATTTTTAGGCAATCTGGTGGCAAAAGAAGGACAAACCACTCATTGTGAAATGAAAGTATAATATAATAGTTGCTTCTTCTCAAGGTGTTTCTTTATAAGCTCAACCATCATCTGTAACTCATAATAACACTTAAATATTATTCTCTTGCATGCACTGAAATTTAATGTTGTTGGAGACTGGTATTTTTAATACCTTCTTGAAATTAATAGAAATTCAAACTGTTGTATGTGGGTTTTCCTCTTACTGACACAGGAGGACTTGTTTAAATAGTTTAAATCTTGCCCCCATTTGCAGTGAAATCTGATAATATTTTGCTGTTTATCCACCCTCCCAGTGGAGTCATCTTGTCAACTAAATTTAATCAAAGGCCTTAAGTGTTTTCAGACAGTAGTAAAGTAGGATGGTCACATCTCCTTCCAGTAATTGGAAGAAATTTTGGGGGGATTGTTTAATGTTGGTTTTCAAATGCTGTGGCTGAGTTCAATTAACTTTTTAAACAAATTTTACTTCTGGAGAGAAAAGAGAGAGCATGGATTTTGGTGTAGCTTAGTTGGGGCTTTTTAACCCTGTAAGCATCTGGCCAAATATCTTACTGAGATATAGGATGTATTTTAATATATTAAGATATATCTTATTAATAAACAAAGATCTTGAATTTCTGAAATGATGTATTGCCTAGGTCACAGCATCAAATCTTCTAGTGTTTTTTTCCATATGTAATTTTGCTTAAAGTGCAGCTTTGGTGACATTTAAGGCCTTTTGTATTGATTGTTGAAACATTTTGACACAATGGATCTTTATAAATGGATCCTTTTTGTAAATGGGAAGTGGGGTTTTTTGGTAAATATTTCACATTTGCACAGCTTTTCCACAAATCCAATGAGGCCCTGGGTACAAAGTAGCAGATGCATTTGCTTAACCAAAGAACCACTATTCAGTTTCCAGTAACTTGAACTGATTTCAGAGTTTGATTGATAATGAGTCATACAAAATACAAGCATGCCTTGTATTTATTGTTGACAGTAATTCAGTGCTTGAAACAAAGGGATCTTATCCAGGGATAAGGATATTTAAGATGTGTGCACAAACAGCTTGCAGTAACTGAGCTGTTTCTTTTACTTGAGTTCTAGGAGTGCTGATAGATTTGGAACATTCTTCTTTCCATGACGTTGTATGTATTTTTACATTGTTTCTAAAAATACATTTCCATGGAAAGTGATTGGATGTTACTCTGATACTGAATAAAGAAAGTCCTGCTATAGGTTCGCAATAAACGGGCTGCCTAATAAGACACAAATAGTCTGCTCCTCAGATTCTCAAAATGAGCTGCTGCAATTGTACTGATGAAATTGTATGTTTTAAGTGAGGGGGGTTGAGTATGCTGTTTGTGCACACTTGCAGGTATGTGCTTGAGGGACAGACTTGGGCTTAGTTTAGTAGGTTGACTCAGGTTTATCAAAATATGGAAACAGCCCATTTAATATTTTAAATTCTGAAAGATCTACACATCACTTTCAACTAACTTAATAAGAATGTGTTGCTTGAATCAAGTATCTGTTTTATCTCCTTGGTTTTGTGGCTTACAAAAAAGCTTAAAGGAAATACATTTTTATAATTGTTGCTGGCTAGGGTGGAGGATGTGGAAAAACCTGAGGCTGTCCTGAAATACTCTTGCAACGTTCTAACCAGCTTGAATGAAACCACCTAGATAATTAGGGAACTTCTTTATTGTATTACTTTTTTTTTAGTTCACAGTTTTGCACTGAATTGTTGTATTCTTGTTGTAGCTTCTTGTAGACAGCATTTAAGGCACCTCTTTGCTCACCGGTCAAAACATGTTGATTGTCCACATTTGCTGTTCCATTTTCTGAGACAATCTTTCATACTCCTGTGGTACTTAACATAGTCATTTTAAAGAGTCATTAAAAGCATTATTTTGCTTGGTTTTAAGTTTTCTTCTTCCCCTTCAACCGATTGCCTTAGATCAAAGAAGGGTCTCTGCTATGAAGATTAAAGTCATGATTGAGACACAGTTAACTTCAGTAACTGTGAGTAAATGAGTAAAATTGTCTGAGAAGACACACTGCTGTTTTGAAATGTTCCAATGTGAAATCATTTTGGATAGAGAATCCATGTCTGATGGAGTGTTGTTAGTTTGTCCTCCTTTGAAATGAGGCTCCGTATCAATGCTTTCTGTTCCAAATTCAGCTCAGACTTGTGCCATGAAGAACCATCCATAGTACATCTTTACTCAGTAAATGTAGATTCAGGAGCTCATGCTGTGTGCTGTACCTGATTGAGGAATCAACTGTATGGTTCAGTAATGGTGCAGTAACAGTACACTGCCAAAAAGAAAAGAAAAATAAGTAACAAAACTTCCAATAACACCCTCTTGGAATAGGAAATATTCTCTGTTTTTCACCATGTTTAGAAAAAACCACAAAAAATCCACAAAAAAAACCATGAAACCACAAAATACCACCTTATGAAAGGGCATACTTTGATTATTTGGGGTTTGTGTTTAGCAAGTGTCTAATTACTGGCAGAAATAGAAGACCTTGTCGTTGGGTATTTAGCAATCTATATTATTTTCTGAGGAGACTCAGCCTTTGTAAGAGTGGTTTAGTTAAGATCTGTCTCACATTAATGTGAAAATAATCAAAGTGGTCATTTTGACTTCTGATCTTTGAGAAGTGCCAGTTCATGGTTATATTGCCTCATCTGCAAAAACAGCCAGCAGTTTGGTGGGATAAGTTTTTAGTACATGGATTGTAGCTTTCAAAAGAACCAAACCAACCCATCCCCCCCTCCAAGGTCCCACAACAACAACAACCAAGCAACGAGAAAAGGCCTACCCCTCTCTGCAGTGCAGTTTTCTTAGGAGAGACTATCTTTTCTGTAATGCTTATAGGCAAGAAGAAGTTGATGGCCTGTAGCTTTACTGTAAATAGTCATTCCAGGAGCAGGTACTTACTAAGTGTATTCAGTGCGTTTGTGTTCAGTAATTTAGAGCTCAGAAGGGAATGCTCATAGTAATGCAAGACAGTGGTCTCATGGTATCGTGAAATTCAGCTGTGCTGGTTTTTATCATTCTCTTTGGGGAAATCAGTTAAGTGTAGTGCCAAAGGGCTGGTGCTGTTTCTGGCACTCGAGTCTGAGTTAGCCTTTCCTTCCTGTACCTTGGCTGAACACTGCTGTAGCAGAGCTGGCAGAGGTGTCTGTGTGCCAGTTCACAGCCCAGCACTTTAGCTTCAGGTCACTGTAAATACTGGCTTAATTAGATCCATGAAGCAGCAAACTGCAATGGGCAAGAATCTGGCACACATTGATTCTGCCAGCCTTACTGCAATATGGTGGCTTTCAGGACAGGTGCACTGTGACCAGTTGGGAGCAGAAATGACTTATTTTGAAAGGCTGCTTAAAAACACCAGTTTAACATTATAATAATACATATGATGCACATTTCTCAGAAGTTATGTTGATGCCCACGTGATCTTTCCATGCACAGTGCTGTGTATATGCTGGTTGTCTATGGTACACTTAGGCTTGTCTGATTTCAAGCTCCATGTGGCTTCTCTTAAAGACACAGGGGAGGAGGATATACTGGATGTGTACTTTGTCAGTGATTATTGGAATAGGAAATCCATAATCTGTTTAATTAAAATAAGAAAAAAGCATTGTTCAGGGAAAATTGGATGCTGTCTCCAGTATTATCCATTGTGGGTATCAGCACAACGTTTGAAATAGGTGTATGGCTGCAATGTTAAACATTGTTTTTCGGAAAGCCTGAAAAAGCAAAACTGGATGAAATTGTTCTCCAGGAAAAGCAGCAGCTGAATTGCTATGCTGATGATCCCTAGTACTGGGAATACTGCAGAGTGTTGCCTTTCCTATGGGCCTGATACACTGAGGATGGAAAAACACTATTATTCTACCGAGATTCCATAGCTTTGCATCGTTGGTAGTGGTTGTTTCCACAGCTGCCTTTATTCGAACATTGTGTTTGTATTATATTGACTTAGATTTGTCACTGCAGGTAGTGCCACCTTAATGGATGCTAGCTCTGGAAACGGCTACGATTTCCTATGAAGGTGCTGAAAGGTGTTGGGATTGGAGTTAGCATTCATTAGGTTTAATAGCAGAGGTAGCATTCTTCTAGAGATGTAGTTGCTTACCTTGAAGTTTGCAATTTTACAAGAGGAAATTGATTTCCCAGATCATCTTTACTGAGTGACAGCTGACATCTCTTAAATCCATGGATGCATCATCTTTATAAACTCTGTATTGACTTGTATTTCAAAGGGTTTCTTCTTAGTATTATTTCCTATACTTTTTGCTGAAGCGGACTTTGACAATTTCCTTGTTATTTCTATTTCTACGAAACTAGAATCACCTAAAACTCTTAACAAACGTTAGGGAGACTTGATCTTTAACCTGGTACTGTTTATCTGTCAGTTTTACTAAGGTCCCTTAATGCTTTATGGTAAAACTTTCCAAAATTGCTTTTAAGTGATAAAATTGGAAATAAGAAGAAAACAATGTGGAAAATAAATTTGGTGTTTTGAAACAAGAAACAATGCCAGAAGTCATAAACATATTCAGGGATTCAACATTGGGTTTGTAAATGTATATATTGATATGCAGTGTTATATAAATATTGGGAGTCTCTGTCCTATTCAGACTTTAACTGAAATTTTGTCCAGTCTTTTTTTTTTTTAAAGATACCTGAGAACAAAATAGTGCCTGTATATAATGAAAACAAGCAACATTTTCTACAATTCATGTTTACTTGATACAGATTGAGGAAGAGCCAAACAAATACTGGTAGTGTGACTACCACTGTTTTATTGTAGTTCATATAAAGTAGGGAAAAGCTGCTAGTAATGCATTGCTGGGCGATTGCTGTTCCTGGAAGTATTTGCACACATCCTCTAAAAAGCTGCCAAAATTAATAGATCAGGAAATACATCTTCAGTTCCCCAGACTCTTTAACTCATCCACACCTCCTCTGGTACTTTGTTTGGAATATGGTTTAGCACATGGGAGTATTGCTTCCATCACCTTCTGGGAATTGATTCCAGGACCTGAAGGCATGCTTTGAATGTCCATCTTGAAATAGTATGTCCAGTTCAGGAAGGAAGTGCAAATTGGAAGTAAATGCATCCTTGATTTGCTCTGCATATGGATGGACTTGGACGAATATAATTCATGTTGCATTGAATTGGAGGTTCATTTTTTAATATAAGTACTATTTGGTGACACCAAAGCCAGGTTGGAGTGAGAAGCAGGGCAGATTTGCTTGCAGCAGGGTCCATCTGCAAGCTAATGAAGCAGAGTGAGTGCTCTAGCATATATATACATATATATATGAAGAATTTTTAGAGTGATGGTTTTAAGGCAAAAAGGTAATTTCTTCTCCTAGCCTCACTTTTTACCCACTAGAGTGTCATGTAGAGTGATCCAATGAGGACCTAAAGTCAAAGAAACGTTTCGTGATATTGGTGTAGATTAAATGTAAGAAACATCACAAAGCCAAAAAGCAGCCACACTACAAAAGTTCATTAGGCTTAAGAACTGGCATCTAGGCCATAAGGTTGGAAAAACAAAATCCTGGTATTTACTTCTCTTTCTACCAGTCTCAGCCTGAATCTTTCTCAAGTATCAATAAAACCTACTTTTGTGTTGTTCATAACCTACTGTCTGTGTAGATCAGTGTTTTCAGCCTGTCATCTGTCATCACAAGTATATTTGGCAAGCATTCGATTTGTTCAGATTGTTGCCTTTAAAAACAGATTTTCTATACTTCAGTGGTGGTTGGATGGTTGGAAACCAACTTTTTATATCACTAGTTAGGTGCTTACACATATATCTATCTATATATATATATCTATCTATACATATATATATATAGATATGCAAGCTAGTGTTTCATGTTATGGTTGAAAGACATGGGAGGGTTGGGGGTTTTTTTTGCCTTGGGACATTTCACTAAACCAAATCCAAAGAAACTTTTGACATAGTATCCTGACTACGCCCTACTCAAACCTAACAGCAGTTGTTTTGCATTACAGAGCCTGGGTTGTTCTAAAGTGTGTGTTCCTACCAGGCCCTGTGGGAATTTGGAGCAATAACTTCTATTGTCTGTTGACAGATTTTGTCTGTACATGTGATACATCTTCGGAATGGACCTGCGTTCAAAACTGACATTGTCATAATTGGGTTTGGTGCAGTACCTGCTTTTGCATGTATAATATTGACAATATAACCCCTATGTCCATCTGTGACCCAATAAAATGTGTAAGTTAAGGTTGAGAAGTACTTGTGTAGACTGCAGAGGTATTTAAACGAAATAATTTTGATTGTATGCACGAGTCCTCATCCTAATAAAAATGGGGTTTGTAGCAGGTTTAAGAAGCTTTTAACTTGGTATTGTATTCACACTGCAGTCCTTTGTAAGCACAGAATGGTTAATATATTTTGAAATAAAATGCCGTTAACATAACTGAGTTTGATTTGAATGATGGGCTCTTTGGAATCAGCCACAAAAGCAGCAGTTAATCTGGTGAAATAACAGGTGTGCTGGAGGCAAAGCTGGATCTGCAGTCCCTGTGTGTAACTGATGTCATTGGGAGAAGCCATACTTAACTTTTCCTTACATTTTCTGTGGGAAAGGGAAGGACACGTGCCTCCAGGGTAACTGTGGCTCAGCTGGCACCTGGCAATTTGCTGCACTGCCTGCAGTACCACAACCACACATCCAGACCCTACAAAGGCTCCCATTCGGCAGCTGTAGGTAATTCAAATGACTTCCATTATGGCCTGCTCTCTGAACTGGAAATGGTTGTTTAGTGCCTAAGCAGAGTTTTAGATCATTCTATTGACTATAAAGCAAAAGTGATCAAATCCTCCCTGCATGACTGCTCAGCTTTTAAAATGAGATACGGCTGATGTTCCAGTTTTCATCCCTCTCACTGTTCTGAGAGCAGTTGCCTTGAAGTATTTCCTGCGGGAGAGTCAGTTTTAGCTGGTCTCTCCTTAGTTCTGTGAAGGGATCAAACCTTGTTTAGTGCATATACAGCAGGGGGGTTTTACCAGTTGTCACTAGTAACATAATTATGATTTAATTGGGTTGTTTTTTTTTTTTTTAATTGGGGCAAGTTTTCCAAGATGCTCAGAATTCCTTTTAAGTTAGAACCAAGCCAAAAGTATCTGTAGTCAGGCAGTCCAAAGCACATTTACTTCTGTGAGAACTCCTTAGCTCTTGTATGGGTTTTTTAGTCATTTTATTGTGCACATAATAGTGTCTTTATTAAAGAAAATAAGGAGTTCTGTTCAACACCCATCTCAGATAAAGCTTTATAGTGATGTAGCACCAACCTATTTGTTCAGTCTCAACTGTTTCTTCAAAATAGTTCGGGAGCTACATGTCCAGTATAGTTCATTAATATTTTGGGAGTGGGAGGTTAAAGAACGTGAAGGAGTTATCAGGCAGATACATAAGCAAAAGAAGTGCTTTTGAGTTTGACCAGAGATACAGTTTAAAAGATAGCAGTCTTTTGGCTTTACCACTTAGAAAATAGCAGTTGGCATTTTGGGAAAAAATATACCCTAGACATTCAAATACATCCAGATGACATCCAAACACATGGTGAATGATAACAAAGAAAACTGAAAGCCATTCAGAAAGGCACTGAGATGGTATCTCATGCTGCATATAAAATTTCCTGCTGCCACTGAATTATAGTGTGTAATCATATCAAATGTAAGAATTCAGCTTCCATACTTTTGAATGAAGGATGTTTGTATCAGTTGGCATAGCTTTATTAATTTCAAAAAATTAATAGCTTTCTTCTACTTTCCCAAACCAGAAATTACTCTGTGCAAACTATTTTTCACAATGAAGTTCATGTTTCACATCATTGCAAGTAGTTCCTTTTTGTTTGTTTGTTTTATATTAAGTAATCTTTGAAATTAGGGTATTAATGCTGCCATTACCTGTGCTGTGATGGGCCCTGACAACTTCTTTGAGGATCTGGTTCCCTGAAGTCCTGAGCATTTAGCCTTGCGAGTGTTTTAGTCAAGTTGGCAGATGCAGGATGTTTTAAGGAAGAGGCAGATTATGCACACTAGACTCCTCCACTGTTTCTATACCCTTCTTTGTGTTGTAAAAATAACTATAAAAATCTCCACCCGTTCCTTCAGCATGACTTGGTTTTAAACACTGAGGGTACTTGCAGTACATGCAGGTGAAAGCAGGGCTCCAAGTGTGTGCCAGCAGCTGTGTGGAGTGGTTTTGGGGGCTTTTCTTTCTTTTTTATCGCCTGTAGACTTAGAGATGTGCACACATTTGCATTCTTGATTCACAGATGGAATCAAATCCTTATGTCTTAGATAACTAGGCTCTGTGCTTTGATTTTGCCTTTCTTACCAGAATCTGATTTTTTTAATTAATAAAAAATAAAACCAAGATTATCTTGGGCAAACACCTGCTTTTCTTTACTTTAGAAGACAAACAGAAGAGAGAAGACCATTGTGGTAAAACTTTGAGAACCTTTGGTGCTTTCATAATTCGTTGATAAGTATCTTTCAGCTGAAGTTTTCTGACAGGTTTCAGGGAAAATCACACATTATCTTGGCTGGCCTGACTTAAGCCCTTCTTTTTTTAATGGGAGAGAAAAATGATTAATTTAGAAGCTTTGCATGACTTTAAAGCACTGCTGACTGCACACTTGGATTGCTCGGAGAACTGGAGAGAAGTCAAGTTGAAAGCTTTGCACCTTGTGTTTCTCAGTTTTCCAAAGAAAAAATTTCATTCTCAGGGTCACAAATGTAATTGGGCTTCTTTAGAAAAGGTATACATTGGTAAGTTTCAGCTTGTTTGAACTTACTATAGAATTATATAATATACTAAGTTGGAAGGGACCTACCAGGATCATTGAGTGTGACTCCTGGCCCTGTGCAGGACACCCCAAGAGTCACACCATGCGCCTGAGAGCATTGTCCCGAGCACTTCTTGAACTCTGTCAGGCTTGGTGCTGTGACCACTGCCCTGGGGAGCCTGTTCCAGTGCCCAAACACCCTTTGGGTGAAGAACCTTTTTCTAATATCCAGCCTAATCCTCCCCTGACACAGCTTGAGGCCATTCCCTCGGGTCCTGTCATTGGTCACCACAGAGAAGAGATGAGTGCCTGCCCCTCCTCTTCACATCATGATGAGGAAGTTGTAACTGCAGTGAGGTCTCCCCTCAGTCTCCTCCAGGCTGAACAGACCCAGTGACCTCAGCTGCTCCTCATGGCTTCCCTTCAAGGCCCTTCACTTGTTCCACACTTTCTTGGGACATTCACCCTTACGCTGGTGCGTTAAATTTCCTGCCCCCCATCTGGGGTTATGGATTGAAAGGCTGAGAGAATTTGATATGGAGAGTTGGATTTAATCAATGACCAAGGGTACAAACAGGTTAATGATCACCAGATTAACAATGAGCACTATGGCAAAGAAGCATTTCCATATAATTCTCTTCTACTTCAGTTTTACCAACAGAAGTAACAGCCCTGTCACAGTTTAAATAATTAATCTTTTCTAAGACAGTGCAGTCAATGAATTGTAATGATGAATATGTTTATAATTACTGTTTAAGGGAGTATATCCAGGTAGGTTTATCAAACTAGAGGTATTTTCAAGAAAAGACCTACTCTCATTAGCTTTAGAGTTCAAATTAATGATGGCAAACTTCAGAAATGGCAGTCCCGCCAGCCAGAACCATTCCAGGGATTTTGGCAATGGACTGGTGATTTGGAGGCTGTATATGCTAAATGTCAAGATGACACATGTCCAGGAAGTGTTACAGGTTACAAGCCCGTAGATGTCCAAAAATAGAACAAAACAATTGAATAATATTGCTTGACAGTTAAAGGATAACTTCATTATTTTATGTTTGCTGGTTGAAAGGTGGCTGCAGGGTTTTTTGTGGCAATGGGGATATCAGTCTTGGAGTGAGAACAATGTGAGGCTCCAAGAGGACTTTGTGGTGTGGACTTTTGTTACAAGATTTTGCTTAAATGTGATGCATTTCCAAAAAAAAAAGCCCCAAACAACCAGTCTGTACGTTTCAGAAAGGGAATCTAGATCTGATTTTTATCAAAGCAAAAGATATTGCTTAGATGCCTGTCAAAGAAAGGTCCTAAAAAGGTCATCTTTCCCTGACACATGCTGGAACTTTTTCTTGGTCAAGACAGTTCAATTCTACTCATTTCCATTCAACCTGGTAAAAGTCACAGCATCCTGTTCATATGTCTGATGGAAAGCCTAAAACCAGATTATATCCCCTTCAGGAGGCAGCAATGTCAGGTTTTCTTTAGATTTTTTTTTTTCAGTTAATCTTCTACAGAGTTTTTCAAACAAATTCTGTTCTGTGTAGAGCAAAGGCTACTGGCTTTTGTCAAATGCTGGTTTTGCTGGAGACTTTCGAGAAGTGAGTCAGTGACAGGGCAATTCAGAAGCTTACACACTGGGAATGCCAAACATTTTCTTGTGCTTCTCAGTGGTCTCTAACACGTAATAAGTTATTTCTTTGTTTTATGAAACACAGTTAGTAGGTAGGTGTAGCCAGGCTGTCATTGCTGTACTATTGCAATGGTGGTTATTCTGCTCCCATTTTTTGGTACATCCTGGCAAACGTAAACTGCCTGTACACTGTAAAGCCAATTTCTTCATGAAGATTTAAACTGATTTTTTTTTTTTTTTTTTTTGCCTTAAAGAGGAAATAAACTTGACTTTCTCTTTGAGGTGTTGCCAATTACTGCAAATTGATAGAGTCCGATATGTTTTCCCAGCCGTATTTATCTGGGAAAGTGTCATCTAATTTGAACTCTGCTCACCATCACCACTGGTTTACAAGCATTTAAATGCTTTCCTTCAATGCACTTCTTCTCTTTTATGAGAGCAAATGAATGTCCTGTGGTGACAAAAGCTTCCAATATATTTAATTTTCTAGCCAGAATGAACTGCCTTGCAGTGGTAGCTACTAAGTAGCTAAACAGAATTTTCTCAGTATCTGTACAAGAACATCAGATTTGCCTGTGCATTTTCAAATGTTGCTATTCTCTTTATCAGTCGGGAATAAATATTTGAAGAAAATGATTCTGAGGTTTAATTCTCTAGAGCAAAGACACTGGCCTCTTCCTAGATACAGCAGCTGATTTTCTACACCTAAGTCCTATCTTTCAAAGTAGAAGTGCTCTAGAATGTTCGTATGAATTAAATAAAATGCAAAAAACAATTCTTTGTCTAAATTTCAGTGATAAGGGCAGTCATTCACATGGCAGGTCTTGCCCAAGGGAATGCTTCTATTTGGACTGGCTGTGAAGAATTGTGTTGACCTCTGTGAGAGACTGACAAGCGCCATGTCAAAATCAGATCAAGGTTAAAAAATTGGTAATACATGTGAAAACTGAATTATAAAATGGTAAGTGACTAGAAATAATAAATGGGAATACTTATTTTAGAAAACACTGTGGTGTAGGAAGAAATAGTGTAACTACTTGAAGTTTAAGTGTAATAACTCTCGGGATTTGCAATGACAGGTAAAAATTCCTTCTGAGAAATTTTGATTACTTGTCAAATTGATCTCATTAACAGAACCAGATGCAAGGTGATGCATTCAGAATTACACATCTGTTATGAGGACTATATTTTGGAAGCCAATCCCTCTTAAAGCATTCAGGGTTCAGGTTAGATATCTAACAGGGTGAAAATTAGTGATGTTGGATGATGATTAAAACGAATTGTCCTATAATAAATCATTCTATAGGTGGCTGTCTGATGTTTCACCATGTCCAGCCCTTGTTCCTGTGGGTGACTTTAACCTGCTGGATGTCTCCTGTAAGCTCAACACGGCGGCAAGAAGGCAGCCTAGGAGGTTCCTGGAGTGTATGGAAGAGGACTTCTTCACACAGCTGGCAAAAAATGTGCCTACAGGGGAGAGGCCCCACTAGACTGTGGTTTACAGACAGAGAAGGGTTGGTGGTAGGTGTGATGGGTCAGAGGCTGTCTTGAGCACAGCGACCACAAAATTATATCATTTTCAGTACTTGGAGAAGTAAGGGGGGGGTTAACAAAACCCCTACCCTGGACTTCTGGAGGGTGACTTTGGCCTATTGAGGACACTGATTTGGAAAGTCCCTTGATAAGCAGCTCTAAAAAACAAAAGGGGCCCAGGAAGGCTGGATGTACTTCAAGAAAGAAATCTTGAAGGCGCAGGAGCAGGTTGTCCCTATGTGCTGGAAGATGAGCTGACAGGGAAGAAGACCAGCCTGGCTGAGTAGGGAGCTTTTGCAGGAACTCGGGGGAAAAAAAGAGGATGTATCACCATAGGAAAAGGGGCAGGCAACTCAGGAAGTGTTTAAGGATGTCATGCAGAAAGAAAATTAGGGAGGCGAAAGGTCATTTAGAACGTAACCTGACTACTTCTCTAAAGGATAATAAAAAGTGTCTTTATAAAAATACTTTAATAACAAAAGGAGAGCCAAAGGAAACCTCCATTCTTTATTGGTTGTGGGGGGGACTATAGCCACGAAAGATGAGGAGAAAGCTGAGGCACTCCACACCTTCTTTGCCTCAGTCCTCAACAGTAAGACCTGTTATCCTCAGGACCACTGGCCTCCTGAACTGGTGGATAGGGACAGGAAGCAGAATGGCCCCCCTGTAATCCAGGAATGAGCAGCGGTTGCTGAGCCACTTAAATGCTCACAAATCCATGGGACCAGATGGGATCCATCCCAGGGTGGTGAGGGGGCTGGTGGAAGGACTCTCCAAGCTGCTTTCCATCATTTACCATCAGTCCTGGCTCACTGGAGAGGTCCTGGATGACTGGAGGTTGGCCAGTGTGACACCCATCTGTAAGAAGGGCCAGAAGGAGGATCCAGGGAACTACAGACCTGTCAGCCTGACCTCGATGCCCAGCAAGGTTGTGGAACCTTGAGTGTGATCACACATCACGTACCGGACAACCACGGGATGAGATCCAGCCAGCACAGGCTCAGGAGAGGCAGGTCCTGCCTGACCAAACTGATCTCCTTTTATGACCAGGTGACCCACCTGGTGGATGAGGGAAAAGCTGTGGATGTGCCCACCTGGACTTCAGCAAAGCCTTTGACACGGTCTCCCACAGCACTCTCCTGGAAAAGCTGGCAGCCCATGGCTTGGACAGGTGGGACTTTGCTGGGTTAGGAACTGGCTGGATGGCCAGGCCCAGAGCAGCTGAGGGAGCTGGGGCTGTTTAGCCAGGAAAAGAGGAGAGCTTATCCCTCTCTACAACGACCTGAAAGGAGGCTGTAGCCAGGTGGGGGCCAGCCTCTTCTCCTAGGTAAGAAAGAACAGGACAAGAGGACACAGTCTTAAGCTGCACCAGGGGAGGTTTAAGTTGAATATTAGGAAGAATTGCTTCACAGAAGAGTTGATTAGATATTGGAATGGGCTGCCCAGGGAGGTGGTGGAGTCACCATCCCTGGAGGTGTTTGAGGAAAGACTGGACATGGCACTCAGTGCCATGGTCTAGTGGATATGGTGATGTTGGATCACAGGTTGGACTCAATGATCTCAGAGATCTTGTCCAACCTAATTGATTCTGTGATTCTGTGCAATATGATCCTTGGATGTGTGAAAAAGATAGCACCATCTATGTCTATGGCAATAATAGAACTGAGAAAATAATCAGGCTAGTCCTGAGGCTCACGCACTGGAAAGGGTGTTGGACTGTAAAAAAAGTTCAGAAAACAGAAAAAGGTGATTCAGTCCTGACAATTTTTTCTTCTAATGTGAGATTAAAAAGTTTCATTTTGCTATTTAGCCAAGAAAGAGATCATTGACGTTGGATTGATCAAAGTCTAAGGAAAAGCAAATTGAAAAATCAAAGGGGCCTCCTTTCAAGTAGGAAAAAATGTCAATATCAGGTAGCTGGAAGTTGATTCCAAACAAATTTGCACTCTAGTTAAGGCACATGTTTTAACACTAATTAACCAATGGAAAAATCTCACTGATGAAGGTATTAATCGTCCTTGAGGATTTAAAATCATTCATTGCACTGTCTAGGACAACTGAGTTTCTGAATTAACAAAGTCCTGTGGCCTCTGTTTTATAGGCTGGAAAATAAGGCCTAGAAGAATCACCTTATCACAAAATTCTGTGAATGCTTAGAATAGGGAATGTTTCATTCAGTTAAATTCCCTCTTGTATTTAAAGCATCCATAGTTGTCTGAAGAGATAAGCAAGGCCTGCTGTCTTGGCAGCTGCGAGATCAGCATCTGAAATTTCAACATAGTTCCTTGCATGCTACTGAACTCTGTCCTTTAATGTATCTTTTTATTATAACACAAAAATGGTGGCTGCAGAGGGGCGTTTTTGCTGGAGATTTAGGAATGGAAATGGTTTAATGAATCACGCTGAAGCCAGATAAATTTTTCAGCTCTGTATGGTTTTACTTTGATGTTAGTTTGTTGACTTTCATGTTTTCCAAATAAATACCTGTGATGTTGAATGAAAAAAACATTCTGTATTTTCTGTCGTTTTCAAAAAAATGATGCCTTGCCTTGATCTCTCTTAACAGCAACATTTGCTGCTTGAGGTGCTGGAAAACGCTGTCGAGTTTTCTGGTTTGCTTAGGTGCTGCTTCATTTTCTTCAGAGTCAGTAGGTTTTCTGGAATGGCCTGTAGTTACTGCTTATCCTCCAAGTATTAATTGCTCCTTAGTGAAGGAGCAATCTAATCCATGGTGCTCTAGGGTACACAGGAATGACCTTGTAGATTTGCTGAGTTGGTGAAAGTATAGGAAAGTCCCACTGCACTGTTTTTTTCCATTGGCTTTGTTGTTTAATCCTTATGAAATCCAGTTCAGAAGATGAACTGGGTAAACTGCTGCTGGCGGCAGCCTCTTTATCACAGTTAAGTGATACTGAGGCAGTGGTGCAATTTTTGTAAAGAGACAGACCCTTTTCATGTGCTGTTTGCTCATGACTAAGTTTTATCTTTAAAACCAATTTCCTCTCATAATCAAAAACCACCCCAAAGCAAAAAACTAGTGGAACATTTTTGCTGATACATGGAGTCCTTTGTGGAAAAAGATGGATATTCCTAGTGCCAGACGGTTCTTTTTTCTTTAGTTCTTTCCAGATTAGGGTATTTGGGTAACTTGTTAACAGCAGATCTCAGCCTACTGAGAAGCAGGAGACTGTTGTTAAGTGTTTATTATTCACAGATAAAATGAGGTAGTGGGAAATTCTTGGTGGGATAAACAGTGTTGATGTCACTGCTTTTATTACAAACAGCAGGAGTTTAATCAGATACTTCAGAGGCACCAGAGTTAAACCCATGTACTAAGTGATTTTGAAAAATCCCACTCTGCAGAGTTCACTTTGAAGATGGAGAAAGCCAGTGGCACAGCAGTAGAAGGGATCAGGATTTTGTTTTCCTACGTGTCCTACCTGTATACAAACTACATCATGCGTCTGCTACCCCCAAAGCTGCTTTGTCTGAAACAGAATTTGGGATGTTACCTCCCCAGGAGCCAATATGGGTTTTTGTAAAGGTGAAGTCAAGTGATGTGGGTAGATGTGTTGCAAGCGGGAAAGAGCCCTTTAGGTGTAACTGGAAGAGCCAATGCCTCAGGTGGGGTCCAAAGGAAGGGAAATCCTGGAGGGGTGAGGCTGCCTGTGGGGTCAGGGCATGCGGCCACCTCCTGGCTGCATGTTTCCTGAGGGCATTCTGCTCTTTGAAGCAGGAGCAACCTGTGGGAAGTGGGCAACTCCCTCCTGGACCTGGTCTGAAGCCATCTTTTGACTCAGTGGGCACCCTTATAACTTCTGTGGGCTTGTTTAAAGTTCACACCAGTTGTAAACTATTGAATCTTCTTGTTGCCCACTGCAGATTGGATTTACAGCTGCCTTTTCCCTGCTGAGGATTTACAGCTGCCTTTTCCCTGCTGAAAGGCCAAAAAGCAATCACAGCTCTGCTGATGGTTCTGGCAGTGTTGCTGTGTCAGAGTTTCCTCAGGCTCTGTCACAGTAAAGTCTTGGACTCTCATTCTGACCACTGAGAGTGTTAATTATCTTTTGGGTTTCATTCCTCTTTTTCTTTCCAGGCAACCCATTTCTTCTCTGTGCCAACTAGTATAAAGTACAGACAAGCAAGGGAAGCTGTTATTTGACTGTTGCTCTACATCCACTCAGAGACACAAAGTGAGGGAAAAGGGAATTGGGATTCGTATGCCCAATATCAAAATTGCTGTGATGAACTACTGAGTTCATTTTAATCCTCAAGGAAACTGAAGTTTGTAGGATTGCTGTTTTTATTATTGTGTTCCCCAAAAGCTGTTTTTAGATTAACCTTGGCAGAGCTTGGCAGAGCTGAGCAGTTCAGTAACAGACACACACCTGAGCTCTCCCAGACCTGTAACTAGGTGTGGTTCCTCTGCTCCTGGTAGCTGCACATACTCTCAGCTGATCTATTCCACATGTTTGAATTTGGGCTCTTGGCACAACAGAAAAGTGACTGATGCTGTATTGTAAAGCAGGGCCAACATAAGCATTATATATGGGATTTTTTAAGTCAGCTTGGTGGCTTAAACACTAATTGGGGATGCAAGATCAGCTTACTCTTCTTCCGGAAAGCAGCCTGTGTTCAATGGGATCCTAATTCCTTGCTGCTGCTACGGTAACAACTTCATGTGTAGTAGGTGAATTTATTTTCATACGTAGTCTAGAGGCTGTTGCTCACTCCAGTTTTATAGGTTTTTAAATATTCAATGTGCAACAGAACAGCTTTAACTGAGCAAAGAAACCACCTTCCCAGCTCTAGATGAGGAGAGCAGTTAGGAGGGAAGAGTAATGTTTTAGTGTCTTAGGCAGAAAAGACACTCAGAAAAAAACCTCTCAGGCAGGTTTTCAAACACGTGGCAGCTGAGTAAAAAACAGGCTGGATGCAACCCTCTTCGTTTTTGCTGCTTGTTAAGAAAAGAATTATACCCTGCTCTTGCCCATCAGAAACATGCTTTTAGGAGAAGGTCCCAAGCTTTTAGTCCTAAGGCAAAAAGTGTTGCCCCAACAGTGCCAACAGAGGCACCAGTGAATATGAATGTAAAAGAGATCTTTGCCATAAATGTCCAGTAAGCAGCGCTCAGAGTATGGCTGTCTGTGTTGGAGGAGAATGAAACGAAAAAGCCCCAAGGGTGTGATTCTGAATTCTGTAGGAGCTGTCCGTTTAACTTGGCTTTTCCAGAACATCTGCTTAGTAGGTTCCTGACTGGGTTAGAACTTCATGAAATGCAGACACTGCTCTTCAAAGGAAAACCATTTTGCCACAAAGTGAAGGCGTCATAGCATTGGCTGTGTACTATACCCCATTTTCATGGAGGAGTAAACCATCCTAGAGTGGAGTGAGACTGCACAGTTAAAAATGAAGAACTACTTGGCAGCTTACATTATAGAAACTTCTCAAGTTCAGCAGGTTCTGATGTTGCTGTTGCAGATGTGCTGATGACCATGTTCTTTCTAGGAGCTGCAGTTTTTTAGAAAAATTATCATCTTGCAAAGAATTTTGATGTTTTAGAAGGAAGTTCTAACTAAAACAGGAAGTGAAACCATAGGAAAAAAGCGCAAAACTAAAATGCAAGCATTCCCCACCTGAAATGGCAAACTAAAAATGTGGTTTTCCTGAAAATGAGAGTTGGTTTCATCTGTCATTGACCAAGTTTCAAATTATTTTTCCCAAGCTGAATATTGACCAGTATTTGCGTCAAATACATAAATTTCACTGGATTATTCCTTACCAGTTATATGAAATGTTTGCTGGGATTGTCATACCCCTGTAGGGGAAAAAAATCCATTAAAAAACTTCTAAGAGCAGAATTAGTTATGGAAAATTTTTGGCTTTCCCAGGTTCAGAGGATATGGGAGAATAGCCAAAGAAATCCACCAGAGAAAAATTTACTGCTGGCATGTTGTGGGACACACCAGATTAAAACACAAATTTCATCTCATCTTCAACAACAGCCAAAAGATGTGGAAGAATGCTTCTCAGTATGCTTCTTGTTTCACACTTCATGAAGCAGAAAGTCAAAACTCTCACTGATTCTGCTCTAAAAAGTCCTTTCTGATAAGGAACACCCTAGGGATTATGCTGGGTCTGTTGACCTTCAGGATACTTTGTGTGTTCTCACGATGACTCCATTAGGGGAATGCTCCTGGAAACCCAATGCCAGTCCCAGGCTTTACTGCACATCACTGCAGTGGCTGGTGACCATGGGAGAGACAGATGCTCTGCAGGCAGCTTCATACTTCAGTAACAGTCTAGAGCAGGCTCTGGAGAAAGAAGGAAGTTTCAAGTCTCTATGCTTCCTTTACTCCACCTTGATAAATTTGATCTGGACTAAGACCACGTGACCAAGTGAAGAGAGAGTTAAAATATGCTGGTCTGGAATGTGGTGAGCAGCAGGAAGCAACACCTACCTATTGTGAATCCACAAATTCATTCAAGACTAACTTCCTTTTCAGACCAGCCTGGAACAGTAGCTTAAATAGATATTTAGGCAAACTGTTAAAAACAATAATTAGAAGTTAGATATGAATAATTACACATGGTACTTTTGAGCAAATTTGTAGGCACAGCATGTGATGAGTGCAATGGTTGATAGGCAAGAGTGTAATATGATTGGTTATAGAAATGTGTATTTGAGAAATAGGCACAGACTTCAGTAAATAAAAACAGATACAAGTGATGTCATATGAATTCTCTTAAGGCTTGTGTTTAACATGCACAGTCATTACTGCCAGTCAATATTATCACTTTCTTGGCAAATTGTTCCTGAGTTTGCAGTTGTGCTATATTTTTCTTCTTGAAAGAACAATGCTGCTGGGGAGACCAGCATCCTTGGAAGTGAAAAGATACTAGATTAGCAAAGCAACAAATAGTCTTTAAACTTTGTAAATAGGAGTCGTTTTTGCATAAAGACATTGCTACTGATCCTATCCTTAGCTTAGAAATAGATTATTTAGAAAAGAAAATGGATTAGAATGTAGTCTTTGTAGTAGTAGTAGTTTACCAAGCTGGAAATTTCCAAGTCTGCTATATACTCGCTATACTTCTTTAATCCAAAAGCTTTTGTAAAATGGGGACTCAGCAGTGACCTTAGAAAATAAAGGTAGTTCCTATGGTTCAGGAGAAGTGTGGTTTGCAAACCTGATCTATCTGCATCATTAAAACAAACAGTGACTCCCAGGGAAAAGATCCTGATTTGCAGTGAATTTATCTAATTACTCGTTGTGGTGTGATAAATTTCTAATGTGTACTGTAAATACCTTGGGAGAGAGGTGTTGTATTTGCATATATTACAGTTTTATCTCATTGACACTTGATAAATAATAATAATCCCATGATCTTCAGAGTCAGCAAATAGATTTATTCTGGGAACAGCTTAGTATCAGGTGCAATTACTGGCTAACTCTTAAGCCAACAATTCTGGAGAAACTGCTACTTCCAGTGGATTATTTCAGAATTTTGTATGCAGTGTTGTCAAGAGACCTACACTGTTGTACAGTAAGGCTGTTATTTCTTGGGGAAAGTATCTGTTGATTGGCTTTGTCTTAGCAAGAACTTGGAAGGCTGTGTTGTCTGATGCATAATTAACATCTGAAAGCAAAGGTCACTGAAAAGATTTAGCATTTAACAGATAGTGCTGGCATGCATTTGAATAATTTTTTACTTCTTGTCTTGAAATATTTTTTAAATCTAAATGATGGCCTTTACATACATAATAGAGCTGGCAGCTATTTGGGCAACTCTTACACAACTTTCCATAAATATTCCCTTGACAGTTGAACATTTCTACCTCAAGTATACATTTTTCATAGAAAATGACACTGCTGCCAGTTTCATTCTGAAGTCTGTCAAGGAAAGGGTACTTTGCTGTTGAAGTTTTCACTGGATTTTCAGGTGTTGCTGTAACTTTTTACTCCTTTGTTTTATACCAACTGTCTTGTCTTTGGCCAAAAGAAAGGAGAGCAGGCACACACTGCTTGTAGGCATTTTTGAAATGGTATAGGCAAGTTTCATTTTGAGTACCTGGATACTTTTGGAGAACTTAGCTGCATCCTGAGGAAGACAAGTGAGGAATCCAGAGACTATAAATTAGTCAGAGCATGATTGTACACATCTAAATGTGATTTAGTTCAATTTATAAAATGGAAATATAAAAGACAACGCTGACTGCGTGTTCATATGTATCCTTGAAGAAAGATCCACTGGAGACAGAAGTGCTCTTCAGCCATTGCTCTTCCCAACCCTGAGCAGAGCCCCGCCCTAGCCTTGAGCTTTGCAGTAGGGGAGAAGTTCTGCAGGTGGGTAGTGAAGCTCTTTGCTTTAGACACAGGCTGCAGATTTCTGCTGTTGTCTCTAACAATTAATTTAAGCTGCAGAGAAATGCTGTATCTGCAGAGACCCCAGCCTGTTTGCTGATGGGGTTTTAGGTGGAAGGCGCAGGGACAGAGAGATTTGCCATTTTCCTCAGTCTCTCACTCCAGTCAACATGGAGCTCTCTGATAGTTGTGCTGTCAAGGCCAACATTCAGGCTCAGGACTGAGTTACAACAGTTCTGCCAGTTTCTGTTTGTGCTATTAGCCCAGGGAAAATGCAAGGGAAGTTGATTTAATAAAGTGGGTTTCAGCAGAGTTGCCTAGCCTTTTCCCTGGTATTAGAGCATGTCCATCAGCTGTTTCTAGTGCTCATAGGACCCAGGTAACTTAGTTGCATGTTCAAGCCCTAAGGTGTCACTTCTGGAAAAGATAGGGGGAAAAAGAAATTTTTCCTGCAGAGTGATAGGGGGAAAAAGAAATTTTTCCTGCAGAGTNAGCCCTAAGGTGTCACTTCTGGAAAAGATAGGGGGAAAAAGAAATTTTTCCTTCATAGTGAAGCACAGAAATATAAATGCTTTATGTGAAAAACTTGACATTTTAATTTCTGTTTTAATAGGAAAAAGTAAAGAAACCACTGGATTTACTTTGTAATAGTTAGATTTTAAGAGTGTAAAAGTTTCAAAAGTCTGACTTCTTTAAATACGGTTTGCAGTGTAGCCCATGAAGGCTAGATGCTGTTATTTAGAAACTGTGCGGTATGTCCTGCGAGATCTGCCTTGGAGCTGATAACAGATATCCTTTGTGTATGATAATCTTGAGGCCCCAGCAGTGCTTCAGAAAAGATGGAATTCAGCCTGTCCTCCTGTAAGGGGATATTCTGAGGTGCTGGAGAAAGGGGAGCCCCATTGAATTACATGTTAACTTGTCTTGGTTTCCTCTTGCCTTTCCTACTGCAAGAGATCTAAGTACAACAGTTATCAGATGATTTTTTTCTGCATTCTTTGCAGTGAAATAAATATGAAAACATTTTATAAATATGAATGATGTTTATCCAAAATAATGATGAAAGTAATTTTTTGTATTGGATGAGCAAGCAGCTGGAGGGCTGTGTCCAAGAAATATCATAGTTGTTGTGTATTCATGCCTGTGTTGCAGAGACAGTAAAGAATTTATTTAGCTTCAGCTGAAAAATCTGAAGTGATGATTACATCTGTGTGTTTATCAAACATCTGCAAATTTTTCCATTTCGGTGAACACAGCTAGTGCCTCCCACTGGTTATTTGTAACCATCCCTCTGAATCAGTGTCATGGAGAGCTGAGATTTTTAGAGCATAAGAATGCAGTTTGCTATTGTGGAAATAACCGAGTCACATGCTGCCGGATGAAATGTCAACCATAAGGTACTTCAGTCTGAAAAATAGTGCAAAAGCAATACTGTAGTAAAAAAAAAAAAACAAAAAAACAAAAAAACAAACCAAGTGATAAAATGAAAAAAAGTATTTGAACACATTCCGTGTCACACTTATGTGAATAGATTGAATGTATTTTTTACAAGTTGATGTGTAAGAAAAATTACTGTTAACTATGACTTTCATGAAGAGTTAAACTTTCTTCAGAGGTTTCTTATGCAAGTGCAAGGTATAGTTAAGGCTACGTAAGTATACTAGGTTTTCTTTTTCAGAGACATTTTTTCTCTTAGTGTAAAAGAAGTTGGTGCATTTTCCCTAATTAGATACGGTGCAATTGCTATTTCATATTTGATTTTTAAACATTCAGGAAAATTTAAATAAGGAATCATTGAACACAAATTTGAGAGATTTAGGTAATGTAAGCAATAATGTAAAAAATATTTAAACCCTGCTTACCCTCCCAAAAAAAGCCATCAACTGCCCTACCATAAAACACAAGGATGAGAAATTCTGCAAATTTTAACCAAGTTAGAGACTCTGTTGTGTCAGCACCTGTGACACATAGTAAACACATTCCACATTTGGAATGTTTCATGTAGGATGGATTATCAGACCCCTTAATTTTGAAACTTCCATTTCTTCTATACATGTACTTGTCAGGAATTTGTATAAAGATTGAAGTAAATAATTTATCTACCATTTAAGAACAACTTAACAAGTTTTAAAAGTTTGAAACCAGATTGTTTGAAAGTTTGAAACCAGGAGTCCATCAATTTAAATATGTTCAGTTTGACAGACCCCTCAGTTTCTCAGAGTAAATAGGTGAAGTGAGGTTAATTATGGTCTTATGGCCTTGATTTCCTATACATTGTGAAGGAGAAGATATATATGAAGGTGGAAATAAGATTTGATTTTGATAATATTTTCCTTGGAATCAATTCAAGCTGACAGCTTTAAGATCTCAGTTCTGGGAAATGCTGAGCACCTGCAACTGTGAGCAATCAGCAGCAGCCAGGGGTGTTTCCCTTTCAGGAGGTCAAGCCCTCAGTGGTGAAGAAAGATGCATGAATGGGTTGAAAGCGTATGCACATGATGCAAAACCATTTAAGAGGTAGGTATGAGTCATGTTGGGTATTATTATGTAAGTATGCATAGTTGTTTACTTTTTGAGAAAATGCCGGCATAAATCCAGTTTGTTAGGTGAATAGAAGCTTCCCAAGAAAATAATCTCACATTTTCATAAAACTATGAGGTATTTCTTTGTTTGAAATGTGAAGAAATGTGATATTTACCTTAGGTAAAGCATTTGTGACTTTCTTCTCTATTCTGAATGCTTCATGATCATCTGATAGGCAGTGGGGATGATTTTCTCATGGCATCATCTCACAAGTAGATAGGAGTCTCGGGGCGATGATATAGGATAGGAGGAAGAAACCTAGTGTTTTCAGGCAAATATTTTAGTTTCTAATAAGACAATCACTGCCACAAGCAGCGACAATCCAGTGATGCCTTCTAGAAGCTGGTACAGAATATTCTGGTGGAAAAACAATTCACTGCCCGTGGCACATAGACTCAAGCAAATGAATCACCACTGAAAGCCTGTGTTTAACAGAGTAGCTATCTAAGTTGATGTTAATAGCAGGCATCAAGGCCTTTAAGGTTCTTAAATCCACTTCAGTGGATATTGATTTGGATAATAAGAAATATTTCCTTTGGGAAACACTTGATAAAAGAGCTTAAGGCAAGGGGAAGTGATTTTTGCACGGCAGTGAGTGTGAAGAAAGAGAATATTTACCCAAACAGCAACCTCTGTGATCAGCTGTGTTTCTGATTTTTTGTGCTGGTGCATCTGAAGGGTTTGGGTACCTCCCCTGGAGCCTGGAAGCACTGCTGCTCTCAGGGTGATTCTCCCCTTGACAGAAGAAAGGCTGCTGCTGTTTGTGTGAGCTTCCTGAGCTCCTCTGGGGGAACAGGCAGAGCATGTTAGCCCGTATATAAACTCAGGGCTGCAAAGGTGCTCTGAAGGGCTCTGCCTCTGTGAGTGGGGGCTGCCAGGATGCTGCTCTGCCCAGAGTAACGTGCCCAGAGGCAGGAGCTCTGTGCCAGGCTCTTCCAGCACCCCCAGACCTTCAAGTCTGAAGGTCCAGTCTGCCACTGCTCTGATGGTGTGTGGCAAAAAATTAGGAGTCATTATGGACAGACCTTGCCTCAAGTTTAGACTTGTTCAGCAGTCCAGATTTTGCCACATCAGCCATTGGGATCAGGTTCATTGCATGATGCATTTACGCCAGGATACTGGGATAACAGGCATGTTTGAAATGTGTGCTGAGGAGACAGGTACAAGAGGGGAAGACAAGTCACCAGTGACAGACTTTCTTATGAAAAAGAGTGGCTTCTCAAGTTATCATGCATGTTTATTTGGACCTGTGTTTTAGTTTGATCTTATGATACTAAATTAGAGCTAAATAAAAATACATCTTTTTTCTGTCCCCTCTCACCTTCTGCTGCAGTCCAGATCTGCTTGACATTTTTCAGATGCAAGGTGAGCGCTGCCCCTGAGGCCTGTGCAGTCTTCTCTGTGCTGTTGGAACAAGGTGATGACCTGTTTGGGGAGGGTGAGGACGGTGTCACTGCAAGCAGAGATGGAGCTACACTGGAAGCACTCCTTTAGTTCACCCCCTTTCAGTAGTCACTTGCAGTTACTCAGTTGCCTGAACGTGGGCTCTTTTGTCTAATTCCACACCCCTCTCCTTTGCTTTGCATTCCAAACCTGTTGATGTGCCAGGTGCTGTGAGGGCCCCTCTTCAGATCAAGACGACTTAAAAGAGTCTGAGTGTGTAGGATCTGAGGAAACTGGAGCTTGGTGGGAGCAATGCCCAACAGCACAGCCGGGAAGACCCCAGGGAATTGTGACTGAAAGGGGTAAGTAAAATGTGGATGCAGCGGAATGTAAGAAGGGTTCTGAACGATGGGTTTTGGTACACTGCTGGTGTAACTGGAGAGCCTTGAATGAGTAGTTAAGGCCTGGCATATTTTAAAGGCACACTGATAATGGAGTTAAGGGGTTAAGTGATATGGCAGCAGTGACAGGGGACAATATGTGATTATTTCCAGCATGTCAGCCAGATAAGAGAGAAATGGAACAGGTGTGGAGACTGGAAAGCAAGACACTAATAAAGAATTTAGAGGTGAGACAATGGGAAAGAGGTGGATTTTGTAATTCCAGACAATTTTTTAATTACCTTTAGGATTGAAGAACAGAGGCAAAGTTTATGGGATAGCTTATATTCTTCAGAATAGAATGTTTCATTTTTTAAAGATATATATGAGACATGCAGATGTTTTTTTGAGTAAAGTGAAAACCAGATTTTGTATACAGCAAGTTTCAGTATGGTGATCCTCTCAACTTTCAGGTTCCTGAATATTCCAGGAGGAGGGTAGAGAAAAGAGGAAGACTGACTGTGTGTTTCAAATCAGTTACCTTTGATATATTTTGAAGAGAGAGGGAAAGAAGAAATGTCAACCTTCAAAGAGGAGTTAAGCATGAATAGTTTACAGGCTGCATTTGGGTAGAGGTATATGCCAATCTTATTAGGGAAGCAGCTGTCTCATATCTTTGTCAACAGCATAACTGACCATTACTAAAAAGTATCTTGATAAAAAGAACCTGCCTTTTGCAATTCTTGTATTTAAGTGCATTTCAGTAAGCACAGGGGACTGGAGGCAGCTATGTCCATGCTGGGAAAAAGAGGGGAGAGAAGGTGTTGTGGGTTCATTAGCAAGCACTCAATCCAACTCGGAATATAAAAAAGATGCTGATGGGAGAGGGAGAAGAAGAGGTGGTGTGAGTTTGGGTCAGTCCTTGCCTGCAGGATTGTATGCACAATCGCAAGTGGTCAGTGCCTCAATTTTCCATTTTTACACAGGACTTGGATGCCTTGAGGAATGCTCTGAGATGACATTTTATACACCTTTTCAAAGGCAGCAGTAGCTTGGGATGAATGAGACCTTTGAGGGTTTGTGAAACTGTTCTTTGAGGTCACACAAGCAGATGGATTTTGTGACCTTATAATAAAAAATATCTGGTATGTACAAAAGCCCTGTAATAGAGTCGACAGGAATAGAGATAGTCATGGAAGTGGAAAAAGGTAAAAGTAAAAAGTCACTAAGGAAAGATACAGCCCAAGCAATTACACTTCTTCCATTCCTATGGCAGGCATTGTTACCCATTCTTGTGATTGTTATGTCACAGTGGTTGTTTTTTTTTAAACATCAACTGAAAAAAAAAAAAGAAAAGAAAGTTTTGAAAGTGTGGTTAAAAGTGATAATAATGAGAATTTAAAAACAACATTGAAATTAATAAAATCAGGTATTATAGGGAGCAGTTCCTAAATTAATCATCATATTACAGACAGTCTGTACATAGCTTGGATCCTTTTCCTGAAACATTTAGGCTTTCTTTTCTTATCTTTGATAACAAATTCAAAAAATCAGGCTGCTGCTTTTTTTGAGACCTTTTAGAATCTTAGGGTGCTCTATTTTGCATCTCGGGTTGTCACCTGATTCTCCAGAGCTTGTCCCTTTTGATGGCAGCTTTACAGGGTACTCTAGTTGTGTACATGTTTTTTGGTTTGGGGTTGGGTTTTTTTTGGTTGTTGTTGTTTTTTTGGTTGTGGGGTTTTTTGGTGTTTTTTTTTTTTTTTTTGATTGGTTGGGTTTGTTTTGTTTTGTTGTTGTTTGGTTTGGTTTTTTGTTTGATTTTTTGTTTTGGTTTTAATAACTGCTGTTTCCTCTGCAGCTGTACTGCAACACAGTACAGTTTATAATTTACCTGACTTGGTGGCAGCTCTTGGGACTCCAGATTATAGTGACTCGCTTTTCTCTTGCTTGTTTGTTTTGTCTTGAACGTTTCTCACAACACATTCTTATTTCCTATTGAACACATCAGCTGCTCCCAATGCAATCATCATTCCTGGTGTTGAGACCTTACAGTGCTCAGTCAGAGATTCATTTTCTCCTGACAGACTTCCTCAGACTGCTCATTGCCCCTGCCCTGTGTGTACCATGTAGGTATGGACCCGTTCTAATCCAGTAAACCTGTAAGTGTTAAAAACAGCACTTGTTCACCTTTGCCATTTACCCCATGTTTTACCTCATTCTCCTGGTGGGGGTGAGCTCAGTATGACAAACCCTCCAAACACATTTTGTGACAACCCTTTCCTTGCTCACATCACTGTTTCTGATACTACATTTATCCAACTATGCATTTATCCAACCCAAGCATCCCAGTGGCTTTCAGGCTGCAGTTGTGCTCAGCTGCTGCTGCAAATTTGTCCACGGTTCTTGCTGAAATGTTCTTCTTGACCTACCACTGCTATCTCAGTCGACTCTTGAATATTGCCAGATGATTCCAAGTGTACTAACACATGTGAGAAGATTGCACGTTCTTTGTTAGTGCTCTATTTACTATAAATGTACAAAAAAGCAAATTTTTCTGCCACTTTGGGGCTCAGTTCTTTAATTTTACGTGGGGCATTTTTTCCCAAAACTTCTTACAGTGCTTAACAACTAGAAAACATTAATGTCACCAAAAATGTATTTTGGTGTTCTTTGTGAGTCACTAATAAGTATATGAACTACTTCTTGTGCCTGCAGCCACCCTGCTGCGCTTTGCTATGACTTGGCTCAAGTTCAGTTTTACTTGTTTGGTTTCTGTTAGTCTCCTGCTTTTTTTGCCATACTGTGAGCTAATGAGAGGAGGTTTGACTGACTGAGTTTTCCAAATAAAGCTTCTGTGAGGATCATTATCAAAAGGTTTCAGGAACACTAAATAAATTCGTCTCAATTTCACCTTCAGAAGCATCACTCTTGTGTATCTTCTTACATGGTGGATAACTCAAAAACTGTGTATTTATTTCTTCACACTTGATTTAGATTAGGGTGCTATTTTATTTAGACAAAAAAATTGGCATGATCAAGGAAGACTTTGTTTCAACTTTCTCTGAGAAGTTTGGCTTAAATTTTCTGGGTTTTTTCCTTTAAAAAAAGGACAAAAATACTTGCTCCAGAAGAAAGTTGCTTACACACATTTATGTAAGGCTTAATTGCCCTAAAAATAATGCTCTGTGACACTACTGGCTTCCTCCCAAGGTCAGAATGAGGGACACAGATTACCGACTTCTTATACATATTTTAAGACATGTGAAAATTGTTTATATTTCTGAGGCTTGGCAAATTTGACAGGTGAAGCATCAGTTTTTGGAAATGCTCTCTGTAGATATTTTTGTACTGTTTCTAAAATTATTTGTGACACTTCTGGGGAGGACTGGGGGGTTGATGGGATAATGTGGCTGTTAAAAAGTGCATGCATGAGTGCTGTAACTAACGGTGATGGAAATATCTGTATAGCACGACCACCTTTTTCTGAAATATGCCTTGGGATGACAGTCTTATTTTCCCACTATCATGACAGAATCGTGATAGTAAAGTCATGTTTCAAGGGTAATTACATTGAATTGATTTGGTCAGAATGTTTCAAGTCTTGCTTCTCTCTGGCCTTCGATGGAAAGAAGATACTGAGCTACAATCAATATTGTTTACTTTCTCAATTATTGTGTTTAAAGTCAAGTCTAAGCTTTTGCAATACAACTACAACAACCCTTAGAGAACCACTCACCAATCATCCACGAAGACACACTACTTTTTCCCCCATTCTTGCTTTTGTTTGAAGGGAAATGAAAGAATGAACTTCATCTCTAAATGGTGTCTATCTGAGAGCAGTTATGAATGTACTGGAAGTGTTGTGACATGTTCAAGCAATTTGTACCTGTAAGTCGAAATGTAACTTCTCTGTTTTCACAGCCACCTTGCAGCTTAATTGATAGATTAAAAACTAAATGCAAAGCCACCACCATATATTCCTGGAGGCTTTGGAGTATTTCAGGCCAAATAAAGACCATTACTGGGGTGGCCAATAGTCTAACTTATGGTTAAGGACCATAGAAATAAATTAGGTTAAAATATGGCAGCTCTTAGAAATTTTCTTTACAATCTACAGTTTGGAGTTTTTTCTTTTTTTCTTCTTTTTTTCCCTATTAAATCTAACTTTCTGGAAAGAAGGATATGTGCAATGCTGTGCAATGCTGTGACCTGTCTTTAGTTGATCTTATGGAAGAAACAGCACTTGACATGGGTCAGGCGGCTCTGTGGCTTTTTAAAAAACCGTCTGCAGTGATTTTGCAGGTAAGGTGAACCTACAACACCAGCATATCTCTTTACTAGGTGATGTATTTTCTGACTGCTGTATCCTCTTATGGCCTTTCTTTTTTGGTTCTGGATGCTCAGATCTCATCGGTACTTTTCTGATGCTGCTAGGGAAGACCTTAAAAACTCTTGAAGACCTCTTTATTTAACTGAAAGCCCTCAAATAGCACTCTTGGATTACTTTGGCTGCCAGCTATTTTGCAACTCTGTGTGTGAAGTGGTCTAAAAATCAGAAGATGATACCCTTCTTGCACTAATGGTAATTCTCTCACACACCACTTGTCCCTTTTTATTTAACAGTGTGGATGTAGTACTGGTAAGAGATGTCCTTTTGATAGTGCTGTGGAAGAAGATTAACTAGAAAAAGTGACTGTCATACATAAATGTGCAAGCATGCCTAAGCATGTGAGAGGTGGAAGTTTAAGGAATTTTCTTAGAAACAGAAATTAGTTTAATCTCCATGGTCCATGTAGGTCTGGTCTCTTTGGCCAGCGTGCTAACCACTGCAAAGTGCAATGATGAGCTAGTTTTGAGACAGAGAAAACATACTGCCTTCACATGCCACCACTTGGCCTAAATGGAAATAGAATTTAATCCTCACTGGCAGGTAAAACACACACAGCTGGCTCTGAGGTGATTAGCTGTGCTCTTGGGACAGCGCCAGTAACTTTTCAAAGAATGTCGAAGTTGTATAGTTGAACACGGAATGCAAGAGGAAAGGTTACTTCTGTAATCCTTGTTCAAACATGGGTCAACTTTCATACCCATAGCCCTTAGTTTTAGGAGAGCACAGCATGCGTTCCATGTCTAGCTGTCCTAGGCTCCTGTCACTTGAGTTAACATAACTATGGTAGCAGGTCGGGGTTTCTCTCATGTGAGAGGTGCCTCTAGAGGATGTACCACTAAACTTTGGTTCCGAGGTTAGGGATTCTGGTAGCCAGCATGTTCTCCAGCACTGCATCTCAAACAGGAGCTTCACTTCCTGGCAAGGTGTAGCGTGGTGGCTGGAGCAGTGCTGACACGCAGACCTGCAACATATACAGGTCTGTAGGTGTGGCTGGTTTGTTCTGAAAGTAATACGGCAAAAGTCATTAGATTGGAGTCCCATTTCAGTCTCCAGTATTATAGTGAGTGTCTTTGGGCAACATGTCATTTCTCTGAGTGGGAAAATGTGTGAGACACCATTGCAGAGAGAGATGCAAGCCCCACTACCCCATTTGTGTAGGTGCCATGAGCAGAGATGCCAGAGGCCTTTGTACAGGTCTATAGTGGACACTGGGCAGAAATACATGGCATCCTCCCCAAACTGAAGGCAGTTATTTGGGGAAAATATTTCAAATATTTCTGAAAACATTTGTTTTCTTCCACTAAGCATTATGACCACTGAACCCTGTAAACAGGTACTGATGAGGGCAGAACACCCAGGGTGAGCTCTTAAATGGGTATTCTTTCAGCTGAAAGTGGGGCACTCCAGCACGTCGTTATTGTAGAGACATTCTCTTTTTATCTGGTCGTCTTTTGCTTCCCAGAGCTGAACAGCGTGTTGCATTGACACTTTCTTCTTTGTGCTTTACTTACTTCTCTGAAACCCTGTAAAAATATATTTATTACATATCCTTTGGCAGAAGGTTGATTTCCTGTGGCTTGTCCTGCTTTACAAAGGTGAGTATTATTGTCCTGGAGCGCTGGTCCTATCACTGGGTTATAAGTAGTGAGCTCTCAAGATTCTGTTTTATGGGCCTGTGACTTCTAAAAGGAAGTGGAAGCTAATGATTTTCTAAATGTCTTTTTCTTCACCCTTTAGATCCACTTCCACTAAACAAACTCTAGAGGCCATTTAATAAACTTTTCTGAATTGCAGAGTTCAACCATGTTGTCTGTGTGCCAGAGAGATGTAGGGGCTGGGGAGAAAAGGGTAGAGTAAATATCTAGGGAAGGTAAGATTCATTCTCAGTTTGGAACAGCAATTACTCTAGCTATGGGTAAAGAATCCGACAGGGTAGGCTGAAACAAAATTAAATATCAGTTCTCTGTGGAGCTGGATGGTTGTTAAATTGTAGGAACAATTTCTGGACTACAACCACAACTACCAATGCAGGCTGTGAGTGCCTGTAACAGAAAGGTAGTGAGAATATTATGCTTGTTTTGTCAATTATGGGATGAAAACTTGGCCAAGCATTGGTTTTCTTTTAAAAATTAACCAAACACTGAACAAACCCCCAGTATTAGGACTGTTCATCTTGAGGAATTAATAGATTATAACTGGCACACACATACATAGCTGCCAACTAATTTCTGTTCAGTGTGAGCATTTCTCTTTGATGGCCAGAGAGCAACAGCGCTGTGGGTGGATACTGGCTATTCCTGCACCTGGGCACTCCTGCCACTCTCCATAACTCTGTGCAGGGGATGGATGCTGTCCCTCAGCTGTGAGAGAGCTTCCTCTAGCAGCTCTCCAATCTGTGGACCCCATTCAGTCTGAATAGAAAAAGAATGTGCATGTCCCCAGGCCTTGGATGGTCACATGCAGGTGGTAAACAGGGTTACAAGCAACTGTCTATATGTGTGCAGTTTCCTTGAAACCTTAACCTTGATTAGACACAATCAAGGTGAGTCTAATGACAGTCTGTGAAGCGTTTTATGACTACTTCACTTTTATCTACAACGGATAATTACTTAGGCTGGAGTTTTTGCATTCACAATTTCATCTTTCCAATTGGTATTTTTCTGATATTTGAATTTTAAGAAGTTCAATTGTTTGTTTGTTTGTTTGTTTTTAATTAAGAAGACTTCCTCTGTACTCTGTGTGAATCTAGACAAGGGTAAAATTTTAATAACTGCCCCTTAAATCTCCTTGAAAGTGACGTGTTCTCACTGTATTTTAAGGTTGTATCTTGATGACATAAAGATAACAGAAACTGGTGGGTCTAGGCATGAAGATGAATGAGGCAGGTTGTTGTGTCTTGTGCTGCTTTGGGGAGCATGAAGGTAGAGGTGCTGAGGATCTCAGCAATGCACACAAAGCAGAAGGCTGGGGGCTGGCACCCACTGGAGGCTGGAATGAGCTCCTGTTGCTAACCACCTGTCTTATCTACTCCTGAACTCCAGCCCATTGTGCCTAGTCTCTCACTGTTCTGTTGGGCAGCTTAGCAAGGAGGAGAGAAAGTAATTCACTTTATAGTTTTGTGATTTCTCTACCACTGTCCATAATGCAGCCCATGAAATCAGAATATCCTGAGTTGGAAAGGACCCACAAGGATCATCAAGTGCAACTCTTAGCCCAGCACAGGACCGTCCCCCAAGAGTCACCCTCTGGATGAAAAACGTTTTCCTGATATCCAAACTAAACCTCCCTTGACACAGCTTCATGCCATTTCCCGGAGTCCTGTCCCTGGTCACAAAAGTGAAGACATTGGTACCTGCCCCTCTATTTCCCCTCATGGGGATGCTGAGGACCACAATGAAGTCTCCCCTCAATCTTCTCTTCTCCAGGCTAAGCAGACCAAATTACCTCAGTCACTCCACATAAGGCTTCCCATCCAGACCCTTCATCATCCTTGTGGCTCTCCTTTGGATGCTCTGTAATGGTTTAATGTCTTTTTTATATTATGGCACCCAAAGCTGCCCCCAGCACTGGAGGTGAGGCCGCCCCAGAGCAGAGCAGAGCAGGACAATCCCCTCCCTTGCCCGGCTGGCGATGCTGTGCCTGATGCACCCCAGGACACACTTGGCCCTCCTGGCTGCCAGGGCACTGCTGGCTCATGGTCAACTCGCCACTGACCAGGACCCCCAGGTGCCTTTCTGTGGTGCTTCGCTCCAGCATCTTGTTCCCCAGAATCTGACACTAGCCCTTGTTAAATTGGAAAGAATCACTGTAGCACATTACCTAGGAGCTGCTGTAGTAGAGGCAAGAGTTTTAGTCATTTGTAAGGCATGAGAATCAGGTATGTGACCAGATTATTCTTGTACTTTTATCCTGATTCTAATACTTGCTCTTCGAAGAGCTGAACCAATCCTTTTCACTACCTCGGTTTTGTTAATTTTAAAACAGGCGGGAGTTTATTGACTTGTGGAGGATTATAATGGCTTCATACTCGGAAGATTGCTATGGCATGCTTGGATCTCCTGCACATGCTTTGAGAATGACATTGAAGAAATGGAGATAGGGTTGCAAAGCGTGACTGGGAAACTGTGAGATGCATCTTCCAGTGAAGGACTTACAGAACTCCATTTGTTTAGCTTCATTGCCCAGAAAGGTGACTAGATGAGTGAATTTTGCAAGTACTTTTATGAGAAGAAAATGCTGGATTCTTAAGAAGCTCTTTTATCTTGCAGAAAGAAGCATAACAAGAAGCAACGCCTGGGAGTTAAAGCCAACCAAAATCTGTTTAAGAGAGAAACAGTTGAGTTTGGGGGACAATGGACGTGATTTTAACAGGGAGAGTGGTTAACTGCTGGGATAAACCAACAAGCCCTTGAAGTTTTCAACAAAGAATGTGGTGCCTTGTTGCAAGATATACTGTAGCAAAATATAAATGGCTGGGTTGAAGCAGGCTCGACAGGCTTTTATTGTATAGCAGATTGAAGTAAATTATCTAGTAGTCATTTCTGATTTTAAAACACAGAGTTCTGTGCGCATAACACGTCTCTTCATCCATATGTATGCATGCAGTGATTTTAAAATAGTAAATATTGAATTATATGCGTAGATTATACTTCTACAATATTTAACATCTTTTCCAAAATACATAGTACAGAGCAGACACATGCAATTTTTATTGATTTAATTTACATATGTAGTAAAAAAAAATCACTTTGGGATATAAAGGTAGTTGTCAAAATGGAAATATGATATTACTCAAAAATACATGGGTTTCCAGCACCTGCAGTTACTTTAATTGATATTTTTGCTGTAATTTTTCTTTCTCATAAATTAGGCTTCTCATGATAAAGTTAAAAACAAAGCCAAGCAAAAAATTAATCACAGGTCAAAACATGTATTTGAGTTTGGAGAAAGGGCATTTTTCCAGTGCCTCAACACTGGAACTCTGAAGGGCAGAGTTCATTTTGGATTATGTGTGCTTTTTTTCTTTCAATATCAAAACACGATCTGAAAGTGTAATAAACAAAAGAATTAGTCAAATAATCCCTGTAGTTTTATGACTTTGAGGATAATCTTCCTCTGGTTCACTTGTGCTTTGAATTAGCGTGACAGTCTCTATATTTTGTTGTCTTAGAAAAAAAATACAAAGTAAGGGCTCAAGATGGAGCACTCAGAGTTCATTTGCAGATTTTTGGTTTAAGCTAAGAAAGTATGAATATTAGGATTGCAATAACCTAGTTGTACTTTTGTTGTTAACAATACAGACTGACCAGAGTGCTGTTACCTGTTGCCCAGAGGTTTCTCCGTCAGGCCTGGTCTGCAGACATTTACCACTTTTACCACTTTTCTGGCAGCAGCCAGTTGGGTCCCCAGTGACATGGATGCAGTGTGACTGCCCCAACTACTTGGAGCAGAATTGTCTTGTTCTTTATCCTGTCTGCATTTTAGGGCACCCCCTGACCACTGGTGTTTTTGGAGGTCCCAAATAATGCAGACTGCATGCGTGGAGCAGGTCTTTTCAGTCTTTTTCACTAAAGCAAGCAAGGTGCTTGTGTGGAGGTTGCTTTGGATATTTAGAATTTGGGGGGAAGATTTTGCGATATAATACAAAATATGCTAGGTTGTGTCTACAATGAAAAATCTGGGAGGAGCCTGGTACCTTCCATGTCACTTTTATTGCCATCTTTATAACAGAAAAGTAGTGAAGAGATCTCTTCATGAACAGCAGCTGGCATGCACATTTCAAGTTAAGACATAAATAAATGAAGGAGGGGAGGGAGGATTGGCTATGAATAAATAGGAATCCAAGAGCTGATGATTGTGGATGCATGTGTGGATGCACGTACGTGCGCATGCACAAGCACAGAGGTCGGTACAGTTGACGGCTTCTGCAAAATAACTTTTTGCAATTGAAAAAGTAAAGAATGCTGGCACACGGAGGAAAACCAGAGATCAAAACAAGACATATTTTTCATTGTTAATGCAGACTGTTCTGAAGAAGAAAGAGCAGCAGGGAAGGTTTTGGCTTTGCGAGCAGACATAGAAACGTCTGTCAGCTCATAATGAACCAGCTTTTGCGTTGGTTTTCGCCTGAGTTGTCAGTGCTTGTGTTTCCCTTTTTCCTTCCTAGCTGAACTTCTTTCCTGATCAAAGCTCCTATTTTATTTTTAAACTTTTCATTCCTGTAAATGACTGGAAGCTCTCCAGCAGAGCTTGGCCAAAGTCAGAGGGGACTGGAAGCAAAGAGTAAGGACAGATGTGAGGAAAAACTAAGAGACATTTGGGGGACACTCCTTTAAAGCAGCAAGAAGCAACTCTCCTTCCTCTCCTTGCATTTTAGCTCTTTCCAGTTTTTTCTAAGGAGCAGAGAATTTCATTTTGCGTCCCACTGCAGGAAGAGATGTCAAGGAGGCAGGGAAAGACCTTGGCAGTGCAAATAGCTCAGATGTTTTTAAAGGATGTGAATACTTATTTTTGGAAAGTTAAAATAATTCATTCATTATGATGTAGGCAGCTGCACATAAGATTTAGACTGAAATGACAGATTTGAATGCAAAAACATTAGGACTCAGCCAAAGGGCACTGTCACCTGAACAGTTTATGCCCAAATAACCAAGGATAGCTCCTCAATATCTACCTGGAAAGAAGTAACAGGCGGTAGTAGTTTTTTGCTGTGCGTGACTGGATGTGAAGAAAGGCAATCTGCCCTGTAACCAATTCAGGCCCCTCTTTGCTCTTACCTGAGGCATGAAGTGTACCAGGCAGATGGAGAACAGAGCGGGGAGACAAGGTACTTGGGCTGTTTATGTTGCCGATGCTGGCCTTGCACGACCTATCTGTCCAAGATTCTCCATCTGTGAGAGATCCGTGGATGAAGGATGGATGCAATAACGTCATTCCTTGTGATGATGGCAGAAAACTAACAGAGTCAGTTAACATTAAAGCGACAAAAAGGTGTTCCCTCTTCTTTAGGAAGATTTAAACTGTAGCTGTATCTTAGGAATTTGGTGTGCCTAATCAGTCATATTTTCGCTTGCTCTTAAGCCACTTTTTAATTTACTATTTTAGCATTGTTTTCTTGTGTCCTGGCTGAACTATCTCCATTTAAAGAATGATATTTTACTAGTATTTATTAGTATCTACTAGTATTTGCTAGTATTACTGCCAATGTGTTGGCAAGAGGGAAGGAGACAGTCATGCTGATGCTAGCTGGAAAGCAGCTCCTTTTCATCATATTAGTGAGATGCCCTTCAACATGTGGTCCAGCTTTCGGATGGCTCTCCCTTCTTGTACCAGCTTTATAAAAGGACCTGATAACCTTCTCTCAAAGACTTCGAAGTCAAGCTAGGCCTGGCGTGAAGGAGAAGCTCATGTATTTATAGGAATGTTGAAATTTATTAGACTGTAGAATTAACTAGCCTTAACTTAAGGAGACATTGTCAGCTTAAATCTCACCCATCGTTAACATCTTGTATAAATAAGCTGTAAAAAATACTATGCCTGATAGGGGAAAAAAATCTTCTCTTTTTAAAATAAACAAATGCAGGCATTTCCCTGAACTGTGTGAAAACCCAACGCACAAAGGACTGACCCTATGCTGACAGTAAATGTCAAAGAGAAGTGAAATTAATTTTATTTCTGTGCTGAAAGATATGCAGTTAGTTTAAAAAGAAAACAAAAAAAGAGGAAAGTACTTCCTTTTGGTGAATAACAGGCCTTGAACATCACTGTTACTCTGCAGTAGTTTCACAGTCCTGCCTCTCTGTATGGGTGTCAGAAAATGTCAGATACAGCAGCGTATGAATAAAAATCTGTTTCTTGAGCTGTCCTATCAGTGGTGTAGGCCTTTCCCATACCCTGTGGCTGGATCACCCAGGTGCTGTGCACAAGCAGCAGCATCCCACAGTCAGCCCTGGTCTTGTTTTATCCTTGCTGCCAGGTCAACAGCAGTGCAGTCGATCAGCTCTGCGCTAGCTGCTCTTAGATCTGTGTTCTGCTGAGCAGCTGTGCCTGGTCATGGGATGAGGAATGGACCACAGGGCAGTTCCTGAGCTAGGTATTTGCACTCCAAGATCCAGGGAGAAGGAGATCCTTTGAGGATACAGTGCATCCCTTAGTCACAACTTAGTAAGGTGTCCCTACTACCGTCTTGGTGTCTTGGCATTCACCTGAGGGTCTCTTTCCCTAGCAAATTGTCCCATGTCTTTTAGGTGAATAAAGCTTTGAAAGACATCAAGGCTGTACTTTTTTGATCCAAAGAGCTGAGAGATTTGGTAACAGTACTAGATCTATATTGTTACTGTGAGGGATGGCTACTCTTGATATCCTGGTGCTGCTACCCTTTTTTTAATTTTTCCATTTCATCAGTGTCTGCCTTCACCTTCAAATGACACTCTAAACAAAACTCTCTCTCTTCTTTGACTGCAGAGGGTACTAGCCTTGTAACTTTTCTGTCAGCTTTGTTATTCTTCCTTGGTATTTCATACATAGGAAAGGACCAGAGGCTTTCATACCAAGAAGGGCGCTCCCACGTGTTTCTGCCCAAATATACACATAATTCTTAGCTTCAGCCAAGATGTGTGTAGGATATTTGAGCTATGCTGTTGGATCTGTGAATTGTTTTCCAACAGTGCTGCCATTATTTGAACATGCTTAGTGTTTTCAGAGCAGGATCACTGAGTGAATGTTCTGGGTTTTTCTTCAACAGGAAAAAGGTTTTTTTATGTGCAGAGTTCAGTTCTCAGCCCTGTCACAGGCTGGGCAGCTGCTTAGCTTGCCTGTAAAATACAGAGAATGATCTTGTCAGTTGTCCAGAAGAACTGTGCGGCTAAAGCAACTGCAGCTATTCAACAAGAAAGCAACACATACAGATATGATATAAAAACATATGTAGCATATATATAGATAGCATGTGTATATATGTGTGTGGAGAGGGAGACAGAGCACAACAGAGCTATTCAACTTTTACAGTAGAGGTTTCAACTCACTGCATCCATGACATTTCTGAAAGAAGTAGCCATCCTTCCAATGGGAAATGATCCATTCTCATAACCTGAAAAATGTATGGAAGTATCCCTGGTGAAGTAGCTCATCCCTTTGGTCAGCCTTAGATCACTAGTGTTGAAAACTAGTGACAGATGGGAACACTCTGAAAATACTTTAGAAAGCTCTTCCTATTCCTTTCACAAGTTACAGATCTTCCCTCTCAGTGAACGTATGCAACAGGAGGACATACAAGGGCTGCCCTTTAGTTCTGATTTTCACATCAGATAAGCTGTTTCCTCAAAAGCCTTGTGGCAGATCACATTTTAAAATTTAATTTTATTATTTTCTTCCCAAAATAAGAAGCCCCTGTGACCCATATGCTGGGCAGAGAGCTGATGGCGTTTTGTGCAGCACTTAGCAAGTTTAGGGTCAAAATCCAATGGCCCTGTAGGAAGCCCACAGCTTCCAACTGTGAGATGGCTGAATGGCCTTCAGAGGTATTTGCCAGCAGTCATCTGAGTTCTCTACAGAGAGCAAGAAGAAGGTTATGAAGAGCCTGAGTGGGTTGCTTTCTTAATAGTCTCCCAAGTATTTCTTCAGGTTATGTTCTTTGTTGGGCTTCACCATTTACGCTCATTTAAACTCATTTTTTCTCCATTTGAAAACAACCTTCTGTATTCCCAGAAAACAACTTATCATACACTGAAATGGATCTGGGATGCCCAACATTCACAATAAAATACAATCTAGAAATGTGCCCTTTTCCTCATGGGTAGGCTCTCACTAGATAGGTGTGTGGTTCTGTTCCTTAGATATCTGGTGTTCTATGTCTTGGTTTCTTAAGTAGGTGAATTAGACAGAAGGAAGTCTGCTGTTACTTTTCCAGGTTTTCCTTAGGTGCAGACAGAGTAAAAGTTGAAAGCTAATGCCGCAATACTTTTGCTGTCATGTGATACGTGTTCAGAGTGACTGCTGCAAGAGGCGTTTTGTTTTCTGTGGCTGCAAAATCTTCGAACATCTAATTTTTATATTGTTTTCCTTAAGGGGAATGTATGAAAGCAAAATTACTGTATGCTGGTATTTTCCATGTAGTCACCTTTGGTAATGATTACTCGTGGTTATTGCATTCCCCCCTCTTCAGATTTGCTCTTTAAATTATACTGTTGCATACTTACATTCCCCTCTCAGCCTCCTTCTGCTAATGAAGGAGAAGAGAAGCCGTCAGGTTGTTCCAGAGAGGATGAGCATGAATTCTAATTTCATTCTAGTGTAGTTGACTTCCTACGTGTCAGCACGTTTTTATCATTACAGTGTGACCTCTCCCCTCTGAAAGCGAGGAGTAAAAAAATCAGAAGAATTTTGCCACCCAGGCTGAGACCTTTCTTTCCTTGGTCTGCAACAAAATGGAAAAAGAAGCCAAAACCAGAATTTACAACCAGAAAAGTCAAATGAATATTTAAAATTATGTGTTTTAATAGAAATAGAAGTACATTAGATCTTAACATGATAAAGGCTTATTTCTGCAGGCATGACTGATTTCAGAGTGTCACTAATGTAGAAAGCACAAAACCTTGCTGGGAGGCAAAACTAGAATAATTCTGAACAAATTTTTGTCTGTGCTGTGATTTCTTAAAGTCACTATGGAAACTGAGCTCAGACCGTACTTCTTCCCCTCCCAGCCAAACCTATATCCCATATTCAGAAGGAGTGCTTTAAAACCATTTTGGTCTCCTCTTCTAAATAACACTTTTTGGGTTAAAAAAGCCCAAATGGGCAAAATCTGTGTAGCAGAAGATTACAAATGCATAGTAAACACTGTTGCATGCTGCAGCCTGAAGCTGCTGGTGAGTAGTCCCACTCAGTGACTGGCTGTTGCACTTTAAGGTAGAAATTGCTAAATTGTCTGCAATGTGGGAAATATTCTGGTAGAAACATGTATGGTCCCAAATGACTTCTTTCATGAGTGCCAGAGCCTTCAAATTAATTTTTATTTTCTCTCTTACAATTTAGTGATGTAGTTGTCTTTCGTCCATGTACACAAACCCCTGGAAAAATCATACAGCATTTAAATAGGTTTGGTTTGGTTAATTTTTGGGGGGTTTTGTCTTGTTGTCTGTTGGAGACTCTAAACAAAATTTGTGTTTTTGGGTTCTTTCTTTTGTGTTTTTGTTGTTGTTGTTTTGTTTTGGTTTTGTTTTGTTTTTGTTTGTTTGGGGTTTTTTTTGGTAATGAAGTCCATCACACCATTATTACCTCAGCAAAATGGAGGTTTGGAGTTAATATTGTTTATATTGTATTATATTTCTTCTTGCTTTGATCATATCCATAATTTCCTAAGCTTATGAACTGCTTCTGCGATAACACATATAAGATGGTCTGCCACTGTAGTGCTAAAATCAGAGATTTCCAGGAAGTCCTTGCTTACTGTAGCCTAATTGTCTAATTCCTTCGTCAGTGCTGAGTTTTGTCTCCTTGATGTAAACTCTTGGTGAGCTCACATCAGAGGCGTAGTGAGGACTGGTAATCCTTGTGGCATACACTCGTACCTTCTCACTATCTATTTCACCTTCAGTGCTCCCCACTGTGGCCCCACAGCCCTTCTGGCAACGCATTGGACTTTTTGGACTTGGCATAGGTACCCATGCTGTACCCTCTAACCCTTATCCTCTCAATGCCTTAAATAACACTTTAATAACCAGTGTGATTAAAATGCAGAGGCAAGGTAAGCTAGGTAATTTCCTTTTACTGTGGGAAAGCTGGTGTCAGGCAATTTCTTGTGGCCTTAATGATGATTGTTCTCCTTCGGTTTCTGTCAAGGCTGATATTTTAACATCTTCTAGCAAGGTAGATTGTCTTACTTCCTGTGGTTTTCCTGATCGCGTGCAGCCTTTTTGGTATCATGCCCTGGACATTTTGCACGTATCCTGTTGTTGAGGAGTGATTTTCCCACTGTTGCCTTCACTGTTTGTTATATTTGGCGGGAGGCCCTGGTGCTACTCTATTTTAGCTAAGATTTTTTCCACCTTGTTCATGAAACCTCGGAAGCATAGCGCAGACTTGATGATTTTTCTATCTCAGGCATTTAATGAATTTTCTCTTACCCGCATATTAAATTTTTGTGACTCGGTCTGTCCTCTAATTACCAACATATTGAAAAGATTTTTTCTTGTTTGTATTGAACCTTTCTGCCTTTTTTCTTTTTTTTGTTTTTTTTTTTTTTAATGGTAATATTTATAGCTACTAATGATAGCGGACATTTATAAAATATGCAGTTAGTCATGGGAGAAAGTTCTCTTTTTCCTGTTTTGTGTGCTTTTATTCTCCCTAATGATCCCATTGAGAACTGTTGCCAGAAGCCCTGTAGGTGTACAGCTCTGCATTCCAATTTCTTGCCAGGGTATAATCTAGTAGATAATCATAACCACCTTGCAAGATGAAAGTCAACTGTCTGTATGATAAGCCAGTCAGGGGGTGTGTGTGCTACGTCTTCTGAGGCTGCTGGTTACAAAATAGAAACTATTTGTGAGATGGGGTCCATCTGTTTTAATTTTGGTGATCTGTTTCTGTCCCCTGTATTCTTAAGCACAGCTGGAATCCATGCAGTGGCTCACGTGCTAGGACAGGGACTACTGAGCAATTCATTTGTGCTGATTTAGAAGAGCTAGTATGATGAAAAGTGGGGAATTAACTCTCATTCGTCTCATAAGCACTAATCAGTGTGAAGTCCTCTTCCCCATGTCATTGTCATTTCTTATGTCTGGATCTGCTGCTTCTACAGTAGACATTCTCCTAGATCAATGATCAGACATATTGCTTTTTATTTTCTCTCTTCTTGTTTCTTTTTTGTGTGGATTTTTCTGTGTGTCTGTTGGTTTTTTGGGGTTTTTTTTTGGTTTTTTTTGGGGGGGGGGTTGTTGTTTTTTTGGTTTGGTTTGGTTTGGTTTTTTTGGTTTGTTTGTTTGTTTGTTTTTTGTTGGTTGGTTGGTTGGGTTTTATTTGTTTCTGGGGATTTTTTTTGGGGGGGAGGGGGAGGTGGGGGTATTTGCTAATGAATAGATTACAGCCAGAACAGCTTTGATTGAATGCAGTTTGGGCTCCTGAAAGCAGAACTGAAGATAGCCTAGCTGAGGTAACCATGGACTTTAACTCAATCATTAGACTTTCATTTTTGTTTTTCAGTCATGTCTTCCTAATTGAATATTCTGCTTGGAATCCTTTTTGAAGTGATTTGAACAGAGGATTGAGACGTGCCAGATAGTAGATTAGAGGCATTCTATTTGGAATGACTGACAAACGCATGTGATAGGAAGCGAAACCCACCTCTAGTAGGAAAAAAAACCCTTGTTAAATGAATACAATGAGAAAGTTATTTCTTAAAAGATGTAAGATAGAAAAAAAAAAAGAAAAAAAAAAAGAGAGAATCCATATAGGCCAACAGTATCTTGTCCCACCTTAGCACGAAACAAAGTCAGCTCAACAATTAAGTGCTTTAATTAAGATCCAAACCAGTGATATTTGACATCAGTTGAAAGGGAAAAAAATAACTCAAATGTTCCAAGCAGTGAAGCAGGAGGAAAAGACACCCCACGCTGAGAATCATTAAGACCCAAAAGTAATTCATCACAGGCACAACTAACCTTATTACAGGAAAGTTGCATTGTCTTCATGGTGCAGGCATTGATTCCATGCTAGGAAATGAACATAAAGGCGCCTTTAGTAGTAAAAGCAAAAATATTAAATTGCTCCTGAAGATTGTAGATATGCTGTTTACTCCATTAAGGAAGGATAATGAGACTGTTGAGGGAAGTCCAGCCAGCCAGCTTAAGGAATGTATTTTGTTAAATTCTAATTAAAGACTAATTTCTGCTGAACACTGTCCAAACAGTGAATTATTTATTAAAAAAAGGAAGCCCAGGGGGAAAAAAAGCAACAAGACAAGATATTTCTTTTCAGTTGTCAGAAGCCACCCATAATTTTTGTGATTTACTATCCAGGTTAACTGTTTATTTACCACAATTATTTGCCTAGTAGCATAAAGAGAGCTCATCTTTCTTCCTGCTGGGCTGTCTTGTTTGCCTGTTAGCTAAGGGCCTCATCCACTGCCATTCATAGACTAATGGGTCTTGCTAGAATGCAGAGAAGCTAAGCAGCCTGGGGCAGAGACAACACTGTGGCTTGTGGAGATAGTCCAGGTCTAAGAGGGTCAGTGCCCAGCTCAGACTGGCTTGAACACAAGGTGGCTTTGTGTTCAGCCACTCACTGTAAGTGTCTGTGCCATGTTTTTCCTGGTGCTTCACAGTACCCGGCTTCTCCAGGTATTTTTGCTGTCTTGAAGTGAGGTAAAACTGGAAACATCATCATTCACCCCAGCTCTGATTATTAATTAGCAGTTTAGTTCACAAGCAACTTGGCCTTAGTTTGCTAGACCATGGACACATGTGGACCTACTGGGTAGTTTAAACTAAATTCTTATGCAGAGAACAACAGCCATTCCAAGTGATGTCATGACAAATACATAGACAACAAGAGCCTCAGCATACGTTGACTTGGCTGTGATGTTTCTTCAAAATATGGGAGGTAAAAATTATGGGGAACTCAGCATTGAGATTTGATGGTGAGTATGGACAAGAATAAATGGGATTTCCAGATGAACATAGGTGAAGGAGCAGCTTGTGGAGCAGTGGTAGTGGGCCAGGTGCCCTTTAGAATTCTGGTAGATCAAAATATTTGGGGCACTCTTGTTAAAACTTTATTTGATTTAGGAAGTGAAGTTTGTAGAAGTCTGGGATTTGCTTACTAACTTAAGTAGAGAGCTCTCTGTTCTTCCACCAGCTGGAGTGATGAGATGAAGTTGCTTTGAAAGTCAGCAGGCGTGTTAAATGTACTGTCCTGGACTGTCTTCTACTGTACGAATATTGTTGAACACAGATCCCCAAACATCCTTCGTGGGATCAGGGGAGAGATCTTGGAGTGTACGTGGCACATTCTTTGCTTATGACACTGAGTCTTTCAAGGGATAGCAGGGACTGGGAGGGAAGGATGCGCATCCTGGTCTCATCCTGATGTGCTGTGTGGACATGGGCACAGAATGCAGCTTTGAAAGGCAAAACCTGCTGGAGATACCTAAGGAGTGCTCCTCTCCTACAATTTTGAGACAATAATTTAAAAATCCCTAGTAATTCTGCATGCCTAAAAGCCTGGGTCTCTGAAAAAAAGATGTTTTTGGGGTTGATAAGCTGAAGTGAGAGGGTTTTAATTGAAATGGAGGGTGACATGAGGAGACTGGTGTTACTGTGAAGTCCTTGATCCTGCTGCATCATTAAGAACATCCTGCAGACAAGGGTCTTCTAGTTCAGTCAGAGCTGTGATTGCTTCTGTGGGATAGGTAGTAGAATACTTTAAAAGTTTGGGCTTTCGTGAGTGTCAAGGGACAGGCCCACCTGCAATTTGACTCTTTCAAGCCTGGTCAAAGGGATAGAATTAGGAGAGAAGTCTTTTAATTAACTGCTTCTTCTGGTCTCAGCAGCCACTTGCAGATGTTGAGGGAAAGGCTGGGGCCAGGCCTGCCAGTGAAGTATCATTCATTATTTGGACCTTCCAAGTTTCCATTGCTCGCTCTTCCCTTTGCATAAAAGAGCTGTTCGTTTAACCCTGGGATTTTTTTGCATGCAGGTGAGCATACTGCTTATCATCAATGCTCCTGTGGTGTAATTTAATTTCAGAATGAAAACTATGCATTTTTTAAAGAACTTTGGAAGTCAAACTGCCTGGCAGAAAGGTTAGTCCGTGACAGAAAACTGATAAGCAATCACTATGCTTGGATAAAATGGCAAGTGAGTTGGTTGATAAACTAGGCAAGGGGGTGAAGCTATGCTTATTTCAGCTTGAAAACTGAGCAGGATCATCCAGTTCAGTGCCGGAGAAGCAAAGATCATAAGGGGAAAATCCTTTTCCAAAATACAGCCCATCAGGGCTAGGAGTTTAAGCATCTTTCCCTACAGGTAGCTCCCCATCCATGTGGCAGTTTTGGGGATCTAGAGTTGTTTTTGAACTTTGCTCTCCTCAAGCTCGTTCTCTCAGCACCAAAGTCCCTTGACTCTGATAAAGGCTCAGAAAGGAGGCAGCCATTCTTTCAGCTTTCAGGAGTTTAATCAGATCAAATAGATTTCAGTTAATGCTTGCTTATAGAGAATCTTTCATAAGAAACAGATCCTTTCCAGAGCTGCAAAAGTGGTGTGACGGTCCAGCTACACATCTTTTGTACTACAGCCTAATTGGCTAGAACACATGCTGAGACAATGTGTGACCAGGATAAATTCCTTTCTCAGCCTGAAGGAGTTTTACCTTTTGTTACTCACCCACGAGAGTAGAGGAGGTGCTGAGTGGAAGCTGTTTTCCTAGCCTGAATCAGGCTGCCTGCCAGTAAAGAGGGCTAGTATAAAAATTGAAGATTTCTTTGATCAAAAGAGTGAGAGCACAAGGAAGGGCATTGCTGTAGTGATTAGGGCATTCTCTGTGATTTGGATTATGCTTTTGTTTGCTTCAGTGACTTTACAGAAGGAGGAAGCAGAACTCATGATCACCAGCAAGACTTAATGGGCTGATTATCACATTCTCCTCTGCCCTCTGGCCCAGAGTACCCAGAAAGGTTCCCCCATTTAGCCATACCTAGCAAGCTTGTAAGGTGGGTCTTGAGGAGGCAGAAAATACAAATTTGAATCCTGTCAGGCTCAGTTAAGCATTGACCTCAGGTCTCCTATTTGCTGGCTTGCTTTTTTAAGAAGAAAATCATTAAAGGCAGCCCATTGTGACACCTTTCTCTCACTTCTCCAAAGAAGATCCTTGCTCAATGTTATTTTCTTTTTTTCTCAACATGTAGCTATATCTCATTTGCAGGAGAGGATTTGGGACTTTAGGTTGAGGAGAGAATCCTTGCTCACAACTCTTAATCCTGTTGCCTAATTTCATTCTAATTAATACTTTAGATGTTATTACATAGTTATTTCAATTATTGAAATCTATTTTACTTAATTTTCCATTTCCCAAGGGAGTCATCATTTTGCTCATCATTTTGTGTAAGCTAGCTCCTTTCAGCTCTTTGCACAAACTGTAGTATTTAGGGAAAAGGTCTGGTAAATTCAGAAAGCATTAGAAGATAAGGAAGCTGTCCTGAGAAGCTGCATGTTGCTGACCTTGGCCCACATGTTGGAAAAAAGTGGAGGAGGAGGAGGAGGCATGGGATGGAGCAGCTGCCTTGGAGGCTTCTGCTTTTGCCTTGAGGGGTACCTGGCTGCAGCTCTGTCTCTGCTTCATCTTTTGCCTTTGGCTGTACCCCTGGACACACCTTGCACCTGGTTTTCTCCCTCGTGGTACCTGGGGCTGCCAGTGGAGCCTGTTCAACATCTGGACCTGCCTGCTGTTGTACGGGACTGTGGCCCTGGTTGGTGATGATGCTTCCTGTGCTGGAGCCACCCTTGGCTTAGAGAATGGTTGAGTTTTCTGCTTCCTGACTTTCTGTCCTGGTAGGTTGTTGCTTCCTCCTTTCTGTCCATGTAATTGGTGATAATGATGTGTGGGTAGTAGCATTGCCTTCCTGTTTTGTTTGGAAATCAAATGAGATGGCGGTGAGAATGAATTTTTATGTGACTGCAGTCACAGGTTCACTAATTCTTTTGTGAGACTGGGTAGGATGTGTAGAATTGTAATTTTAGATTGCTGTAAGTCCCATTGTTAGACTGCATCCTGCTCTCATTCCCTCTTTGGGAGCCATGCACTAGAAGTTGGAGATTGCAGCCTCCAGTCCACACTCACCCAAACCCTTTATCAGATCCAGCCTTCAGATTATGGGTGTGTATAGCTGTTCTGTCTAAGTTTCCAAAACGTTTTTCTCCTTGTCAGCATCTTCTGTCCTCAGCCAGCTCTCTGATTGAGAATCTAATTATGGCCAGTCAAAGGTAAATTTGATCAGAGATGTTACTCTGCCTCTGAGCTCCAAAGGCATGCCTTGCTGCTCCAACACTGTCAGTGCTGCAGTATTCCTCCGGCCCTCAGGATTCCCTTCATCTTCCAGTGGTTCTGTGAACAGTGCAGCACTACAGACTCACAATAACTATATTGCTCTCATTTCCAGTCATCAGCAGTTTGGTTTTGTAGAGATTTTCCAGGTTCTAGGGGAGACTCTGTGATTTATTTTGCTGTTTTCTGCAGCCTTGCATTTACTTGGTTTCAGCTCTCTGGGGTTTTTCTTTCCTTTGGCGTGTCAGAAGAACACATTAAAAAAAGTCCCTACAGTTTGCTTTGGAATACTCAGAGAGGGCACATTGATTGAAAACTCTCCAATACTAGGTTAATTCAGGTCCTGCAGCAATTCCTCAAGCACATCTCACAAAAACCTGCCTACGCTAAAGAAACAGTAGGGTGGCTTGTGTATTGTCTTTATTATACCAAATAATCTTTGGCTTGTGCTTCTCCTGTCTCTAGCTAAAATTGCTGCATCATATTCAGGCCATAAGAGCATGCAAATGACTGAAGAACCCGTGTCTGCTTCAAAAGTACTCTTGAAAATTTCACTGATAATTTCCAGTTGTTTAACTGCCTGACCTGTGCTTGAGCTGTGTAAATCCACCATTCCATTCAACACAACTTGTTTTTATCTGACCTTGCTCAGTCATAATCTAGCTACTGAGTCAATTCTGTTTTAGTTTACTTTCCATAGCTAGGGGGAGTATTTTTGCCACAAATATTCATTATTTTAGCATTAATATGTCCCTCAATCTGTTAAACATTTTATCTTCTACGTTCATCCCTTAGAAATAAGTCCCACCAAATGCCTACATCACAATTTGCATTTGTTGATTTTTCTTCCCAGCCTCTAGAGAGAGCACTTTTGATTCCTGTATATCAGAACCAAGTAATAACTTTGATCTTTCTTTTCTTTTTGGGTATTTTTTGCATTATGACAACTTTTTTTTTTTTTTTAAGTAACATGTTGTTGCTTGAATACATTTTGAGTTTTTTCCTTTTAGTAAAGACTTTCCATTTTCTGTAAAAGGAGTTGGAGGGTGAACAGCTTAAACTTGCATGTCTGACTTTAATTATTCAGACGTTTAACTTCTGCCCAGTGTGGGCACCTAAAAAAGATAAGGACAGATAGATCCAGCCTGAAAGTATTTGAAATGTAACTGGGAAGCAGAACAAAGCAGAATTCTGTGAGAAAAGAGACATACCATCTCACTATCTGTTCATTTGCCAAACTAGAGAAAGCAGGTTTTCAAAGTTAAGCAAGTACCTTTAAGCTTCTGGTTCTCATCTTTTTATAGCAAATGGAAATAAAAGGCAATTTCACAAGTAAAATTCATCTCAGCCAAAGGTAAGTGCCCATTCCCACCCTCTTCCTTAGTAGTCTTGAAGTTATGACAGGAATGGGTAACAACTTACGTGGTTCCTCTGGAACCCAGTGGAGTTTCCTGTCTGGCTGTCAGTGAAGCTCACCTGGCAGTAACACTGCCTGTGAAAAGGATTGGTTTCTCTTGTAGATGTTGTTGAAAAATTAGCCCTACCAAAAAACCCCAAACCAAACAAAAATTTAAAATTTTAATTTTTAGTCAGATTAACTTCTGAGAAGAGACCCTGAAAACTGAAGTCCTGTCATTAGTTTGTTGGGGGCGTGTGCCTCAGTCTGGGGTAGAACAGGGCTGCTCCTTCTGGGGCTGCTGTGGTCTTGGGTCAGTTTGACTGTTTAGAGTTTATGTGGGTTCAGTCATAGTATTTAAAGGGGCTTGCCTCAACGTGGATTGATTTAAAAGTAAAAAAATTCCTGATGTTTTAGGAGGACCCATATTCTGAGTCACTTTTTTATCGACTTGATACCTCTGACATCTACAGTCAAATATGCTGCATAATTTCTGGAAATCCGTTCTTGTTATGTTCATTAGCATGGGGGGGACTGCACCCTCAGCAACCTTATTTGACACCAGTAATTGCATTGAGGAAGAATTTTTATGTGCTGAGAACACCATCTCCATTTCTGTCAGTTGCTTTTTTGGAAAAGGTGGCTTGGTTATTGTTTTTATTTGCCTTGCTCAGTTGATCACTTCAGAAAACCATTTAATGAAGGGATGGTACAAGATTTAATTTCATTTCCTAGTCCCTAACCCCCTGGCTTTTTTCAGTTTATGAAGGGATAATGTGTATTGGGGACTGATGTTGGCTGGTTTCAGTAGCTGTTTTGACAGGGCAATTATTGTCAGAATTGTTACAACAAATAGCCGTTTTAAACTTTAAAATGTGTATGTAGCAGGTTTGAGTCCCAGGGCTTCTGGATCAGTCAAGTATTCCAGAAAGTTTGCTGCATCAGAGAGAGATCTGCAAAACTTGCCAAGTTAGTTGGAAAAGAAACAATCTCTAAATGTGATCTGTGGGACTTGAATATTCAAAAGGGTCTACTTCAAGGTTCTGTTATACAATTGCATTGGAATGCCAGGAGCTAATGAAGTGCTCTCTTCTGCCTTCAGGATCAACCAGCAGCAGTAATCCCTGCTTGAAGGGAAGGGTTGATTCCTGCTCTCTTGCTGTTTTGTTATGACAGAAAGGACTTTGAGATTTTTATGCAGCCTAGGTAAAATTGCACCATCAGTGGTTGGTGTTGCTAAACTTTCACTTCTACATGAAAGCACATAGGCTCTCATGGATGTATTGTGTGGCCTGTCCTTTCACTTTACTAAAAAAATACAGTTTCTGGGATCAAATAGATATAATGAAACATAATTTTCTTTGTTTCCTGATCGGGGGGTCAAGATCTGCAAAATTCTGCTTAAGGGCACATGTGACCAGTGGCAAATACAAGTCCAGCTGACTGCCTACAGCTGTGAAGGACATGCCTTACTAATGTGCAAACCATGGTCTTCTCTTTAGATCTTGCTGCCTCTTTCCAGCTTCCTTGAGTGTTCATTCTGCCTCTCAAAAGGTAGTGGCTATTGGAGGGATTTTTTATAGGCAGTGTTCGGTAGTCACTGTTGGAATGCAAATACAAAGAAAATCTGGGACTGTGAAGCTGTTTTCACATTTCTGTGTTTAGATATTTAAACATAGGACAAAATGCTTTTGCTTCGCTGTAGAAATGCGTAGTCGATTTTAAGTGGTTGAATATCTTCTGTTTATTGATTAGGGTTTTTTAAAGTAGTTTCTTAAAACTTCTTATTGCAGACAGTGGAAAAGAAGACAAGAATGAGAAGGGAGCTTTTGAAGAAATACAGTCAGTCAGTTCTCATGGATTCCCATGGGAAGCCTTTGCTATTGGTAGGACAGCTTGGCAACATTATGCCTAATTTCCTTTAGCTTTTTCAATTTTTATTTTTATTTTTTGTCTTGCCCGGATATAACCATAATAATTATGGTGTCCTACTGTATGCTCTTTGAAGTGGCAATTATAAACTGACCTAGGTGCCTGTGAGGAGAGCTGTTGTGGGTACTCTTCATTTTGTTGTAAAACTACTTCAGTGTGTGGTATGGTACCGGTAAAGGCAGTGTCACAAATTTTTAACAGAGCATGTTGTGATAGAAAGATCCAGGGCTACCATCATTTTTTCAAAGTGTTCTTCCTAAAACACATCCAATGTAGAGTCTTCTCCTTCTGTTGATCCTTCAACTGGGATTTCAACCTCTTGCTACTATTGGGATTGAGTTCCCTATCTTGGAGTGGTTTTCCTTTTAGAGCAAGATGCCTTTGGGACTTTGCACAGATTTCTGGTGTGATTTTAGATAACTCATTTTATTTTTTGCTGCAAGCCTATCAAACTATCTAACCAGTTTCTCGAGGATTATGAAAAAAAATTATATTCACAAACATGTACAAGCTTTAAACCCACATGTTCCAGGTCTCTGTATCCCTGAAGAGAAATGTGATTCTCAAGTAATAGTCACAGTACTGAAGCTAGTAGGGAGGATGGTTTAAAAATACCCAAAACCCATCGTGAGAGCTGGAAATGCTATTTAATCAGCTTTGTTACTTCATTTGTTTCAGTGAAGAATGGAAATGGTACAGGTAGAAGACAAAATTTTCTAGCTAGAGAAAGTGCAGTAGACATTGTCAGGGGCCTGCTTAATCCCATTAAAACATTGTAGTAAAATTAGAAATGGTTTGATCTCAAGATTCCCTATTAGCATTAGATGCCCTGCTTTGTTTCTCTGAAATTGAACTTCTTTGGTTTTGGCTCTGTTTTTAGTCTCATTTGGGTTGGAGTTGGCAGAGGAAGGACAGTTAAGCAGATCAAGTGACACAAACTTGTGTAACTCATGAATATGCTGTGGAGGACCAACAGGAAAATAAACATTTCAAAGGAATTATACACAATACTGATGTTGCACATTCCTTATGTCGGTTACTGGTTTTGAAGTATTTTGAAACTCATTAGAGGACATCATAAATAAAGAGAAATAATCTTTATAGCAAAGTGCAAGTTAAAAATTTTATTTTCTTACAAATCTTCCCGTTGAGACTAAAGCATACTTGATCTTGTGCTCTAGTGAATAAGAAAAAATATTCTAGTGATAAGGTTAAAGAGCAGTCTTTCTAACTGTTGAAGTTTCTATTTTAAAGCACTAGACATTGCTTGAATGTTTTCAGCTCAGCATTCTTATTTTTCCTCCTTCACCTGGACTCTGAAGCACTTTATGTAAAAACATTTTAAAAGAAACAGCCTTACAAAAACTGACTTTCATCATGATAAAATCAATGCAATTTGCTTTGAGCAACTAGCTGCTATCATCGTAGTGGAGACCTTGAAGCGGAGTTGGAAAAAAATAGTTGGAAGATGGAAATCTCTTGGAAGAAAATGGAAATCTTTTGATGCAAACCTTTTGAGGGAAATCTTTTGAGATGCTGTGAAGTAGTAGCACTTGCAGGAAGAATCCTTCTGTTCAGGCTCTTTGTTTCTGGGTGGTGCCATCACTGCCTGATCTTTTCAAAGAAACGTGGTTCAATGGTAGTCCTCAGAAGTTTTATGGCTTTCTTTCAGACACTTATGGTGGTATTTATGTCTTCTGCCTTTAGATAGCTGAAAACTACATGGCAGCTAAGCCTCTAGCTACCCTAGCTTGTATTTACTCTTGTTGGAGAGAAACTGGCAGCTCCAGAGACGTGTTCCTCTAACCTGCTTTAGAAAGCAGTTTCAGGATGAAATTACCTTCCTTCTTTAGATGCCTTTTTATCTTCTTTGACTGTAAGGTGTGGCTTGGAAAGAGCTCATGCTTACATGTCTTTTAGCTGCCTGTGTTAGATGGAGTGAATCCCTCTTTCTGCCTTAGAAGAAGCTGAATGCAGTTACTTCTTGTTTCTGAAGGAGCTTACCATTTCCTTCCAGTAAGGATGGGTTAAAGAAAAGGCATAACAGAGCGAAGTGCTGTGCTTGTAAGACTCTCACAGCTGTGACCAAGAACAGAGATAATTTCTGGTTTGGAACAGCCTGGCTTCTAGATCATAAATTCGGCTGATTTATGTCATAGTGCTGTCTCCAAGTAATGCCATTCTTCATTGCTTAATAAACATTAAAAGCCTGTTTCTAAGCCCCACAAAACACCACAAATGAGAAATAGTTGCACTGGAATTACTCTGCTTTGGCAGCAGAGAGCAAACCCAATCTATTCCCTTAAAAAGACCCACTTTAAAAGGCAGGGCGCTCTACCATAAGGGGAGAAAATTATCTTTGGTTTGCCAGTACCACACAGTACTCAAAGCATGTTATTTCTTTTGTGTTATGCTGAAAACCCCACTGCTAATGTACAGCCTGAGTTTTGCTTTCAAGAACAAAAAGTAAGAGTGTGCTAATCCATTAGATTATTTACTTACCTTTGAGGGGCTTTGGGGCTACTTTCTATACAGACATTCTTTTCTGCATTTCCTATGTGTGATGGTTACCTAAGAAATCAGTTCTGTTTCCCTTTGAAATTGCACGTGTGAGTTGGTTAATAGTTCAGCAGTTAGCACCCAAACAAGCTGTGTGCCTGAGCAGGGATGCACAGGATCCTCTGAAATATGAGGAGGTGCAGCAAAACCCCACAGTGGTTGCAAGACACACTTAAGCACGTGAGTCAGTTATGAACAGTGAGGAAAGATTTGGGATTGCTACTGACATGCATTCTAGATGAATTTAACTTATACCTAAATTTATTTGGCTGAGGTTTTTTAGAAATACGTTGAACATTTAAACTTTATTGACTAAAGACATTAGGACTAATAAAAGGAGATGGATTGATTTGCTTGGAAATCGAAGTCTTTGACCAGCCAAGTACCGATTGCTGAGATGAAGCTCCGTTTCTAGATGGCAGCAAATCATCAGAACGACACGTGGGCTGCATGTAGTGTTTGTGAATAAATGAGGGCCAATGTACATTTTGCTTCCGCAACTGTACTCCCAATTACCATTAGTTTCAAATTTTTTTCAATTTTTCCATTTGTGAGTGAATTGTTTCACACACAGAAGCAATGATGATGGTGTTGAAGCTGGGTACTGTCACTCTTTACTCTGGATTCCTTATTTATTTTTATCAACTTTTGCCTTGCTTTCTGCTTCACTGGTTTTGACGACCTTTAGTGAAATCCATTAGTTTAATGAGGTGGCTTTCTTGATGACTCACACACCATCTCTTATTTTACTTTCAGTTTATTGTAGCTTTTATTTATAATTTAGTAAGTTCTGCAACTATCTGCTGCTTTATTTATAGTGGAATGTGTATTACCTTCAGTCATGTTGTCAAACTGGGGTTGTTTAATACCCTAAAATACCTTGATTTTTGCCATGTAATGGTGCATGATTAAGACTAGATGTTGTTACAGACCCCTTCCATCTTCAAAATCTCTGAATCTGTCTGGTTTTTGTGTTTCAGTTACCTTATAATGCTGCTGATCATGAATACAACATTTCTGTTTACAGCATTCTAACACACTAGTTTGTAATAATGCAACATGAAGTACAGCAAACTTAAAATTTTGAAAGTCCTATTGAACTGCCTGTCTTTTAAATATATGGTAATTGTGCATAAAATACTACATAGCCTGGATGAGAGTGGAAAGAGATCTGATTAATGCTTTCTCTAACAATCATTCTCAAAAGATAATGTGTATTAAATATGTGATATTTTATTCTCTCCTACCTCACACAGGAACAAACAATTTGTACAGTTTCATTTACTTTTTCCCTGGCTGTATTCCCATGACATACAGTAGAAATAATATTTGCCAGGAACACTTGTTGTGAGATTAATTTTGAAGTGGCTTTTCATTTCCCTGTTTTATTTGAGGTTGAATCCCAGAATCACAATGTGTTTTCAAGAAGTGTCCATCCTGCCTCCTTTCAGTTGTGTAACATTGCCAGTGACTGGGAGGGCTTGGCTTATGCTAACATGAATTATTTAGCTGTTCACCCTGCTGACTTAGAAAGGTATTATGCTTATTGCATAACTAGCAAAAGCCTTTGGTCTGTAAGATAGGAGATGTTTAGAGGTGCAAGGTATGTTTGCAATTTTGTTTCTTTCATTTTCAGATGTCACTGACCTCAAGTATTTTTGAATCGTTCTAGTAAAGAAATGTGAAGTTTTCTTTCTTGGTTCTCAGGTGGGCTCTTTTGAATGCACTAGGGCACACCAGTTCAGATCTTGGATGGGATAATAACCTCAAGCAGCAAATCCCACTGAAACAGAATTTGATACTTTTTCTTCTTCTGAACTGACCTGACTAATTACTTTTTTTCTTACAAGTCAAACCAATTCCTCTCTGCTTGTGATGCAGTGAAGGTTCTGAGATCAAGCCAACCAACCAGACAGAAAGGCCAACTTTGTGCAGCAGACAAGAACTGGATGCTCTTTCTCACTGGAACTCAGGAAAAGAAGGAGAGTTTATAATCCTTCAAAGAAGGAGCAGGCAACTCAGGAGAAATACAAGGATGTTGTGAGGTAATGCAGGGAGAAAATTAGAAGGGCCAAAGCCCTACTAGAACAAGAATCTGGCTACTGCTCTAAAAGAAAATAAAAATGTTTCTGTAAATACATCAGCAACAAAATGAGGTCTGAAGAGAATCTCCATCCTTTATTGTATGTGTTGGGAAACATAGTGACAAAAGCTGAGGAACTTAGTGCCTTCTTTGCCTTAGCCTTTAGTAATAAGACCAATTGTTCTCTGGGTACCCAGCCCTCTTGAGATGGAAGACAGACAGGGAGCAGAATGGAGCCCTCATAATCCAAAGGGAAATTGCCAGCATGTGCCCAGGTGGCCAAGAAGGCCAGTGGCATCCTGGCCTGTATCAGAAATAGTGTGGCCAGCAGGACCAGGACACTTATCACGGGCCTGTACTCAGCAGCGATAAGGCTGCACCTGGGATCCTGTGTTCGGTTTTGGGTCCCTCAATACAAGAAAGACATTGAGGTGCTTCAGGGAAGGGCAACAGACCTGGTGAAGGGTCTGGAGCACAAGCCTGCTGAGGACGACTGAGGGAGCTGGGGTTGTTCACCCTGGAGAAAAGGAGGCTTGGGGGGACCTTATTGCTCACTACAACTCCCTGAAAGCAGGGTGTAGCCAGGTGGGGGTTGCTCTGTTCTCTAAAATAACAAGTGATAGGACAAGAGAACATAGCCTCAAGTTGTGCCAAGGAAGGTTTAGGTAAGATACTAAGAACAATTTCTTCATGGAAAGGGTTACCAAGCTTTGGCACAGGTTGCCCAGGGAAGTATAGATGGGGCACTTGGGGACATGGTTTACTGGTGAACTTGGCAGTGCTGGGTTAACAGTTGGACTCAAGGGTCCTAAAGGTCTTTTCCAGCCTAAACAATTCTGTAATTCTGTGGTTCATTGTTAGCACTTACTGCGTTTGACTAATCAGAGGAATGACCACGCATGTGTTTGGCAAGCTAAGCCGGGAGCAAAACTTGCACACAGATTTGGATCCTAGGCTATGCATATTGAGGCTGGTATCTTTCACAGGCTGTGTCCTTGTGCTAAAAAGGTGGCCACAGCAATCCTTTGGATTTTATGGAAATTCACTGCTGTTTGCAGGCAGGTTGCCAGTGTAGGTCATTCTGCTGAAGTGGATTGCCAATAACAGCACCCTTGTTAGAGTATGCAGTGAATTGGTTTATTCTAGTCAGTTATCTGCATAATCAGGGTGGAAATGAGAGTAATAAATATACTTAAGTGTTTGGAAATGGCTTTCTTCCTGATGATTTTTCAGTGAGTGAAAATTAGGATTAATTCTAAAGGAGGAGAACTGACCTTAAAAACTCCATTACAATTGACCTTAGAGCCAACAATCTTTCAGTTACTACGAAACATTTGCTAAAACTTAATTGAAAACAGCACTGAAACCTGACCCATGTTATAACAATACTGATATTGTTTTTTGCTCATAATTTCTCTTTATTTATACACACGTGTTAAAACCAGAACAATGTCTATCACTTCCGTAATGGAAGGGATGTGAATCCAAGAGGAAAAATTTGTGTGTGTTAGTATTTACCATTTCTTTTTTCCATGTTTTCTTTCCCTATTTCACTTGTCTAAAGAACTCAGAGTGGCATGTTGATTTAGAGGTACAAAACACATGTAATGAACCTCTTTTCTGTTGTGTCAAATCTGCAGGAAGCCCTGCTTATGCAGTTTAGAATTTTTAAGTGGTTTAGTCTTTTCCATCTTATTTTATCAGACAAAAAGAAATCAAATTAGCCTTTGAGTGGTTCAAAATCTTGAAAGCTTTTTCATCATACAGCAATTCAAATTAAGCATAATCTCCTCTTGATGTTTGTAACTTTTTTTATTGTTTGGATCCCCACCAAACTGTGTTCTAGGTATCATTTTTTTCTTGCACAAGTACTGAAAACCTTCTTCTCTTGAAAGGCTTCTCATGTAAAAAGTTTCCCTGTAGTGAGGAATTTATGGAACAGGATTCAACATAAAATGTAAATTAAAATTTTAATCTGTATCCACTTTAGCTCCATTAAAGCTCAGTCTAGCTGCGTATTTCGGTGCTTTTAGGTGCCTACATTGTAGGCAAATGTTATTTTAAACAATGTCAGTTTGTCTTCTCCCGTGGCAAAACAAAGGCCAGTGCATGCGGTTGCCATACAAGTGAACTAAGAATAGCTGAAAACTAGAAGATATGTTTTCAAACCTTATATCCAAAAATCAGAACTGTACTGGGAGACAGTAACGTTTGTGTTGTCCTGTTCTGGTTGAACAAAATGCTTTTCTCACTACAGTGGGTATCTCCCATTGTCTGAGAAGGCTTTTTCATAATTTCATCCCCTGAGAAGTATTTTTAAACCATACCCTATCCTAGGTTGTAACATTTTAAGCAGCAGCAGCTGCAGAAGCAACTAAGAGTTGTTCTTCTCCTGTGAAAGCACTTTAAGCCTGTTGACTGCAGGGAAAAATGGACTGCAGGCCAGGCTTCCTGCCGAGCCTCCCAAGCTCCACCCTGTAGGGATTTTTCTCTGCAGTCATTTCACTGAAAACACACAGACATCAGGAAGCTTTGTTAAAACTGGTGTGGTGCCCTTTGCTTGGGATATGATGTAGGAGTCATGGACTGTTTGGTGTGACAAGAGTTCACACACATTTTGGTGGCCTATTAACAGAGACTGTTAAATACCTGCTTACCTGTGTTAGTTAAGGCCCAATATTCTTTTTGTTTATAGCAGTATCAGCTCTGTGTTTCAAAGAGTTGATAATTCTCTGCTTGATAAGTTTTTCTAGCTTATTCCCATTTATGTTTTTGTTACATATAGATCGTGTATGTTTATCTGCTGATGTAGAAACACACACATGCAAACATGCATGTGTTTCTATATAGGGCGCACATACACACCCCAGAATCCTGCAGCATTTATTCACGAGAATTCATGTCTTGGCTAACAGATGCTCCTTTGGAGGAACTAGTAATGCATAGTAATATCTAATATATAAAGGTATTCCATTGATAGCATGGATACCCAGCTTCTTCCAGAGTAAATCACAACTAGTATTTAATAGTGAACAAAAACAGTTAAGGACAGGAAATTAAAAAGAAGGCAAAAGATACTTGAAAATATTGGGAAGATACATGTGAAGAGGTTGCTAGTTGCTAATTATACTGGAATCTGGACAGGCCAACTAGTTGCATTCCCAAGCCTGGGGACATGGCAGCAAACTCTTCTGTTTCTGCAGTATTTAAAGTTACAGAAAAGCACTTCAAATGTAATTTTTTTCCTGTGAGTCCCTTATTACATTATGCATATACTTTCAGTTTTGCTTAATGGATCTGTGGAAGTGCAGTGTTTCTAAACTTAAATATTTGTTTTGCTACTCTTCAAAATGGACAGGAAAGGTGGTTTGGGGCTCACATATATGGGAATAAACATGAGCTCTAGAGTGTAATATGTGGCATAATTTGTTGAGTGTGGACAAACATTCCCAAACTAGCCCTAGACGCACTTGGTCTTCTACTAATTTTCTGGATTTGCAGAAACCTGGAGGAGAGTGGTCAGTAAGTCAGTGTCTGAGAACCTTGACTCCCAAAGTGTAGCTGGGAGGGCTGGCCAGAGCCTTGCCTGAGGCTCATCACTTGTCTCTTGAACAGGCTCAGCTGGAGGAAGCAGGTGCTTGTTGTCAGCAGGCCTGAGAAAAGATGAGGGGGGTTGGTGTCCCAGCCTGCCTGGGGTAGAGACAGGATACTGCTTGGATTGATGATCCTGATGGGTCCCTTCCAACTCCGCGTATTCTGTGGTTCTACTTTATGAAGGCTGAAAACACAACTGAAAGGAAAGGCATGGTGGAAGCCCTTCTGCCTGGCTGAGGGAAGGCACTGCAAGTGGAGGTATTACAGTTCTATAAAGCTATTCAATTAATCTTCCTTATTATCTGTAAGATATTCTTTCTCATTATCTGTAAGACCTTAGTTCTAGATGGCATGGTTTTGGGCACTACTGCCGTGCAGTGCTGTGGATCAGGAGGTACAGAATGGGCAAAACGTTCAGTAGACTCTTTGTTTGCCCTAGCACATAACCTTGATGATCTGTGTTCCAGAAGTGATAAATGGTCTCCCTCTGCTGTACTTTGCTCTGTTGTAACTTAAGGTGCCTATTCCACTTCACTGCTGCCAACAATTGGCAGCAGGCTGGGAGAAGCTAAGAAACTGGAACTGCTCATGTCAAGGCTCTTCACTGATTTTGACCGTGCTTGAGAAGAGATGGTCACGCTGTGGGACTTGCCACTGGGCTTATGTAGCTAGGCTACTCTGTCTGTTTTTAGAAGTAGCAAGAGAAGCATAAGCAATGTGCTCGGTTGGTATAGCAAGGGAGGGCATTGGAATGTCACATTAGGATTCTCAGTCAGCTGACTCTGTTTCCAGCTGTTGAAGAACAAGAAGGTAGTGGTAATAGCTCTCTGTAAGTTTAAGCTCTGCTTCTTCAGTCTCTGAACTCTGGTGATGTAACACAGAACTTATCCTCTAACCTGCTTTTTCTTCCCTCAGATTTCCCATGGGGCAAGAATAGGCTTTTTTAAAAAATGTCTATATTTTCATGACTGCTGCCAAACCATGATGTTCTCACTGGCAAGCAGAACCAGAGACAGGAGGGATACACGTCAGGCATGAATAACCCTAATAGCTAGCATTATTACGTCTTCTGTTTAGTGTGATGTCCTGTTTGGTACTCTGAGCCTAAAGAAAAATGTGGAGAATCCAGAGCATAATCAGCAAGGGACACCTGAGAGATTTTGCTCTCAAGACCGAACTTAATCAGGAGAAAACTAGAATTTGAAAATGACAATAAGAGGAAAGAACTGTTTGTTCTCTATGGCTGTGCTGGGCAGTGCAAGAAATAATGGGACCATATTGTAGCACAAGAGATTTCTTTAGGCTTAGGTGAGAAAAGTAGCCGCAAGGAGAGCTCAGTGCTGGATTAGGTTGCCTAGGAAAGGTGCGACTGCCTCATTGGTGGCTGATAAGAAGAGGTGAGACAAAACTGTCATGAATGGTTTGTGTCTAGTGGTCTTCCCTGAGGCAGGGGGTTAGCCTTGGGTAAGCTCCCAGACTTTTTTTGTGGTTCTCTGAATATTCGAGAAGTCCTGTGTTGTTCTGATGTCTGTGGGGAGCAAGGCAGCAGACAAGCTGCCAGACCAGTAAAAGCAATGGAGGTTAGAGGACTGATGCATTCCTAGCCTGTGGGAGAGGTGGGAGCAGGGAGCTGTGATGTTGTTGCTGCAGAACACTGCCTGCACACCCTTTGTTTGTGCGATCTATGGAACCGCGCTGCTGCTGCATCTGGGGCAGCAGCTCAGCAGCCTTCAACAGAGAGACAGAGGAGGATATGAAGGGCAATGAGAAGAAGCAAATGAGCCATCCTTTATCCTTTGCTGTTTGCTCTGTACCCAAAGGAAAAAAGACACCATAAGCAATCAAATAAATGCAAAGTTAATTGTTACAATGTTTACCAACTCTGTGTCTCATGTCCCCAGTTGGTATGGTTCCCTCTCAGGAATATATTGAAAGATTAAAAAATCCCCAACCAAATAACCAACCCACTTATTCTGGTGATTTTGCTAGTGAAAGCCTCTGTAGTTTATATTACTCGGATGAACTTCTGTTAAGTTCCTCCCTAAACTGGAATTTTTCAGACTTTGCAAAGTTTCATAATACGTATGTTTTTTCCACTGCTCTATTCTGCTTAATATTGAGCTGATCTGAAAAAAAAAAATCTCTGAGGATTTCTTATTACTTGATGAGGAAGAGAAGTGGTAGGGAAGGTAATGATAAACCTGAGAAGTTGCTTGTTTAAAGCTTGTTCATGTGCAGAAATGTGTGGCAAAGTTTAATGGGTGAAGGTGTCTTGTTGTGTGTGAAGGTGGATTAAGGTGTGTTTAAGATACTCTGAGTGCGCTGAGAGACCTCCCCCAAACTCTCTCTGGTGAGTCTGTGGTAAGGGAGAAAATACTTTTTAAGTCTGTGAAGTGAGGCTTTGCTACAGAGAGATTGTACATGAGAGCAGAGTAGCACAATATAGATTGGATTGTAATGGTTCCCTAAATAGATGGATGTGTGAAGACATAATTCCTCAGGTTTTGTGTCCACTGTAAACAGTCCTTGGTGCCCTAACGTGACTAAGGCTCTGGACTTTCCTGGCACGTGGCTAATGCTGGGGAGGCAGCACAAGATGGATGCCCCAGTGTAGCTAACATGGGTACTTTAAAAGCTGAATCAGTTGTGCACGACCTGCAGCGTAGGTGTGCCGCCCTAGTCCCTCCCTCCCTCCCTTCTGAGGTGGTCTTGGAGGATTGTTTTGAGCTTCAGGCCAATGGCTCATCTCAAGCTTTCTCAGATGAGCCATGCAGTATTACTGGCATAATATGATTGTCAGTGCATCTTGAAACAAGTGCAGCTGTGATGCAATCTCTCTTTTTTTGAGGTAGACATGGGTTTTAGCACTCTGGAGATTACTGTGGGAAGATGGGTTTTAGCCATTTCTGGGGATCTTTGAACATCAAAAGTTTGTTGTAAGGTTTTGTCTTTGGAAACAATAAGAAATTAATGACAATTGTACTGGAAACTTCTGTCAACATAGTGTTGGTGGCTATAAGTATTTGAAAACCTTGAGCTCAATAGACTGGGCTGAAATAACAAGATTTTGATAACATCAGGTTTTTCTTATTTGTCTTTTTGTTCCCTCTTTTAAATCATGAAATGCATCTCAGTTGTGGCTTTGAACATTTATTTATAGTATGAAGTTCAGTGATATTTATATAATTGTTTCAAACAGAAGGAAATAAAAGCTTCTTGTTAATGTATGAATCTAGATGTCGTAATTTTGAGCAAATTAAACCTAGTATCACTGAGAAGTTGCTGGTTGGTGTCATGCACATGGATTGCAAGGTGCTTGAGAGAGGCGAGCTGAGTGCTGTTGCATGTGCAGATGTTTCCAACTTAGTGTTCCTGCAAATTCCCAAGAGCAATATGGATCTGGCATTTCCCCTTTCTGTGTAATGGCTAGACCTAATTAAGACCAAGAACTGATCTTACGTTTGTTTATTAAAGAATGGCTTAAAACTTTTGTAGATGAGAGCATACATGTTTCTGTCCTCCTCGTTTAGCTGTGTGCCTTCTCAAGTCTCAAGGCAGCATTATGAATCCTTTCAAGCTTTCCTAAGCTTGTGTGGAGGGAGTGTGAGGCTCAGAAAGTTGAGAAGTTGCTCTCCTGGGAATGTGGGTAGTGCCAGCTCCACAGAATTTTATCTGAAGATGAGGGATTTGCCTTACCCCTTGGTTCTTGGAGCTAAGCAGAAGCAGAAATACTGTGGAGTTCACCCTGTAGCAATAGAAATGCAGCTCCAGTGGGTGAGGCTGGGTTCGGAGTTCTTCATGCCAGGGGACTCAGCAGCTATGCCCTCATCATGCTGGTTGGCTCAGTATCTATGACCTCATTTTAGTAACCAAGTTTCTTGCTGTCCCCCTGACTCTGTGCCAGGTTGTGGGGTGTTTCTCAAAGCCTGGAGGAGGGTACACCATCCATAGCTGTCATGCCTTTTCCTGGAATAGCTGTTCTATTTTGTATCTTTATTGATTTTCCAAGGGAATGATTTGTGTTCAAGCCTTCTACTATTGGCATCAGGAGGCTGGTTTGCTTTGTCTATGAGTCTTAACAGATCTTATGTTCTGTTGGAAGTCAAAGAACGTGTTGGCTTAGCTCTCAGATCACATGAGACCTTCATTGTGTGATCAGCTCTCAAAAGGATTAAAACAAGTGGTCCTAAAAATAATTATAAGTAAATTTACCCCTTCATGCCCCCAAAAGGAGATAACCTTTGTCAATATATTTATAGCTCCCTTCTGAAACCAAGTTCCTCACATTGGGTATTCTCTGAATATTTTCAGAAAAATTAACCCAATTTTTAGTTCTATTGGCTGTTTAGAAAAAACTCTATTCCTACTCCACCAAATTTAAGAATGCTTGCTTTATAGACTGAATTGCAGGTTTTACTTTTTCTACCTTATCCCTTGACAGATGAGCCATTGGCACATGTACAACATTGTTTTTTTAGAATCAATTACCAAGGTAATATTAGCATCCACTTTTATGCTAATGCTTTGGAATTTGGAGCATCGTAGCTGGAATGTAGGGTTCAGTAAATTAGTAATTCATGTATCTACTGCGAACAGTGGGGCTCAGTGAAAAATAGCAGCACTCTTGAAATTTTTCCTGGAGTTTTTCAGTAAACTTTGAACTGGTTTTTAATCAGGAAAAATATCTGGAAACAGTCTTGACTTTTGAAAAGAATGAAGTGAAAATGAAGGTAGCTAGGCCAAAAGATTTTTTCCTGCTGGAATTGCTATCATGATGCCTTCTTATTAGCCAGGTTTGCTTATGCTTGTATTAGCCATTGACTGGGCTTCCTTTTTATTTTTTTTTCCCTTATTAGCTTAGCTGATGGCAGGGGTGGATGTGGGAACATCCTCTGTGTCTACTCCTGAAGTCTTTATGTAGTACAACTTACATTCAAAGAGCAGCAAAAAACCTAGTATAGTAAATTACTGTACTTGCACAGGTGTTCCCTGGGTGGGAGAGGGATAGGTTTTTTTGTCTGGTATGACAGGAATGGGATTTTGCATTCAAGATTTCTGTGTATGTAAACTGCTGTTTGTTACATGTTCCTGTGTATGTTTTATCTGCAGAGGTTATGCTGACAGGATGTTTAGGAAGTCTCTCACTAGTTTGCCCACTAGGATAGTGGCAATGGGAGGAAAATTTTGTAATGTGCAGGAGGATGGATGTTCATCATCATCAGTAGTCCTCTGCTCTCGTGAGAAGATTTGAGAGGTCCTAAGGTGCTTTTCAGAAACCAAGCAATGGCTTTCAGTTCAGGCAGTTGTTTCCAGCAGATGTGATTGCGAGGCTGAGTGTTGAAAACATGGTCATTCCAGCCTATGAGGCTGACAGATGTTGTGGAATGGGTTGTTAAGGTTGTTCTTTGGGGAGCAACTGAAGATGTGTTAGAGCCTGGATAAGATATTCAACCAGATTCTCATGACAGAAGGTAATAATGCAATATAAATGCGGGCAAAGCCCTCTGCAACAGACTGGGATTGTGGCAGCTGTCCTATGTCTGCTGTAGCACAAATCACATATTGCATGCCTTGTTTCCAGATCTGATTTGTTTTGAGCTAGTACAGATGTGTAACAAAAATTTTAGGAGGCAAGAGGCTATGAATTACAATTTAAATATGGAGTCACCAATAGCAGCATTTTTTAAAATTAGAGAATGATTGGAGTAGTAGCAAAAATGCTTTCAGGGCTCATGAATGGAGGCAGTGTTCTTCCTTTTTATTCTTGACTTTAAGATCCTTGACTTTAATCAGAGGGAAAATGATTCCTGCTTGATGCTTTGGGTCACACGTGATGCTTTTCAAAATACGAAGGTGGCTGGTTTTCCTTCCTGCTTTACGTATATTTTAAAGAAAGCTGCAGAAATACACTAAGATGTAGGGCTCCTTCGTCCTTAGGTTTTATTTTCAAGGTTATGCGTTCCACCTTCAGAAGTAGGAGGATGCCTGAAGCTCAGAACAATGTCACAGAGCAGCTGAAGGTCAGGGAAAAGAAGCAAGAGGAGTGGTGTGACAAGATGGTCACATATGTATAAAAGCAGTAAACAAGATTTATTTATTTATTTATTTAACACTCTGAGCCACCTAATGCTTTTCTCATCTAAATCTAGGGCTGTAAAAAGGTACTCATTGCAGTAATTAAAAAACTGTTTTGTGAGCAACATATGGCATTAAATCATGTATGGCTTACTAATGCTCAAGAAATGCTTGTAGCTCTCCTCTGCTGACCTCATAGGTAGTGCCACCTAACACGCCCGTCTGTAGAATTCAGTATGAGGAATCAAGGAAATGTTCTTTAGTTACAGTTCTTAGTAAGTAATAGTAAAAAAAAAAAAAGATAATTAAATGGAGATAATGTTATGTATTGTTCCTTTGTAACTATGTAAAGTATATTTATTTGAAGTAAGGACTGGCAACTAGCTGACAAGGGAGTGAGAACTCTTGACTCCTTTTCATTTTTTCTCTCCCTTAAAAGCTGCTCTTGTAGACATTTTGAATCCTGTTTGCTGCTGTTGTGTGCAAAGCTTCATATACAATACATTCATTCTGTGTTATTTAGTAAGCTACAGTAAATCAATGAAAGACCTTGTCATTAATACAGTCCAGCATTCACAGTTACAAGAAATACATCAAGTCTCTTCAGGTCACCTTTGAAATCCACTGACTGGTCGAAATCACGGAGCAGAGAAGGAAAAATTCATGCATTTCTCCTAACTTTTAGAGGACAGAAAAAAGATGGAAACTCTTAAAAAATATGCAAACATTACCTATAAATCAGATTTAATCTGTGCCTGTTGGATTGTATGTGTATATATTCATATAATGGCTTTGCTGCCAGAAAAATAAGACTGAAAAACAAAAAGATTTTTTCTGTGGAGACTGTCAACATCTAGCTCCTTGCCATTTCTTTAGTCTAAAGCCAACTCCACTTTTTGCCTTGTTGTCAGCTTCTTTGCATTCTTGGTGTGTGGTTACTTTGAAAATAGTTATGATTGCGAGTATCCTCTGAGGTCAGTCTAAATCTTGTAGCATTGTGCTTCCCCAGTAGATTTATATTCATGCAGCTCATCTGTTCTCCGCAGATGTAACACGTGAAGTCTTAGAAGCAATTTCGTGTTGTAAGCACAGCATTACTTTGAGCTAATAAACTTTGCCTCTCAACAAAGCTAATTGCCTTAGATAAGGCAGGGAACTGATAAGATTTCATGGTCTCTGGTGCCTGAGCAAGCCTAGTCCCTGTTAATGCCAGTATCTGTACTTCTAGTGTAGTACAGTTAATACAGGAATAACATTTATGAGGGCCACAGTATTTAGCATTCCCTGGTTCTCGGCTGAATAAATTCACTTGAGTGCTGAAATGAAAAGCTTTGGCTCTCATGTCAAGGAGGTGTATTTTTTTCATACCCACCTGCATTCTTGAATATGCCCTGCTTTCTTACTCTAAAATGCAAGGTGAGAAATGTCAGACTGAACCTACTGAATATATAGAGCTGCTTTACAGGCTGAAGGATATTTATCTATATCTATTGATCTGTTTAAATGTGGGGGAGCCCTTTAGAGGACAAAATTATTCCAGAGCCACTGATTTGTTTAGTAACTGAAGGTAATATACCTGTAGTGGTAGGGTTCACCATACAAAAGGTTAATTTATTTGCACTCTTAGAGGGAAATATTTGGTCATGTACTAGTTCCTTTTGTCTTGCAACAACAGGAAAATGACAGTGTTTTGTTTTGCCAGGCCTTTTTAGACGGATGCACTGGGAGTATTTGTTGCTGTCTCATCTTGCACTGTCTTATCTGCTCTGACACATAGAGATCTTTACTGGTACCTAATTTGTAATTACACTTAGGAGATCTTAAAGGACTCCTGTACCTACTGCAGGTTGTGTAGGGTGCTCTGCTCTCAGCGCCTTCTGTATTTCATCTTGCTCTCTGAGGACTTACGATTCTAATCATTGTAACCATCTCTATGAAATGTCTGACTTGCTGCCTTCAGTGTTTGTCATACCTGTGGCTTCTTCATAATGTTGAGAATGACTAAGGAATCTTTTGATTTTATTTGTCCCTTTGTTTTCTATGGGATGAGTTAATAGAGTCCCCTTTTCCAACACATTCATCAGTCACATAAATATGTTGTCAAGCAAATTTCACAATTCTTTGATTCAGCAAACAGTAAAGTCCCAATCTTTGTCAATGAGCAGCATTTTAAGCCATTCTGCTATCTAAATTAATATCTAAAAAATATCTAAATTCTGCTCTCTAATCATACCTCAGGCAAAACAATCAAACTGTGATAGGGATAACCATATTCATGTTATGCCGTCTCCTATACTCACATAGCCTACTGTTTGTATTTTTATTTTGTTTTGCCAGCTGCAGTGGCCAAGGATAAACTCAATTTATCTTGCATCACCGAATCTCATCTTGTTCTCCTTTATTCACTGTTTTATTGATGAACTTATAGAGCAATTTTAGACTGATCAAGCACAATTGTCCTTGTTACAGGTTGGTCTTGGTTGCACCCCATCTTACTGTAACCCAAAGTATGATAGTGCTAAAGTTGCAGAAGGCATGAGAGACATAACCTGATGTTTTGGAATGACATGTTCATCTCCTAGGAAAGTCAGTCTGAGAGGAAGATGCTTAAGCAGAAAAATTCAACTGGGTTTTTTTTTTTTAAAAAAACCAACCTCTATCGGGAATTATTTATGTGACTTACTTTTTTGCTTTTAATTACAAGTATTTAATTCTTAAAATTAAGACATTTGTTACCTCAGTTTCTGCTCTCCTGGCTACTTGCTGAATGGAGTTAAAGTACAAGGTTTTTGTAAGCAGACTTGTTTTGTCTAATGGAGAAAAAAGAAGAATATGTTTCTTGAATTTTTTTCAAAGCTGATATGTCCTCAAGATCTATTATAGAGGAACCAGAAAGATAACAGTGGAAGAGTGTATTCACTGTTTTCTGTGATATTCAAAAGATTTTGACTTGGATAATAAGGCAAAAATTAATTTCCTTACTCTGGCATTTGTAGTTTCACAAGAAAAAATTGTTCATGAATCTTCATGGATTGTTTTTTTTTTTTTTCCTCTCTGTGGCTCTTGAGGAAACAGTGGGTTTTTAAAAAGCCTTATGTATGTATTAGTATTTATTTATGTCCCATTAAAGGTGTGACTTGTAGCAGCCTCTGTTAGTGGTAAAGATTATTTTATAAAAGCAAGGAGAGTAGGAAGCCCTACTTTGCAGATCATGATTACATTTATTTAAAACAATTTGCTATCAATTATATGACAAAAACCTGTGAGTCAGCACCTCTAGCATTGACTTTCAAATATTCTCAGAACAAACTGGAGGACTGCATACAGATAGTATGCTTAAAAATACCCATTAGATTTCAATATCTGTTCTGTCCTATTGCTGTGTTCTGAGCACTTTAAGAAAATCAAAGTTGTCATTTCTTTGTATATCTTTGTGTGATATCTTTCAAAGAAAAACATTTAAGACCCCAGAATCCTACTGAAATGAGCATTGTGAGGAGAGAGCAACCAATAGCCTCTGGAGCTGTGTGTGCAGAGCTGTGATCCTAATCTTGGAGAGAGCCTGAAGAGTCCCAGATAAGTTTTCATTTTCTTTTCTCCCCACCTTGCTGCTAGTCACTTAGCAGATCAGTAGGATTTTTAACCTCCCCCCTGCATTTTTCCTTGCTGCTTGTTTATCTTTGCAGAGCTAGGCTGAACCTTTCCCTTCTCCCTCAAAGTACTGCCAGGCACTTCTCCACTGCTTCTCTCTGGTGATGGTTGGAATTTGACCTCCTTCTGTCCTCTGGGTAGATGGCAAATAGCTTTGTGCACTGTTACTTCCCAGACATTTTAGTAGGCCTTCATACATTTTTTGTGGACATTTGTAGAAACAGCTTGCACACAAGGCAAAGTAGCTGTCCCTGAGCAGCTGGGTGTTTATGACCCATTAACATGTGCTGAGTTTTGAGACTTTGTCAAATGATGATACAGAACTCGAGTACTGATCATGAGGGAGGTATTTGCTGCCTCAGTGCTTAGCACTTCCATGCAATTTTTTATTGCTTTGATGTTATATTTAGTGGTGTGTTGGGAAGTGTTTTGTGCTTACAGAATCAGGCTCTTTGTACTGCTATTATGTGCAGTATCTCTGGCTGGAAATTCTCTTCTTCTTTGAGTTAGCAGATTCTCAGTCAAAGAAAACTTGAGACTATTTTTTTTTAATGTTTCAGAAAACAAGCCAGTCACAGCTGTGTTACTTGGGGTAAATGTCAGTAACCAGAGCCTTTGACAGCTTGAAATTCTAGTCTGCACTGCCACCAAATAGGGAGGGAAGAAAAAGGGTACAGCATCTGCAGATGAGGGAACTGAAGGGGTAGGGTCACTCACATGACTTTTCCAAGGTAGAAAGCTGATCAAGAAAGAGATGACCTTATGCCAACATAGACTTTACTTTTTATCTAAATTGGTGAAGTCAAAATATTTACTTTTCAACTGATGCTTTTCTAAAATATTCAGCTTTAAATGGCAATTAGTCTTCATATTATGAACTCATCTGTAAAGTCACCCTGCCTATTTTCTGCTGACCTGTTCAGTTTTTTATTAAGCAAATATTTTAAAATGGTGTTTGGGGTTGAGGAGGTGAACAGTGGAAGAAATAAAAATGTATTCATCAAACATACTTCTAATTTTGAAAAAGTAGAATTGCATTTCTTTAAATGACAGATCTGTAAGATTTTGCTTCTTTCTGTTTCCTGTCAAATTTGGGTGAGTTCTCATTTAGCCAGGATGCAACTTTTTGGCAGAGAAAACAGACTAGTAATTGAGAGTTCTTTAAATTTGGAGCTGAGAAAGGCAGGCAGGTGTTGGGGAGAATTTAGGTCAGACAGATACATTAATAAAATAGAGATGCTTTTTAGCCTAGTAAGGAAGAGGAGGAACAGATGGAGATCCTGGAGTTAAAATGTCAGAGCACAAAGGTAAAATGAGTGTGTCAGACTAGAATCTAAAAGAAAATGACTGCCATTGTCCGTCCACCTGTGTGAGAAGCTAGAAAGCGAGAGGAGATGAGCTCCTTTGTCCGTTGTTACTGAGGCATGGCAGAATGACAGGAGCTGATGGACATCTGTGGTTCCTTACTGCTGACTGCACATAGGATGAATTGGATCGCAGATCTGAGTGGGAGCTGTTCTACGATTCTATAGAACCAAGAAAGGAGATGTGTGACAGGCCTACTGCTCTGACTGCTTTTCATTGCACTCTCATATGATCCTTCTGCCTTGTAATGTGCACATCCAAAGAAGCAGGGTTAACTTTTCAGCCTTGTTTTTGCACCTCTTGAATTTTGCAGTGCTGGCTTCATGTTCAGTTAACACAGATTTTCTGGTTTTCAGTGGGTTTGTAATGAATGTGTTGTGCAGACAGCTATGTGGGAAAGCCTGAGCAAAAATACAGGAACGCAAGATTTTCTGCTCTTGTGTGGGTAATCTGTTCTGTTATGTAATCAGGTTGCTGACAGTTTGCTTAATCAGTATTTCATTTTTACAGAGAGGTACTCTACCTCTGCCCTGGAGTTTAATAAAGATGTTTTTGATGTGAGACTTTTGTCATCCTAGCAGGACAGAGTTTTCCTTTTACTGGATGAATTTGGAAAAAGTAGTTATGGTGAAAGATGCCCTAGAGCAGGAGATGATAATTAAGGGGAGATGCTGTCTTGTACTTTTTTTTTCAGAAGCATCGCATACTTTATTGTTTCATAATAGAGACATACAAAAAGCGTTGATTTATATCCCTGTTGCATGGGGCATTCTGTAAAAGCTGTTTGTATCTTTTATAGCAGGTCAAAAAATCTTTACCATAAGAAACATAGTAAATAAGGAAAAGAATATGATCCCACCAGATGCTTGAGAAAACCAGATTATGCTGTTTTCCCCTGATACATGAGGCTGGTGGTTTCTTAGGGCTAATTAATATTCGTGTCTTCAGTTCTTAGAAACAAATTAAAAAAGAGTCTCCAAATAATGCTTGGCTGGAACTATAGATAAGTCTGTCTGTCAGTATCTGAGACAGTCCAGTATCCTCTCAGACATTTGAGACAGTCTCCAAACGCTGTAACTGCACATGGGAGAAGGGTCCTGCTGAGTAGTATCGCTCCTTGTTTATCTCTCCAGTTGGAAACAGTTCATGTGTATTCTGTAGCTAACCTAGCAGCACGTTTCTGGCAGAGTGGGGAGGGAGCCTGACATTAAATAATTGAAAAAACTGTGAAACAGGGATGGTACTTTTCAGATAGCTGCTCTCTGTTGCTTTCCTAAAACTGAGGGGTAAAAATGGGAGTCATAGAATCCAAGTCACTAAAGTAGCAGATCACTGGAGCAATTATTTGGTGTCAATCTTGTAGAGCCACGACTTCCTCAGAGTGTGTGACAGGGAAGAACAAGAGTAATTCTTCTGGCAATCAGAAGAAATGCAAATAAAAGTACAGTTTATTTGGAGGCTGCAGGAAATGTATTAGGGCAGAGGATCATCACTCCCCATGGATTCCTCAGTGAAACAGATTGAAATACAGCAGTGGAAATGGTGGATGGGAAGGAGGAAGAAAAAGAAACCAAGCAGAAGTTATTGTCTGTCCCATGATCATCCATGCCATCTAAGAATAAGTATTCATGGAATTAAAAGCTAATAGGAACTATTGGATTGTGCAGGGCAGCTTGTGATGATAACCGGGTGCACCTTCCAAGCCTTGTATGTAGAGGGAGTGGGTCCTGCTGAGAAATTTCACGGGCAGCTTGGCACAGCGAAGGTAGAGTGCAGCCATCTTTTCCTAAACAGTAATAAGAGGTAATTCACAGGGAAAAATGTCACTATTGATGCTTGTGTGATACTTGAGATGATGCTGGTATCTTACTGAGTTACTTCCAGAGTTCTGGACTCTGCCAGAAGGTGGTCTTTTCTCCATGTGCCTGTGTGAAAATGGGGCAGCTACACAACACATAGCAGTGTACAGCGTGGTGGATTCTTTCTTAGTCGCTGAAATTCAAATAAAGATGTAGGCTTGATGGCAAAAAAAAAAAAAAAAAGGAAGCAAAACCAGATAATCCTTCACTATTGCATTATTCATATACACATTAAACTGTACAGGGTGATTTGTTGAACACTAACTGAGTTTCTGGGTACTGTGTGGGTAACACAACAGCCACTGGCAAAGAGGTCGATGCCTCCAGGTAGCTATTCAAATATGAAATGCAACCTTGACAGATTTGTTTTTGGTTTTTTTATTGTAATTGAAGCATCATTTTCCAAATAGCTTTTCATTTGAACATCAACAAGGTTGTTTGAAATCAAGTGGGATCTCTGAATATTAAGCAGTCCTGCTAGCAATATTAATGCTAAATAACATTTAACAAACTCATCTGTTTTAATGTGTCTGTAAGAAAACAAAAGCACTAATAATTTCTAATTACTATTTTAACTTACTGATGATGATTATAAAACTTGTGTGGCTCTAAAGAAAACATGGTAGGTACTAATGCAGTTTTTCTGTCTTCAAATCCCTGAGAAATCCTTTGCATCAGTAGCACAAATGAGGGTATTTTGTATACTTGTGCATGACTTGACATGAATTTTAAGAAAAAAATAAAATGTTTTTGCGGGTCTGTACAGCATGCTGGGTAGTCAGCTCCTGACAGACACAAGGAAGGAAATACGAACAGGATCTTCAGCAAGAACTAGCCTTTCTTCTGAAATCGAATTATTTTTGCCATTCAGTAGGAAATAAGCATATTTCTGTGGCTACATGAGAAAAACTTGTGTACAGTGAATGGCCGCTCATGGCTTCAGAAAGGTGTTGGTTACCTGTGTCAGAAACAAAGAAAGGATGGCTTTGCAACATATGTAAAGGATACAGAATGGGTCTTCCGGAGAGGGAAACATTTATCCAAGAACAAGAGCAAGGGGTAGGGTATACACTATGGAAAAGAGAGGTGTAGCATTTCAGAAGAAAAGCTTGTATGTTGACAGGACCCTGTCAAGATGGCAGCCTCAGATCCTAAGGAAAAGAAAGGGAAAACTCATCAGTTTTCATGTATACATCATTGCAGCAGGGTCACTCTGCTTAAATGGAAGATTTTAAAAATGTTTCATGCTCTTGCCTTTAATGTTGTTGGTGCTTCGTGCACGTAAACGTGTGATATCAAATAATGTCATTTAATGTTTGTTTTACTGTATTGGTTATTTTTCAGAAAAGAGTTATTCCCTCGAGGATGTTAGAGAAACTCCCAAAAAGGAGGTTTTATTGTCCCTTAAGCAGATCACTTTTGATTCATGTGAATTTTTTAGTTGTGCAGGCAATCCATGCTGGAAAGGAAGGCCCTGGCAGGTAGCAATGTTCCCTCTAAAGGCCAGTGTAGGTTAGAAAAAGCTGAGAATGAGAGTTCACTATCTGCCTGTTTCAGGGAACAAGAGATGCATGGCCACCTCTGGGTGTGCTGTTTGGACCAGTGGTGGTGACTAAAAGGTTGCAATTAGGCTGAAGTTCTTGTCCTGTTTTCTATGCTGTGCCATATGTCCTCTGCAACTTCTAATCTAGCACAGAGGAGAGGAGGAGGAGGAAGGGTGTGAGCAATGCTGATAAGTGCCTGCAATTACTTTTTCAGTTTAAATCCGTCTGGAACTTGATTAATTTGCCCCTTCTACTGTAGTGTGAAGTGGGGCTTGTTCACAGTGCTATCTTTTCACACAGTTTTTCATTAACATGTTGTGTCTGACTCCTAGCAACCAGGATGTTTTAATGACAGATTCCTGGACACATATGCAGAGAGCAGCTATTTCAAATAGAGTGTCGCAAGCATGAAATGAGTTTTGCTGGTTTGTAGTTTTAGGTAAGTATAACCTAACCAAATAAGAGAACTGAAGTGTCTTAGTGTTTTGATTCAGAGAAGCCTGATAATGTATCCTGTGTTGAATAAATTGACTGATTGGATTCCACAGAAGGGCATGGAATCAAATTGATTGCCAAAAACTGGCAATTGAAGTTTAGGCTTGACTTGGTGAGTAAAGGGAAAAGTCAAGACTATATTTGGTTAGCCTTGGGAGAGAAAAATGAAGGCAAGCCCACAGGTTTTTAGAGTGTTGAAATGTGGTTTTAGTAAGTACCTGAGACTCGAGATGTTTGCTTGTTTAACTGTGCATCTCTTTTTTTTTGATACCTGACTATCAATAGCTTGTTGTCTGACACTTAGAAATACACCCCTGCAAGTAGAACACAAGTTAGTCTTTTCATTTGCAGTGCAGATGAAATTCTCATTCCATGAAATTGCATACCAGTGCCTAGAATGCACAAAACATGAGTTCACTCTTTTCTGTAACATGAAGGGAAGAGGGAGACTTTTTGTTCAAAATCCTAATTTAAAGACAAGTTTGAGAGCTGGTATCATCAGAGGTACTTTGAAGACTTTTTTTCTTTACTTTGATTTTTGGAATCTGTGCATTTCTGTTGATGTTGAATGTACTTTAAAAATTATTTTCTGAATTTTAGCAGCTCCTCAACCTCTTAATATTTGACAGGTTGTTTAAACTGGTTTGTTGCAAGTTTGTTCTATATGTCCCTTAAGAGTAATAGAATATTTTCTTCCTATGTATTTGAAGTGTGCGTTTACTCAATTGTGAAGTGTTTTGCCTGTGAGCAATGAAGGTTTTTGCAACCAGCTCTAGAAGCATGACAGAGCTACAGTGCTGTAGTTGCACTGTAGCATTGGAGAGCTCCATCCTCAGGCACAAGTCATTCAGATCTTCCATAGATCACTGGATCCTTGCGAGGAGTCCGTATGCAAGTTATTCAAGGCTACTCAGCATTTGGGTTAAGACGGTTCTAATTAATATTTTAAAACAGAAATAATAGCTTTTTCTGGAGAATGCAGTTGGTTCCTCTCAGGATTTTTAAACAATGGCTGAGGGCTTCATCATGCCTCATAGCTGGGTGGTTGGTTGTGGTTAGGCAGCTCTCACGTCAGTGCAGTTTGGAGCTGCCTAGGTGTATTTGAGCAGTGTCACTAATGGGCTTTTACTACTTCCAGAAGCGGAGACTGAGGCACTTCATGAACAAACTTCCAGGCTCTGGGAGATGTTTCTTCCTCTTTTCTAGCAGATCTGGTTGAGTATAGACTTTATTTTTCAGAGGTCATTTTCTGAGGGCTGAACTAGTGAATTAGGACATTGCCCTTCTTGGACCGTAGCTGATTGTCAGTTTATGTCCAGGTGGTTTGAGATTGATATGCCTAGGGTTGCTCATGTGGCCAGTCTAAATGCACTTTTTGTTTTAATTGTTGATTATTAAGTGGACATTTTAATTCTCAGCCTCTGATTTGATACCCCAGCTTTCTGAAGGATTCCATACGATTTTATTTTCATCAATAACTACATATTCCATGAAGGTGCTGCTTGTGAATCATTTGCCATTCTGGGTGTGAGGTACAGGGAGCAGATGATGTTGATCCCTGTGCAGATGGGCCAGCAAATCAAATTTCTGTTTGAATTTATAACAAAAATTTAATCTCTAAATCATGCATCTGCAATCCTGATGAGCTTGCTTTGGAAGTGCCAGCAAAAAATTGTTCCTTAAAGTCCTCAATGGCTTCTGAGACTCCTTGCAAAGTCACCTGCAACAGTCTTGGGTCAGTGCCTTCCAACCTACAGATCTCTCTGATGGGTGTTTCTACTGGCAGCATTACAGACCTACTTCTTGCTTTCTCTCTTTTAGTAGCTCTGTTTCTTTAAAATCTGACAGAAGAAGCTTCCTCCTTCCAGGCTCAGTCTTTATTCAGTCCCTTGGCTCAGGCTGGCCCAAAGCAGCTGGGAGCTACACCTGTAAGGCAACAGAACTGCTCCATCAGCAGGCACACGTGGGATGCAGATGGCACTATCATGGTGCTTGTAACACCTAACAAACTGTAGTGGAAACATTTTTTTTTTTCCACCTGTCAACTTGACCTTATCTAGGGTGATGTTTGGGTAGCTGCTATCACAGCCATAAAATGCAGACCATCCTTGTTGAATGTCAAGATGGCTTCTTGAAAGCATCAGTGCTGGATCTTCTAGAAAACTATAGTCTTATTTTTTTCTTTACAGAGATAAAGCATACTGTACCCTGGGCTGCTTGCACAAGAAGTGACCTGTTTTGGCTAAAACTTCCATTTAACAAAATAAAAATGCTGAACTCTGGCATGGAAAACTTCAGCTTGAACAGCTTTTCAAAGCTGCAAATGGGAGTTTTCATGGAAATTCCTGGCAATTTTAATAGTTGGCAGCACTGTCAGTCACACCTATTGTAACAGCAATATTATCAAGTGCTTCCTGATTTATTATGTGCCATTGGGATGGTGACCTGTTTAGCCAAACATTTTAATAAATTACTCTTGGGCAATTGACACAGACGACCAATACTGTGACATTTTTGAACGCTTCTGAACAACAGATTTATGGGGAAACAGGGCTGGTGATTATGTGAGTAATAGAAAAGAAAAGGTACATATCGATGGATTGTGTTCAAACCGTATTTCAGAGAGTGCCCTTGGGCTCAGCACTCCAAGTTATTTTATTTGCTTTGACCTTTGCGTAGATGTTAGAAATGTTGACTAACCTCCTTGTGCTGACAATGTCATTAGGCATTTTGAGGAGACTTCTGCAAATGCAGGCATATTCTTACATTATTCAAAATGCCTTGAAAGCTACAGACTTTCGTGGAATATCAACATGATGACCTTTGCTTCTGATAGCAAAGGAAATCTCATTATAGACACTGCTGTATAACTTTGGTTTGACTCAATGTTGTGTTTCTTTCTAAAAAAGAACCAAAAAACCAACCTGCTCAAAATGTAATTCAGCCCATACAGCTAAGGTATTTTATCCTATGGTTTTATGATAGTTTTTTTATTGCTGTGAGAAGTGTGTTTCAGAGAATGTAGAAAGCATTTGTAACAGCTTTTGGAAAGAGGACTAAAAGTACTTCCATTTCTGTAGGCATCCCTTGTGTTCCCTGTGTGGTTGGTAATTGCTAACCTAACATAGATTAGCATGGATATATTGCTAGGTATTGCTAACCTGGCACTGAAAGGCTGCCCTAAAGCTAGAAAGCATAATTAGCCACCTCCACTGCCTATAGAACCCTTTCTCAGGGCTTGTTCTGATGTTATGCCCTGGATCACAGCTGTGCCAGCTGTTTAGGAGCGCTTCTGTGGTTGTAAGATCACTGACAGAATGAAATATTATGTTACTCCTGTCTGGATATTTGACCAGCTCTGTAATTTTTTAAAATTATCGGCAGCTCCAAAAACATCGAAGGTTTTTATACTCTGGGTGTATTTTGGAGTATGATAAAGGATGTTTGATTGTGGAGCTGAGGACACTGGGGATCAGTCTATGAGCAGCACCACAGTTTTAGAAGCCCTTACTTTTCAGCCACTGAAAGTCCTGTACTGTTATGGAGCAGGTCATCTTTGGATTGTGTTGCTTGCAGCCCCAGAAAGTGCAGTTGAGATTGTGGCCTCAATTCCTGGTTCTTCCATCACAGGCCGCATCTGATAAGGCACTATGGGATACAAGTCACTAGAGTCCCTCCATTTTTCCTGTGTCTGTTTGACTTCATGTGCTGCTGGGAGCAAATATTGACACAAATGCTGGAGAACAAAAAGTACAGTTTGTCTTTTCCAGCTACCAAACCTTTTTTCATTGAGCAGCTGCGTAGAGCGCATTTTATCCTGTACCCACCACTGCAAGGCCTCTTCTGTTACTGTCCTTTGAAACCTGCTGGGGTGGTTCAGATGCTCTGAAATAACAAATACGGCTCTAACACCAATAGACTATTATTTTGATAACACTTTATCGCTTCCCAGTAATTGTTTCATAGTTCATTGTGCCAGCCAAGAGAGAACCTGCTTCTTGCCATAAATGTGTTTAAACAATGTGCAGCTCTGTCATGACGACAAGAGTGGTCTTTCTGATATGCTGGGAAGGAAGAAAGAGACTAACCTGGGAGGGCTGTAGGATTTAGAATTAAATGACCTTTTTAGCCAAGAGTTCTTTGAATGGATTTGATGCATCTGGAAAAAAAAAAGAAAAAAAAAAGAAAGCAAGAAAAAAAGAAAAGAAAGAAAAATCCCTGGAATGCTCTAACATTTTGGAAGGATATTTAGGTATTTGATATTGCTCCCTTCTTTGTGTTCTCTTTAGGTCACTTGTATTTCTGAGAAAGGACAGCTTGGAAATCAGTCATACCCCATGGATGTGTCTGGGAGCCAGGTGAAACTGTCTTATAGGTTGACCTGTTATCCTTCTTTCTGAGGCACTTCTGGCTTCCCCTGGTTCCCTAGGGTTGAATTCCGTTTTGAAATAAATGGATACAATATGAATAGGTTGTAAACTGCATTCCGTTTTCCTTGCTTCTCTACAGCAGTCAAGCAGGAATGATAGTCTGCTTCCTGATAGCTTCTGTTGGGAGAGCTACAGGGATTTGCAGCTCTGCAAAGTATTGTGTTTGTCCTGATGATGTCCCCAGTTGGAGGGAGGAATATCTCATAGCCACCAGTAAGAGGCAGTCTGGAGGAGGAATATTTTGAATTTTTGTAGATAATTTCTGCCTTTGTGTTGGCAAAGCAAACTGTATGAATACCAGAAAGCTTAATTAGGTGTATTCATGCCCTTAAGATCTGCTTAAATGAGAATAAAATGAAATGCTTATTTTAGTAGCTACCAGTAAGAGAAATATCTTTTGAAGATGTTGGAAAGTGTATTGAAAAATTAGTTCATAAAATGTTTTCCCCTTAACATTTATGTAAGCACTGATTAACAGTTGATGAGACTAAGCTGAAACTCTTGTTTTGCCTTGTTTCTTCTCTCTCAGAAAAGACCTGGCAGAAGAGGCAGATCCTAAACTCTTGCAAACACGTCAGTGGATTCTTGGCCTTTGGGTGAATTGGCTAGGAAAAAACCCAAACCCAAAGCAGTTTGACTGGGGGGAGGGAGAAGTGCTGTGTTGCAGGAAGCAGCTGCGACAATCACTGCTTCTGGCTCAGATGGAACGTCCCAGCCACTGTAAAGCCATGTCTCAGGATCTTCTGTGAACTCCGTATCTTGCAAGCTGCTGTTGATTTTTTTTAACCTGCAAAGAGGATGGGGGAGTGACACACTTTTTCCTTCAGGACTGGCAGTGCTTGGACATTTTGTTCTCTTGCCTGGGAAGCCCAATGGCTGCCAAGCTTTACCGTGCTGCTGCTTAGCTGCTCCGCACTAAGGGCAATAGGAAGACTTTTATCCTCTTCCTCCTCATTCTTCTCATCACAGTATTTTTAATACCTTCACGTAGTTACAGACTGATTGATCTTTTTCTCTCTCTCTCACCCTCACTGCTGCACTTCTGTGCAGCCCTGGTCTACAGAGGTCTTCTTAAAGAAGAAAAATGGACCTTTTTTTCTCTTTATATTCTGTTCTTGGTCTCTGTGAACAGAGAACCAAATGAAAATTAGTGTTACTTACTTGTTGCAATAACACTGATCTTGAAGACAGTTAACACAGTATTTCTGCTGGTCTGGCTTTAAGGTGACATTGTATGGGAGAACTCTGTTGGACACAGACATTTATGTAGCAGCCAGTGAGGGCCCTAGGCGGTTGTTACTGCTTATCTTTAATTTTGAGCCCATGATTGGGCTTTAATGGAACTAACCTCATGCCGTGAAATAGTGTTTTAAGGGTGCTGAAATATTTTAGATCTGACCATGGAGATTGTAATTTTGTAGGTGTTTTTTGGATCAGGATGAAAGAGAAGAGTAGTTTTGTACTGTCATCTGTCACTGGATGTTGGTTCTCCAAGGCACTGCTTGACTGTGCTCTTGTGCAAAGTCGGGGTTATACATGAGTGTGGGTGAGAGCCAAGGAATGTTGTCAGAAAATGGTATGGCACCCTGGGGATTCTGGGTGCGCACAACTTAAAATGGGGTGAATACGTGTGAAGCTGTTAATCTGAAATACTTCTGTTATGCTGCTTGTCTGATGAGTTCATTAACACACAGGCACCAAATCAGAGACAATGGGGAGCACTGAACTTTTGCAATTAACTTTGAGGAAAAAAAACAACGAGTAGAACTGGGGCAATTCTGTTTTTCCCTCTGTTTTCAGTGAGAGGAATGTAGGAGGAAATGCACATTTCTCAAGGACAACAAAAGAATAGAGGTGATAAGCGTACAAAAATAACTGAGAGAGAGAGAATAAAAAGGTTGACCTTGCCTGGAAAGTCCAGGGCAGGCCAACAGGAAGAGACAAGCAAGTTGGCAGAGCAGCATGGCTGCTTCGCTTTACCCTCTGACCTGGTGGGTCTGAACATGAATGAGGTGGGAAGCCTTCAGGAGAAAAACTGTAATCTGCTCAGAGAAACCTGGGCTACCGTCAGAAGGGAATTGACACAAGACCAAATTTAGTTCCAACTGGCCCAAAAAATGAGAGAAGAGAATACACAAGGAGTGTATTTTCATTCTTTTTGACCCGTATTTCTCACGTTAACTAAAAAGCAGCCTTGGTTATGGAACTAATGAGTAGAGTCAGCTTGAGTAAATACTTAAAACTTAACTCTAGGCTTTAATTGCTGTGCAGCATGCCTAGATAATAGTCAGAATATAACAACTGCTAGAGTGGAGAGGCAGCACTTGTCTTGCAGGGTCAAGGCTGTTGGGCGAAAGCCTTCATGAAAAACTATGTGCCTGTCAAAATGAAGGGAGTAAAATACAAGTTCTCCAAGCCAGCTCTATGTTTTCAAGCTCAGTCAAATAATTCTGCGTTTTCTGTGTTCAAAATGTCTCTTTATTTGACTGGGTTGAAGCTCTTTGAATTTTTTCAGATAAATGGTAATTTGATAAGTATTGTCATAAACTAGCAGCAGAGCATATTTGACAGTGGAGCTGTTTTATGCCAGAAGCAGACTGGTTTGGAAAATGCAAGTTCATTTAAGCTTACTGTCAGCAGTTAAGAGGTTTTTGCAAAGGAGCTTTGTCAGGAAAGTTTCTTTATTCCTAAGTGAAATATCTTGTCAAAAATAAAAAGAGAGTTGTGTGAAAGAGGAAAGGTTTTTCAGAAAGAAAAAATCTTCTGGTTATATTATTGGAACAGGAATCTGAAAGATGGGTTGTATTTCCAATTCTGCAATTGACTTTCTATGTGGTCTTGGAGAGCTCGCAAGTGCCTTCTTGTTCAGAACGATCCATAAAATCTGAGCAATTTTATTTTTGGTTAGTTGTTTAAGAGCAATAGACCTGTGCTATTCAGTGCTTTAAAACTGGGTGACTGGCCCTGGGAGTCATCTGTGAAGTACTTAGGAGACAAGTTAATGAACACCTAAAGGAAGTACATAGGCCTAAATCTCTGCTTGTTTGAAATGCGAACTAGTGCTGATTTGTAGCTAGAATTAGCATTTTGTGAGAAATTCCAGGAGTGGAAAAGAGAGGCTGAAGTTGGTGACTAAGTACAAACTTCTAAAAAATTTGTATTGCAGAAGCTCTAATATGTTTCATTTTAATCTTTAACAGTGTGACATTTTACTAGAAAAAATTGTGCAGTTAGAAAGACTATACGGCAGCCTAAACATTCTGCCATTTCGTTCTTGCTCTGATGACAGTTCTTGGGGTCTTTTATTAAGTGATAATATGTGGAGGCAAGTTCAAGAATTCACTTATCAGGAAGCTTCTCAGTTTCAAAAGAGCTGAGGGTTAGAAGAGCGCAGAACTTGCTTGTAGTCCCTCAATTTTTCTTGCATGTGGGAAAAGAATAGTTTGCTGCAGCCCTTCAGAAGGGATAGATGTGACTGAAGTATCAAATGAACTTGATGTTATTAATGGCCTCCGTGGAAAAGCTTTGCTGAATTACCATCTGTTAGCCCATCGCTGCCAAAATGGTACAATACTGGCGTGGCTGAGTGTAAGGAGGCAGTACATCCAGAATTTCGTTAGAGCATGCAAAGGCCGGAAGCACTGACACTGGGAGTGACCCAGCCGGGGTGTATTACTTTGTAGACTTGTATAGCTTTAATACTGAAGTGCTATCAATAGCAGGCTGGCCTAAATAAGAAGTAGTAAGATTTACAGGAATTACTGAAGTGTCCCAGTTCTAGAGGTATTTCCACCTTTGCTAATGCAACTGATTAAGTGAGTAGGAAAGTAAATGTTAATCCAGAGAATGAAACAAACATAGTGCGGTATCTTTCTTCAGCACTGAAAATGGAGTGGAAAATGTACAAGATTCACAATGCTAGTGCTAACAAGAACTTGAAGTTTTTCTTTAAATAAAATTCATTGCTATATAATGTAAATATGATTTTTCTTTCCACTCTTGGCTGAAGACTTGCTTTCCTATTATTTTTAATGAGTTTCTGTTAACTTAGCTCTTCACTGTTTTTTGAAGAGAATTATACTTCTGACCAGAAACTAGTTTAGGTAGCCTGTCCCTGCTTCTATGGGAGAAACTTTTTGTGTGTGGATAGGATTGGGTGCAGTGTCAGTCACCTAAAAGGCTGCCCCTGGCATGCCAGAAGTTACTGCAGTGAGTTACTGCCAAAGACACTAAATATTTTACTTACTTGTTTTTTCAGTATGGAACCAGTGGAGACCGCAGGCAGTTGGAGTAATGGGTTGTCGTTGACAAGTGGGAAACAGCAAAATTTGCTGTCACCTTGAGTCATCATTGTTCCATGGTTCATAGGTGACACGTGAATCAGCATCAGAGCTATAGAAGCATATCCTTAGATGGTGGTTTGGCCTTTTGGCTAGCCAGAGATGATAACAGCAGTTTTTCATTAAGGTCATTCATCATGTTCCTGACACTAAACCTCAGGGAAGCTACTCCCCATTTGCCTTCTACTCTCTCAGCCTGTAGTGACTCTGTGTAAAGCACTTATCCTCTGGATGCCCTCATCGATTGTTTAATTGCTGAGAGGCAACGGGCATAAATTAATACAGATGAGATTCCATCTGATGCAAGAAAACAATTTTTTGCCGTGAGGGTGATGAAAATTGGAACATGTTGCCCAGAGAATTTGTGTTTGTCTCCATTTGTGGAGACGTTTAAAACCCAACCAGACATGGTCCTGGACAACCTTCTCTAGCTGAGCCTACTTGAGCAGCAGAGTTGTACTCAATGACCTTGAGATTCATTCCTATGCTCCTCCTGTGATTCTGTTTCCGACTCAGCTGCATCCTTGGGATGAGAACTGTATGCAGTACACAAGAAGTGAGCATACAGGAATGTTACATGGTGGAAGAATAACCTCTTATGCCTTCTTTTCAATACAGTTTTCTCTCCCGCCAGGTTTTTTGTCTGCTCAATTGGTTTTCTGAACTCCTTTTGAAGTTCTTTGCCATCAGCATAGCATTCAACTGCTTGCAAGTGTTTAGTAGCATTCACAAACTGAGGTTTAGCTGTTCATTCCCCTCTCCAGGTCACTGGTGAAGATGTGGAGTAGAAAAAGTCTCAACTCTGATTCCCCAAAGACCCCACTGCTTACTCTTCATCCTGAAAAGTGATTGTTAGGCTTGAAGGCTCACAGAATCATTTATGAAAGAGCATTTATTATCCAGTCATACTTTTTCTGGCAATCACTCTTCAGTTGTCCCCATGAGGCTCTTTAGAGCCCTTTTTGGGCTCCTTTGACAGTCCTGTAACATAGCAGCTTTTTGTGTTTATCATCTACAGACCTTAGCCAGAATTCCACAGTTCCACACCCGAGTTTCCCCAGAGCTCTCAGGTGAATGCCATCCACTCCTGGTGATGCAAAAACCTCCAATTTGTCTGTTTGGTCTAATTCTGCCTGTGTCCTTGCTTTACAGCTTCTCCGAGCTATCTGCTGCGATGAACACATAAGGTGTGGGATCTCTCCAATACCTTCTGTAGTAGCAACTGACCAAAAGAGTGCTCTGAGCTTCTTGGCTGCGGCCTCATCATTCCCAAGTGCCTGTTTTGTAACATAGTTATCAAGAAGCCCTTTCAGCTTCCTTGCTGGCCTTCTAGGATAGCTAAGATATATTTAGTATTGAGTATATGGAAGGCACTCCTCAAATTCTTTTTCAGTCCCTCTGTTTTCTGTGGTATTTCATGGACTCTTCTGTTCTTCTAGTTTGGATAGACTTTGTATTTTTTTACATAATACCTTAATTTGAAATTATGCTCCACAAGAATCCTTGTTTATCATTGCAGTCATGGACAATAAGGTTTGTTGCAATCCTGGACCCTCAGAATCAGGTGAGACCCTTTTGGCATCTCCCCAACACATACTTTTGTTATTATTGCCTTTGATTTGGGTAGCTAAAGTGCCAGTGCTCAGTGTGCCACTTGGGTGCAGCACGTCTGTGCTGGCCCTGGAATGAACAGCTGTTACTGTTGTGGTTGGTTACAAAATGAGCTTGTTATAATGGAATGGCTCACTGCAGTTATGTTCACAGCATACAATAAGAGATGAATCCCCGGGAGCTGGGAAGCAGAGAAAATCTGAGAACAGAGGATTTAGAAGTATTTCAGATTAATTTTTGTGTAAATCCTGGACGCCAAGTAGATACATCACACCTGTCTCTCGCTCTCTTTAGTTTCATGGGCCCAAGTGGGCTAAAAACACCACCTGGTAAAACTGGAGTCTTTTGCGCTTCGACAGGTCAACAGTAATGGCTCTGTAATAAAACTTAGGGTCAGCATATATGAAGAATCATTAAGTGTCCAAATCCTGACTTTTTGATGAGGCCTTCTAGATTTTATCTGCAGTGACGGACCCTGACTTCCCTAGCGTCACAATTGAGAATGTATGAAGCAAAGTTGAAACCCCTGATATTCTATGGTAAAAAGAAATGTAAATGCCTCAGATCAAGATCTGTGTGAGAAGAGAGCTGTGATAAAATCAAAGCTGTTTCTTGAGCAGAATAGCTGTTGGCCAAATGGAGGCATCAGGCTGGCCTTCAGTTGTTTTACTTGCCAATTGAGTTTTCTCTCTGTGCTGCGTTACTTAAAAACTTACATGTCTACCACTTAGTGCATATACATAAGAGAACACAATTTAAACAGAAATGTTGAGAGTAAAAAGTACATGTTGGCTCCAGAGGCAGAATAAATCAGTCTTTCTGGAGAAAGTAATTCAGCTGGTGCAGGTAGACTGACTCCTTCTTTCACAAAATATATCGGGACCTAACCTAGTCAGGAGAAGTAAACACTGTTGGATGCTTATCTTGAATGCTTACCATCTCCAGGTGCTCTTGAGGAAATCAAGCATCAAACTAGAGTATTTTGGGTCTGGGTTTGGATCTGACTTTGTGTGGTGACTAGCAAACTTGTCCAAGTTTTGTGGGCCACTGTTGCTATTTGGTGGGATTTTGTAAACCTCCTCAGTTTCAACGAACAGTTTTTAAAGAAACCTTGTCTGGTGCTGTTCGTTGTAGCCCATTCAGATATTCTTTAGTGTTTGAGGTGTCTGTGTGTGCCAAGTGTGGCTTACTTTGGAGTAGTGCTCAATGACAGCAACTTTGAGTACTGATTGATTAAGCACCAGCCATCTAGTTCCACCTGAGCTAAATTTCTTCCCATGTTATTTTCTTGAGGAGCTAATGAATGGATAGATTCTTCTGGCATCTTTTCCAGAAAAAAGTTACACTTTCAGCTCATCTTCTAGGATCATGTAGCCTGTGAGAGACGGGGAGTGGGTTGGAGAAGCTTGAAAACCTGTTCAGAATTTGAAATCCTGCGTGGGCCGGGGGCAGGGGGTTAATTATGGCCTTTTTTTAATCTGCCATGTGTGCATACATTTCAGAATAAAGCCTGCATTTTTCTTGGACATGAAACTGGGGAAGCAGCTTTTATCAGACCTTACATCTGTTGGTGCCCCAGGATATACAGACAGTAACTATTGCCAGGAAACCCAGACTGTGACAAAATACTGGCAAACTGTGTTTTATCCGATTTGTTTGTTTGACACTGTGGTAGGAGTATCAATTAGCAGAACGACTGTATTCTAGCCAAATGAAGGAAAAATTATGGTAAGCCAATGCTTGCAACTCTCTTTGCTCGTTTGAATGTGTCTGCCCTGCAGTAAGGTGGTACGTCTGTTTAGTACATAACATTTTAGATCCTCATGTTTGTTCCTTACAGCATGAGGAAGGCATGTTTCTCCCAAAATAGTGGATGGGAAAAATCCTCAGGGCTGTTGATACATAACTGTCAAGCATTGCGTAGCTCCTGGTTGTTTCTGAAGAACTTAGTAACAGTGACAAATCTGCTTCACAAAAAAGTGGAACCCTTCACTGCAAATGTGTTGCCCCTCCAGACGTGTCTTTTCCTGCAAATCCTCTGCTTCATTACCCTGCATAGGAGGTGTGAGGTGTGGTTAGAGGGGAGGGGGCAGACTTTTCACCTGGGAATGTCCAACTACAGTGTGCTTGTTTGTCCTGCAAGATGTGAGGGTGGCTGTCTGCTCTCCAGCAGCACAGTCAGCGACTCAAGGACCCAGGATAGTCTGGATGTCGGTGTAGTAAGTTCCAGAACTCATTTTATAGACATTGGTGTGTGTGAATGAAAAAGTAGCAAGGGTTTGATTTCTTTTTTTTACCAAGTACTTGGAACTGTCTGTTTTAGAAACAAAAGCATTGTTGAGGATGTGGAAATACTACTTATGATTCAACTGAAAGAGCACAGATAGAATCACATTGTGGTATGTGCATTAGGGCAGATAAAGGAGTGGGTACCGGGCTTAAGACTTCTTATTCGGAAACAATAAAATAAAATTGCCTCCCAAATCCCATTAGTTGTCCTGTATTTACAGCAGGTGGGGAATGTATGGAATGAAAATATAATCTTGATTTTTTTTTTTCATGACATAATAAAATACCTCAGAAACTTCTTCTATGTTTGTTACTCAAACACCATTTTTTAATACTTGCTTTTTGCCTGACAGATTCCCCTATCTGCAGCAATCCGCCAAGATTCCCCTATCTGCACTTCCCGGAATGAACAGAAGACTCTCTTGTACTTGTTGAATAGTGTATGGAGGTTGAGAGCCCCTAGAAAGAGCTTTGAAAAATGGATGTTATTTTTCCCTCACCTTGCCCTCTTTCCCCACCAGAGACAAATACAATCACCATTACCGCAAATCCTGCAGTCAGGTTCCTTGCATTTGGTGAAAGTAAGTCTAAAGGAAATGAGCTGAGCATAGGTATTGTATGTGTATCTATTACCTGTCACAATTCAGGGTTAGAAAAGCTTAATTATGGACAGCTATCAGATTGTCTTTCTGCCTCTGAGGCACATAGCATTTTCTTTCCAAGCAATAAAGAATCAGTCATGCCCAAGTCTCTTAGCACTGCTAGTTTCCTCAGTCTTAAAATACAGAAGCAGCCATATTTTAAAATTATTATAATGGTAGTGAAATGCAAGAGGAAAGCACTAGCCAATAGTTACATACCTGCAAAATAACATGGGTGTCACTGGGCAAAGAATGGCCTCGCAGTAGTTAGGGTCAGCCTATTGTTCTTGGGCTATTCTTCCTCTGTCAGGACTATCCTCATGGTTTATTCCTGGCTACAAGTGTTTTCAAAGGTACAGTTTTACCAGAGGTATAATTTGCAGTTCATGAATGGCACGTCAGGAAAAAGTCTGTCCTACTGCACCGGTACAGACTAACAGTGTGTACTTTGTGGGTTTTGTGATGGGAACAGAGCAATCTGATCTGCCAAACTGGAAACCTTGGACACTGACCCTTGGAACAGTTTACCATTCTCACAGCAGGAGAAGCAGTCAGCTCTGGAGAGTGTGTTTCCAGAAGGAGAGATGGATGTTCACAGTATTTTTATTTAGGAGTTGCAGGATGTACTTGGTGCAGTGGAGTAGAGGCACATGGCTGAATACTTAAAAATCAACTGGTGTGAAGGTTTTATGTATGTCTTGTCACTTTTCCTGTTAAGTGATAGTGAATAAGAAGATATCACCAACTTGCCAACAGTTTTTAAGTAACACGTATTGCTGGTAATATATCCTTCTTTGAGTATCCTCTACACATTGCTTGAAAATCTGAATGGCTTTAGGAAGAAACAGGCATTCAAAGGTTTCACAGCGTATTTTAGGATGTGGTAATGTAAAACCAGATAAAAATCAATGACTTGTGTAGGAAGGCAAACAGAGCAAAGAAAGACCTTTAGAAAAAATCAGCAGGAAAAAAGCAGCATTAGTCATCTTTAAAAATGTCTCTGTATACCTATGTTTTCCATCTCAGCTTTTTCAGGGTCTCTTTTACTGTGATAACTTCTCTCATGTGAATGGAAAAAACTGGAATTAATGACCATTTAAACATAAAATTAAATTAAGGTACTTAGTCTCAAAGAAAAAACTAAATTGTCTGGCATCTGTCATTTGAAGAGGGAAAACAAAGCATTACATTACTGGAAGAGAGTAAATCTTGGTTACTTAGATTCTCTTACAGAGTTTTGTATTGATTTATCCTTTCTTGATAGAGATTTAATGGTAGTAGTTGTTCTTGTGTCAAAACTGGTGGGTATTTAATCAAATGAATTCTCTAGATAGTTTGCAGGCATGAATATGCATGGACCATGCTCCTTTACGTAACAGGTATTTTAATCCTTTACTGTCAAAACATAACTTAGATCAAAGCCCATTGAAATAGCGTGGTCAGATACGAAGCTTTTGCCTAATGCCAGAAAAAAAAAATAGGAGAGGAAGAGATGGGAAAAGATTAAATTAGCTCAGAGCTAAAGCAATCACTCAGTGTACAAGTTTTGCTTCCCCAGTGGCTGGTGTAATTTACTTTCGAGAGAATCATATTTTCGTGTTTTATCTTGGAAGAAAAAAAGCAACATGGAAATTCAGTTTAGATAGCTGTTCAGAGTTTGAAAAAGCTATTCAGTCTAGATCAGTCTGGAGAGCTAAGACCTGCTGTTGACAGATTCAACTATAGTGGGAGTGTCATTTATATCACAGGCAGGCTCATTCCATATTTTGGAACCAGTTATTCTGTAACCGATGTTAGTGAGAGATGACTGGCATGACTTCTGTGTCCTGTGGGAGGGAGAATCAGTCCAGGAAATGACTCCAGCGTGTGTCAGCATAGGGGGTCCAGACACAAGGTTTGCAGTCCTGACTGGATTGGGGGTCTCACCTGATGCTGCTTAGGTGTTCCTGGAGGTCTCTTTTGGGCCCCTCCTGTAGTAGCTGCAGGTCTTCTCCTTTCTGGGGTCAGGCAGTGATACCCAGTCCTGACTCAGGCTCCTGTGGCACCCAGCCATTTGCTGTTTCCACCTCTGTTGCTCACACTCTGCCACTCTGAAAGACTCCAGCTCTGTCAGCAAGGGACAAGCTTACAGCCTTACTGCCCGAGGTCTGTTGTCTCCACCAGGTTCAATTTCCTTTCATGTTGGCTCGAAACTGGCCTGTGGTTTCATGGTTTATTGGGCTGAGGGCAGGTTGGTGGTGCAGGAATGGTGACAGCCAGGCTGGCTTGCACAGCCACGAGGAAAGCAAGAGTTCTGTTAAATGTCATTCTTACCATATGTTGTGTGTTTTCAAATGTAAATGTGTTTGAACAATAGGATCCTTCACAGGAAGAGCATGGAAACTGCAAATTGAGAGACGGCTGCTCTTCAGGCACTGTATTTCCTCATGATCAGTAAATAGAGATAATGATGATTGCTCTGTATGGACAAAACAATGCTCTAAGCAAGACTGAAATTTTTTAACAGACCTGCAAGCTCTCATCATTTTCTCATGGTAACTTATACTAAAATATTATAATTGTGTGTGAGGGAACAATTCCAATCAGTGCTGGCCCATTGAAATTTATCCCCAGGTTCCTATTGGTGATTCCTTTATTACAATGATATTGTTCTCCCTCTTCTGATAGGAATGCAGGAGTAATGGCAGAAAATGGGAGTTCTCCAGGTTTTCTCATTGGCAAACCATCGCATCATGTGAGTTTCTGGCTCAAAAGCTCTATCTGGTTCACTCTCATGCGGGCAGCTATTTAGCTGCAGGTCTGTGATGACTAAGAGTGGGTAGGTGAGGTGGATGGGTTTCTCAGACTGCAAGTCCACGTTATTGTGCTGGCTGAACTTCAAAACTTCTGTGCCCAAAGCAGGTATGCCCTGGCTGCTGCAGGGAAATTTTACTGAAGATGGCAGCACTTTCTTGTATTTTCCCATCGGTACTGTTATTTTACTTTTTTTCTAAGCATAAAAACTAAAAGACATTTCTGAACAAAAGTACAGTCTTCCTTAAAGTGGTGGGGCACATGTGTAGGCATCTGAGTAATTCTGTTGTTTCCCTTGAAAGAAGACGTATTGCCCAAGGTCTCGTTTAAAGCACTATTCTGTGAGATTTGCACCAGAAATCATCTGGTGGCTCCTCCAGCTGTATTTTAAAATCTCACAACATGAGCTCCCACAGGAGAAAAGGAAATACTGATTCTTTCTCTTCTGTATGGCTTTTTCTAAATATGTATTGAATGTAGGAAATGGTTGAGGAATTGCTTCGAAATCTGCAAGTGAACTTGTGATGGGAATTGTTTTGAAAGAGAATATTCAGTAGTGTGATTTTTATTATTTTTTTAATCTGAAGCCAAATTATTGTGATGCTAAATGCCTTGTTGTTTTATCAGTTTAATAATTCTAGTTTTCTGAATGTGGTCTATAACACATCTAGTGTGTTTTTCAGTCTATGGTTAAATCTCATGGCCATTCCTTTGATACAGTTAGGTAATTCCTGTTATTTCACAGATGTGAGAAGAGAAAGCTGAACATCAAAGATTTGCTCAAAGTCTTGCAGGTAGAGAACCCCATATCTTTTGGGGTTTTTGTTGGGTGTTTTGGAGTGCGGGGGTTGTTGTGTTGTTTGTTTTGTTTCTAGTTTTGTTTGTTTTCATTTTTGGGGTGCATTTAGGCCGTTTCTTGGCAAACAGCCTGTGCAAGATGCTGCTGTTTATCTCTGTTGCTTTAATCCAGGATAATCCTACTTTTTTGAGACAAAACCTTTTACTATACGAGAAGTTACAGAATATGAGAAAAATAGCCATTTGACATCTGAATGATTTCTCTATTGTTGCATGCTCAGTATAAGGTACCTGTAACAAATCTGTTGTATCTTTGGCATGTGCAGTAAGGACTGAAGTTTATTCCACCTAGGGTTCTGTCACCTGTAGTGGCCTGTATTAGACTGCCACTGTTTTTGTGAGCCAGTGCTGCAGCAGGCAGATGGAATACACTTCATCTTTCCAATTGCAAAAGGAATAGGAATTAGTGAATTCCTGGATAAGTTTGTGTGCAATTGAAATTCAAACAAATTTTGGAGCTCTAGCTTTCGACTGTTTCTGCAGTTGTAAGCATTCATGATTGTTGTATGGAAGGTGCAGGCAGATGTTTGGGCTTTGTCTTAATGCTGGATGAGCAGATCTAGAATCAGAGATCTAATCTCCTGTTCAGCTCTGTTTGTCTTTGTCTCATTCTTCTCAGTGGACTATAAGGGCAAGACAGATGAGATTTGGCTGGTGAGTTACTTGCTCAAAGCTCTCTTGGCTTCTGAAACACTGAGATTTGGGCTAGTCTGTGTTCAAGTTTTTCCAGCTACCTCTCAATTTTTCTGCCAACACATTTTGCTCAGGTGTTGTGGACTGTAGATATTTCACTGATGCAGATGAAGCCTGGCCAGAGCACCTGCGTGCTTGCATGCTGTTGTTGTTGCCTACTCTCTTTTACTGTATTCTCTGTGGTCACCAGTGACAGGATCTGAGGGAATGGCCTGAAGATGTGCCTGGGGAGGTTTAGGTTGGATACTAGAAAAAGATTCTTCACACAAAGGGTGGTTGAGCACTAGAACAGACTCCCCAGAGGAGTGGTCACAGCACCAAAGCTGACAGAGTTCAGGAAGTGTTTGGACAATGCCCTCAGGCTCGTGGTGTGACTCTTGGGGTCCGTCCCTTGAAGGGCCAGGAATTGGACTCAACCACCTTTGCGTGTCCCTTCCAACTCAGCATATTCTGTGAAAAGATACGCATTTCTGTTCAGGAAATCTGAAGATAGTCTCATAGTCTAAAGATAGATGATCCGTCTAGTGCTTTGCTATCTTTACCCATTCAAAACTTTATGTTGTCAAATCTGAATTTGCAATTTAATCCAGTTATTCATGCCATGGATATATCCAAGAGGATATAGGGAACAAAGTATTCCCTTGCTCTTTGAAGCAACCATCGATGAACACAAAAAGTATTATAATGTCATCCAGCAAAAAAACCTGCCTTTTGCCCCTGAGTAGTAAGTGATTGTCTTTACAACCAGTCTCACTTGCACACTTGTCTTTCTTACAGATCTGAGGCATAAATATCTTATGTCTCTTGCAACTGAAAAATTAAAATAAAAAACAGGCTCAGGAGAGATGTCTTTCACTGAAAAAAGTGTGAGTTACTATATTAATTGCATGACGTATCTTTTAGATGAAGAAGACAAGAAAAAATCAGTATTAGTTGAATGTTGCATGCTTATATAACTAAATGTAGATGGGAAGCTGTGCATACTTTTCAATGGTTTGAGATTTTTTTGGAGAAGCAAAGCATCTCCTGCCATTTTCATCTGTGCTGGAATTAAGTCGCTTTTGTTCCCTTTTCTTTTGGAAGAGGAATAGCCTTCTCAACCACAACTTTTTTTTGTTTTTCCTCTCAAACTGTGAGCAGCCAGCTCTCATTGACTTCACAGTAGATCCACTGTGAGGGACAATATGTTTTCCCTGTGATACTGAACACTTCCCTGAGATACCAGTAGCAAAAGGTTGTATTTCCATGTGCCAGCAAGTGAGAAATTCCATAGACTATCATGAAGTTCTCCTTCAGACTTATACAGATAACCACCTCTGTTGTTTCATCTTATGGAGACAAGCGTGTGTCAAGCCTGATTCTCTGCACCCATCAGCTGTCTGCCTAAACAGGTTTGTGAGTGCTGTGACAGTGTCCGTGTGTGCAGACAAGTGGCCTGGTGGACAGATATATGTCCAAAACTAGCGGTAAGCCAGTTGTTCTGAACCTAGTGCTTCTAGTGCTGGCTTTCTGTAACTAAGAGCTATTGGAAAGTGCTTTGCAGTGCTGTGTGAGATGCAATTGATAAAGGCTTTATAGTTGGTTTTATGTGTTTCTTGTGTTAAAACTTTACAAGGTAAAACGAAAACCAAACATAATGAAAAGCTGAAACAAAGAAAATAAATTACTCCCTTTCCTATACCTGAAGAGGTGAGGTTTTTGTTTATTTTACTACATCAGTGTTACCGGTCAGTTTTCTACCCTTAATATTAAAGAAACTGACTAAGAACACATTTGCTTCTTTTTATGTGTTCTGCAGCCTGACTGACATCAGTGCAAATGTATATATGCTTATCTGAGAATAAATCAGACATAGATAAGAAGGGAAGTTCTCCTAACACATTATTTATTCAGATAATTCTCTCTGTGTAGAAGAACCACATATTCAATTTATCTTTGATAGACCTGAAAATCCTGCCAAATATCTCTGTATAAATCCCAGCAATCTAATATATTTTCATGATATTTATTGAAAAAAATGAGAGGAGGTGTTTCATCTTGTAAATGGGGTGTCTGGGTTAAGTCCTGGGAGCAATGAATATTCCAGAGAAAGAGATGAGACAAATGGATTTCATCTTTATCCACATGCACCATCTTAATGGTATAGAAGTAACTTTCTTTGAGGATTGAGAAAGGGCTATGAGCCACTCTGAATTCTAGAAGAAATCATGGAAACCCTGTCACCAGTTATATGTGTATCAACTGGTACAAAGGATTCAAGAGCAGGTGGTTGAGAGAGCGGTGAATCAACAGTGAAAATTTGCTAAGTGTCCTAGGTTAAAAACAGG
>VZTG01005140.1:573967-623934 GCA_013397845.1 Melanocharis versteri | reverse complement strand
CAGAGACCTCTTGGTAGCTCCTAACATCTCCCCGCTGGGAAAGCTCGTGATCCACGTCAGATTCCCACTCTTCCTCCACGCTGACAAAGGCCCCCTCCTCCTCAGTCTCTGACAGGCGCAGGACTCAGCCACCCACTGCCCCCACCAAGTGCTCGCTGAGGGCCCGGTCTTCCTGGGCAAGGGGCTGGGGGGTCGGGACTTGGGGTTCACTTTGTCCTCCTCATCTCTGTTGTGCTCTAGCAGAGACGTCCCGGGAGCTGCTCTCTCTCGAGAGAGGCCCCGAGGCTCTTGAATGGCTTCCCCAGTGACACAGACAGTGGATCCAGCTCACCCTCAGCACGTTGGCAGGGGATGGGAAGCTGAGCAGGGCAGGTGGAGTTGCTGCCTTTGCCACCTCTTGTACCTCAGTAGTGACAGGAGCATGGTGCTCCTGCTTCAGCTTTAATCACCACGGCTCCCTCTTTGAGCAACAACGCGGGGTAAGAGGGTGTTTTCCAACAGGTTGGAGAATCTGATGAGGAGAAACTCAAAAGTGAGCCTGCCTTAGAGTGTATGTATAAAACTGGGAAAAGAAAGGAGGAACTAGGAACTGCTTCAGATGCAGGTGACATCCTCGGGAAAACTGAAACACAGTGGGACAGCTCACACAGCCAGAGCTCTCCAATGAATGAAGGGCTCATTAGTAAAGACAGAAAGGTAAAATCTGAAGGAGAGTTTTCCTCTATGTGAAGAAGCTGCTTGAATGCATGAAACTGTTCTGTATATGGCCAACATTTTTGCTAAGAGCTTGTGGATAACCGATGATCATTATGATGATGTGGCACAGTGCTGGGAATTTGTTACAGAGCCACCTCCTCACCCTGATCGCTTGAGTGTCCTCGAAACTGCTTAAGGAAGGCACGTGGTAAAGAAAGATCTTGGGACTGAGCTGCAATCCAAACCAAACCAAACCAAACAAGTAGTATACGGAAAGCAGAAGCAAAACAAGCCTAAAAAGGAAGAATTTAAAAACACTGCACCAGTACTTTAGGACAAAAAAAATTCAGTTTGAGTTCAAACTGGCAAGGGAAGATTTAGGGCAACAAGAAGAGCTTCTACAGATGCAAGGACAATAGCAAAATAAACAAGGAAAACATAGGCCTGGAATGGTGGCCTAGTGACAGGGAAAATGGAGAGAGCTAGGAAGCCCAGCACTGCCTTTGTCTTCACCAGCAAGACCCCCAAGTCTCTGTGCCCAGAGGCAGGGTTCAAGAAAGACAGCAGCTACCAGTAGTAGATTATGTTGTGAGGACACAGCTTCATGGCTTCATGAATCCAGAATAATTCCGCACTGAATTCAACACCTGATTACCAGCTACATGGAGTAAAGGAAGTTGCTGTGAGACTCTGAGATTATAAAAGGTCCAAAGATATGCATTCCAGACAGAACATTGACAGAAATGTTTATTCAAAGCATCTTAACACACCCTTTTAGAAATAAAAATATTGCAGGCTTATCACACTAAATAATATACTTTGAAATTTCTTTTTTTTGGGTCTTTTCCTTTAGTTGTACCCAATTCTTCTGTTTCCTCTGGTTCATCCTCCTAAATCAGTAATTTCTGTGGAGTAGAAGGAAAGACAGAGCATAGAGATGCATTTTATTATAAAACACTGGAAAGCAATCCTAGTAACCTAAAACATAACTCTAGAACTCTGCTGTCCACCTCAGTCCTCCTCACCCACTGCCTTTCAATGCCAACACTTGAATTTAAGTTGTTTACATTGTTTGTCAGCTGGCAGACAGACTCAGTACACCCACACTGACTGCCAGCCAGCCCATATGTAACTCTGAACAGCCAAAGAATGTCTCCTGGTTAGATGATACCATAAGGAATGCAGAACAAAAAAGAGGGAATTTCTGTGTGGAAAAAGAATGATGGTAAAGGGGCAGGGAATACCAGGCTGCAAGAAAACAGATTTTGTTACATCTGCTCTTCACAGGATGCGTATTTTCTTCAAATCATTCCCTCTTACTATAACTGCATCTTGCTAAACATAAAGACAAGGGGAACAATGTGTTGCCTTATTAATTATGGATGGAGACCTGTGCCGAAAAATGTTTAAAATCATCCAACTCCTTGATTCTGGAAATAAAGAGCTGGAAGGAACTTTGAGAACATCTATCACTTTGCTGTGTTTTCAGGCATTGGCATCTGCCTCTGTGCCATATCTGACAGATACTGGGCTCGTTTGTTCTCAGAAACGTCCTACAAAAGCCACTGGGCAAACCAGAACTGCTTTGTTGTGGTGGGCAAGAAAATTTATTACAATCAAGTTCAGTCCAAATGGTTACTTGAGTCCAAGGGTCTTTGAGACAAACCAGGCTCAATACACTTTTGCCAAATCCAAAGCAGAGCTACAACCTGCTGAGATTTCTGCTGGATTTGACCCAAGCCCAGGGATCCTGTAAGATGTCAGTCCTACACACACCAGGTCAGCCAGCTGCTTGTTCTGCCCTGAAGCTGGAGAGCACCTTCAGAGGTGAAAATTGAGAGCAAATAAACTGCAAGAGCTGACCTAAATGTTCAGTGTATACCTCCAGGCATTTTCATATGATTGAAGAAATTTTCTAATCCCTAAAGACAGTGGTTTGCTTGGAGTTATTGTAAAATGGACTGATTAAAAATGGGTAAGTTTATCTGGTATTTTCATACATCAGATAGGTAAGCTTGTAAATTTTAAGAATAAATACGAACAACACGATTGGGTGGAGGCCTATAAGCTAAATATGAGTAAATATGGATGCACCCCTACTGCTTCTTGTAATTGTGTATTTAAAACAGGCTAATGAACTGCCTGGAAGAAGACCTGAGCATCTGAATTTCAAATTTCTTCAGTTTGTAGGAGAAACAAACCAACCAGAGACTATTCAAACCATAATGCGTAACAACACCTAAAATTTGTTTCTTCGTATTTGTTCTGCCTGCTTTTGAATGAGAGAATTAAGAATACATAGTTGCATTCATGAGAAAAAAGTGAAGTGCTCAAAATTCCCTGAACTTTTCAGGATCTGACATCTTCTCTCTCATTTTTGTAAAAAAAAAAAAGCTGTTTGGAAATGCAATCTCTTACAAATTCAGCTCTGCAAGTGCTGTCAAGTGTACATGCACAGAAGTGTCACTTTTAATTTTGTACTGTTGCAGTATGTGAATTTGACTTCTCACAGTTTACCTCTCCAGAGGACTGCCCACCTTATGAAAGGCAGAGATTCCCATGGTCTCCCAGCAGCAGCATGGCTTCAGCTGATTGACATCTATAATTTCAAACCCTGACTACTAATTAAAGAATAAGACATGCCCCATTTCTCACCTTGATCCTCCTGACCTTGGTTTACTTCTTCCTCTCCTCTTCCCTCACCTTCCCCTCCTTCATCGCTTGCTGGGTTAAAAACTTCACTGGAGGGCTCATGACCCCCACCCTCCTCAGTGACTGAAATATGAGAAATTAGAAATAGCAAAGAAAACCAATTTTACAAATTTGCACTCAACCTTTGTTTCCATGTAACAGCTCCTAACTCCTACCAAAGGCTGCAGTTGTTGTTCACATGAGAAATCCCACAAAATCTTCTCTGTTTATAATCAAGTTTGTATAATAAGCCATGATATAGAGTAAAATAACTCACAGGCTTCCCAAGACAGTTGTACCTCATGCTATGTGAAATAAAACAGATACACACATCTTGTGCAGTTTATGAATGGACTTGGAAGTTCCAAACATTCAATACATGGAAAATCATAGGAAAACCAAAACAAAGCAAAACACAAAAACCCTCTCACATCACTTGATATTGAACCAGTAAAACCACGGTCACCATAGCCAAAGCGTGGAGTTTCCAGATGTTTCCAGAACAAACCTGTAACTGATGGAATTTTCTCCTCTTCAGTTACTGCATCTGCTTCTCTGGGGACTAGTGGCTCCTCATCATGGGGAGACCAGGGTGTTAATTTGGTAATTTCTGATACTTTCCATATCGGTTCAAGAGGTAATGGTGGTTCCTCCTCTTCTTCCTCCTCTTTTTCCTAGAAGAGAATTAATGAAATCCAGTATCTCATCCTACAGACAGTAATTAAGATGATGGGCTAGTCTACTAAAACCTCCTTATCTGGGATCAAAATGGCAATGACCTTAAAAGTGTTTACAGGTGGAGGAACTTCAGCAGCTGCAAATTTTGGACAAAAACTACACTTTGAACCCTGATGAAGTCAGTTGGCTATTACTGATGATTGATACCTGATGCTCTGTCTGGTAGATGCTGCACCGTCTGTCTCACACAGAAACAGACTGAAAAAACAGCTGTTTCTGCCTCAATCTTTGCCTAGGGAGGACATTTGAAAGGATCTAGGAGGCAGCAAGGTAGTGCGCAGAACTCAGGGTTTTGAAATGTGAAGGTATTTTTTTTAATTTTAAAAATCATGCTTTTTCTACAAATATGAACGAGTCAATAATTGAATCATTGTATTATTAGCTAATTTTTTATGGTTTTTTAATGGGCTTTGTTCTGCAATTACTGCAGCTAAAGCAGAAGGGCAACATTTAATCCTACTTTAGTGACAGCACTGTCCCTTGCTTTACAAAGCTCATCCAAGAATTCCCAACTGAACTAAGGAAATACACAGTACTCTGGATACTCCTATCAATCTGATACTTAATTTGAGGATCTCTTGCTTTTATCCAGAAAAAAGCAAAACAGATTAACTTTGCAAATCTATCACAATTGATAGGATTTTGATGATTATTTTATCCTTCAGAAATGATTGCTGCATCAGAGAGTTTTCAAAGAGTATGTAAGGGGAACTAATGTGTCAGAGAACAGAGGCAGCAAACTCTAAGCTAAAATGTGGCAATTTTTCTTGAAATCAAACAGTAATATTAAAATATATTTCTTACTTCAGTAGCTATTTTTGCACCATATCAATCAGAAATGTTTCAAAACATTAATCCATAAAGGAGAAGGGAAAACAGACTTTGATCCCATCCACTCCCTACAATTATTAGAAGCTGTGGATATGAAGCTCCTAACAGGACCAGAACAACAATAGGACATATTTCCCAAATATGTCTCTGCTGGAAATTACCACTTCTTTGCACAGAACCAAGCAGTTCAGAAATACAAGAAATATTGCTCATTGTTTTCTGGTGTTCAGAAGAAAATGCAATAGAGGCTAAACGTGCATACAAATATATCTGTATTCCTCTGTGATTTGAAACTTCAAATGTTTTGGGGAGGTCCTGATTCTTTTTAAGCAGAAAGGATTCATGTCTGCGAGCAGTGTAAAATCACGTTTTGTAGTTTTCAAAGCTTACACAGCAGAGATCATAAAAAAAAAAGCAAAGTGAAACCTCCTTTAGTTCTTAAGAATGCATGAGTTTCCACCCTTTTTGACTCATAAGATCTACTTTAACATCCCTGTTTGTAAGGAATTTTATATAGTCCTCAACAATAGATTTGATTTACCGAGTTTTCTGATACTCATTACAACTTGCACTATTTCTTTTACCTGCACTGGTTGTATGTATTCACCGTGCTGCTCACATCCAATATCAAAGATGAATTTGCCATGACCTAAAGGCTGCATAAAGACACAAAAACATCAGGAGAACTGAACAGTTAATCCATTCTAAGCATAGAAATGTAAAATATCCTTTACTACAAATTCCATACAATAGTCAGTAACACCACAGTTTGAAAGCAAAATTTCAGAGAAACTTGGCATTGTGTCCCACAGATTAATTCAGTTTCACATGTTACACTTATAGTACAGAAAATACTACAAAAGATCAGAAGCCCAGCTTCTTATTTTAAGTGGAAACACATCATATTAAGGCAATTCCATGCTAACTGTTCAGAGGAATAGAAAATGTTCCTGCACACTTACCTTTCCACTGAGAAACCTGCCTTTAAATCTGTGGTTTAGGTGGATAAGTTCAGCTGGTCCATCCTGGATTCCATTTACCCAACAACCCACGTACTTCGATCCTGTGTCTTTATAGACATATGTGCCTTGCCCATGTCTAGGGAGAAAATAATCATTTTGTTTTATACCAGTGAATATTAAGAATTTAGGAGGTTGTTATAATTAAGGTATTAAAGCTGTATTAACTAAGCAGTTGAAACTAATCAAGCCGGACTAAATTGCCAAGGTCACCCCTGGACTTCATTTGCTGCAGTCAGACATGCTCTGAAAATAATCTTTGCATTTTAATGCCACTGGGTGACTTGAAACATCCCTGTGAGAAGGAAACAAACCTCTTGTTGTTAGCCCATTCTCCAGTATAGGTGTCTCCATTTGCATACAGATATTCTCCATAGCCCTGTCTCTGGTCATGCACCCAGTCTCCTTTAAGGACAAAAGGATAAAAACAGTGTGAGACCTGGTTTATTTCATTGTGTGGCCAGTTTGGAATGTTACCATACAAATATTAAGGAAGGAAAAGAAAGCTATGGCACTGCTGGGATTCCTCACTATTCCTTACATCACTCCTTACTCTAAAGTAGAGCCCCTTGCTCTTTCTTCATCAGTCTGTTCCTCCCCACATGTATTTATGCTGCTGCCTGACCTTCCTTTCCATTTTTCCATAATTATCTGTCTCCATTATCATTCTCTTTTACCATTATGACCACATAACAACCCAGCCCTATCTTTAACTTGGGTAATGTATTACAGTTGCAGTAGATAATGTGACATTTCCACACAAATTTAAAGAGGAACTACTTTAATTTGACTCATTTGCTAAAGTTGTCCTGTCAGTCATGGGGCATATATATTCAGAAGGATGCTAGATGGTGTGTGTCTTAATTATTATTTTAATCAATCTTAAAAGAAATTTTAAAAAAAAAATCACAGTGCATATGTTCCTGCAAGGCAAGATTGGGCTGCTCTTTTTGCTCTCAGCTTTTAGCCCTCACAATGTGAATGTCTTTTCTTTCCTAGCTTAGAAAGGAGGGGGGAAATATTGTCCTTCCAAACTTAACTGATAGATTCTGATTGTTTCAGGTACTCTCCAGCAAGCAGGGAAACTGCAAATTTCAACTTCTTCAAACTTCAGAGGTGTCCCAGTCCCTAAATAAGGGCTCTAACAAGGAGCCTATTTTTTTAACGACAGATCTAATAAATCTCCTAACATAAATCCCCATAAATATACCCCAAGCTTCTCAGAACTATTACTAAAAAGAGAGTAAGAGGAAAGTATCTTGTACTAAATGTATCTTCTTAAAATAAGACATTCTCCAATTCACTATCTCTTTTCATTTGTGGGGGGAGGAGGAGTGAGGGGGGAACGTGTCCTTTTGGCTACAGAAATCCTTGCAACTGTGTTCAGTACTTTACCTACATATTTTGATCCATCTGGATAAAAAAATACACCTTTGCCATGCTTTTTGTTTTGAAGGTAGGTCCCGGTGTAGAGAGCACCGTTTTTAAACCTGTAGGTCCCCTGTAACACATTTGGTACAGATGAAATACCTGTCAGTTCTCACCCTTGTTTCAATACAGTGCCCAAACAACACAACTGCAGAAGCAGAACCACAACCATGCTCGGTGTCTTACACGTCCGCTCCTCAAACCACGCTCGTATTCCCCCTCGTAGGTGTCACCATTGGGCAGCCGTGCCTTCCCAAACCCATGCCGCTCCCCTTCGGAATTGCGATCGCCTTCATACTCCTGATAAACGCGGAGGGAAAATGGTTAAAGGGCTGCGCCTGACCGAATCCAACCTCATCAGACAGAGGGGAACAGGTGTTTGAGGAAAGCCGCTCCAGCTTGGCTTCCATCAGACCCCGGCACTCCGAGGCTTCTTGGCACACGACTGGAAAGCGTGGACGCGTTGTTTCAAACCCCGGGCAGGTNAAAAAAAAAAAATAAAGTCTCCGACCTGTCTCTTAGACAGCCGGCGTTCATGGTTCAGCGTTGGAGGAATGTGGAGATGGCTCTCCAGAATACGCCTGTCGGTCATCGAAACTTTTACCTATTTATAAGTTTCGGCGAAGAGATTAGTGTTCACTGGCTTATAATTTACATAGTTCTCGTCATTAATTAGTATTCTGTCTTCAATTCGTTATTGATTTCTCGCTTCTCATGCTAATTAGTCCGCATTTTTCAGTCTTTTTATTATCTTTTTCCCAGATAGGGCATCTCTGCTTTATGCAATGTGGTTTATAACTTCTGTTCCATTCTCAACAATAAATTTCCCTCCCGGGCTCTGCTAACTTCCTTCTCCAGGTCTGAGAGCACTGAAGTATGTCAAGTCCATAACTCTTAATTGGTTTTTCTAACACATGGACATCACCCAGAGCTTGCCTGTGAACTGTTAACTATTCCACAGATTAAAGCTCTTCTCAACATTTTCCCCCCACTGCTGCAAAGGCTCCTTTTAAAACAGTGCCAGACTGTTCAGTGGTGCCCAGCATCAGGATGAGGAGCAACGGCCATAAAATAAAACACAAGAAGTGTCCACCTCAACATGAGGAAGAACTTCTTTACATTGAGGGTGGCAGAGCTCTGGAGCAGCTGCCCAGGGAGGACACAGAGTTCCCACTCTGGGGACATTCCAGACCCAGCTGGATGTGTTCCTGTGTCACCTGCTCTGGGTGGCCCTGCCTTGGCAGGGGGTTGGACTGGGTGATCTCCAGAGGTCACTCCAAGCCTCTGCCTCTTCCCCTCAGCTCTTCCCAGCCAGTGCCTTTTGTGTGTTGGAACTGGTGACGTCTGGGATGTGACCTGAGACCCCCTCAGCCTTCTGAGAGCTCCCAGTAGTTAAGCTGGTCTGGCCTGAAAACAACATTCTAGATGTTAAACCCATTCCTTCACCTAGATTATTTTATTTTTGAGTGGGTTTGTTGTTGTTCAGAAATACCAGTCCGCTTTTTGTTTTCTCTCTTACAGGAGTCAGGCAAATCATCTCACCATCACTTTGCACAGTAATTTAATAGCCAAGGATTCACAAGAGGAGCCAGGGAAGGATATGCTTGGTGAAAAGCAGTGAGCTAGACAAGCACTGGGCAGAGCAGGTGACGCTTCTGAGGTAGGTGGGATTGGCAAGTGGTTGGAAAATGTGGTGGAGGTCACCTTATGCCCTAAATCAAAGCTTCACCACCCAAACCAGAAGAAAAACAGGGTCATTGCTATACAAAGATACACCATATTCAGGTGAGTTTCTTCCTTTTCAGAGGTAGGAATCCAAATAGCCAGTATTTAGATAATGAATGAATAGTCATAAGGTGTCACTTCTGTGGCAAGTGTCTTTTTGTCTTCAGTTGAGTAAAGATGAAAAAGGAAGAGACTATTGCTAAATACCTCCGTGTTCATAGGAACCCTTCCAGCTTCCGAGTTAATGCCCAGTTGCTCATTTGAGAGCACTTTCCCTTTGAAACAGTTAAGAACACTGAAATTAAATTTTGTTACCTGGCAGAGCATTAAGAAGCGATACATTTATTGACTCCAAACTGTATGGTGATTTCTCTTTCCTGCACATTCCCAGCATTTGACTAGGGAAGCCTGATTTGCATAATGTATTGTTAATAAGCAATTGCAGAATATGCAAACTACTCTCTGCTCACCTCCTGCAGAGCTGACATGAGTGCACATTATCTGAAGCACAGTCTGTGCAGTTCCTTCTTTCTTACTCTTGATGATGCCTCTGTTTCTCCCTCGCACCTAAGATTGGCTAAATTCTTTTATCTATGATAAGGTAATGCCTCTAATTATAAAAGTGCTCACTTGGTCTGTGTGTGGCAAATTCATTCTAAGCAGACGCCGAGGCTCAGAGTGACAAGGGAATTACGTTTGGAATGCATAGGGAGGTGCTCCCTGTTAAACTTGATGGCAAAAATAACCAGACGTGTCTTTTGGCCTGGAAGGTGACATGGCCCAGGGAGCAGCTGTGACACAATCAGGAAGCAGTGACAAGACATCAGAGTAATTCCCTGGATGACCACTAATACTGATCATTAACTGCTCTTGCTTATTGTTTCAGAGCTCTGAAGGAGTAAAAGGGTCTGAAGCAGCTCAATTTTCTTAGGAAACAGCTGAGAACTCTTTATAATGCTCAGCACCCAGAAATGGCAGATAGAACAAATGTCTTTATGACAGGATCATTTTACTTAAATGAGGGAGGCATCGTTTAAAGTTTTCTATACCTTGACACTGTCTTGTGAGGACAACTACAACTTATAAGGATATGTATAATTAATGACAAGAAGAATTTATTTTGTAGTTTCTTGTCTTCCAGTTGAATTTGGGTGTGTTTCACTGTCAGATTAAAGTTAAGCTTCAGGCATGTCACTGTTGAAAGGAGGGCTGCTATAATCCTTATCTTCCTCTTCCTTCCCTTTTCTGTCAAAAGAGCAACATAATACCATAAATGTTGGTAAGGTCCTGCCAATCTTGTATACAAATTTCATTTGTCCAACGTCCCGAGAGGGTAATTTGTGCTGATTATCTGCTCTGCCCTTGCTGCTGGCTGAGCTGGCAGCTGCCAGCACCGACTGCCAGTCACCCTGGCAGGGACAGCAGAAGCTGCCACAGCTGTGAGTGGCCCTGGGGAAGCTCCTGGTTTGAGTTTGACAGGAGCCCCACAGGGAGCCAGAGCTCCACTGAAACCCAAAGCCACTGCTGCCAGGGGTGTTTAAAAACAGAGAAAGACAACGACACAGGGAAGGAAAAGGCTGCTGGGATCAAGATCCCAGAAGGTGCCTCCTGTGGGAGAGGACATCCCTGGATGTCCTTTTATCCTGCCTTGCAGGTCCTCGCTTTGATTTTAAGCTCCTCTTTTTATTTGCAGCTCCTCTGCAGAGCGAAGTGGCCAAAAAGCACTTTTGAGGCCAGTTATGCTCCTGTTTCTCCTTGGACTTTACCCTCTCTTAGGAGGGGGAGACTTCTGGCAGTGCAGGGGTTTTGCAGGGAAAATGCTGCTGTGCAGGCCTGTGAAACAACCTGAATGCTTCCAGCACTGACCGACCTCTGAAAACACACACTGCACGATGAACATTAGAAAGGACAGGACTATTTGTTGACCTCTAGGTTTCAATCAGTGTCTTGCTTCAAAGGGGTGATAAAAACACAGCAGGGTGCACACACGGCCTCTGATGTGGTAAAGGCAGCATGCTGCTTAATTCCCACTCCGTGCACTTTGGAATTCCTGCCCTCCAGGAGCTCGCTGCTCTCTGCCCCTGTCCTACTATGGAACCTTCTTCCAGGGGCAGTGCCTCTGTGAGCCAGCTTTTCTCCACCCTGCCAGCAGTGTGGCTCTGGGGAGCTGCCTTTTCATCTTCTGCCATCTCAATTAACAGGACGAGTGGAGATAATTTGCCTGACTCACAGGTTGGTTTCCGCACTTCACACATTACTCAATCATTCCCGACAGAGTTGGTTACTCTGGGAGGGCCAGTCCTTGGCACTCGAGTCAGTTTGAGTTTTGCTCTCGGCTCAATTAGAGATGCAGGTGATCCTTCATTGCTTTTGGTAGGGCAGACCTGGGCAGGATTATGTCTTTTGACAAGATTAAAGGACAGAAATCTTCAAGGAAATATTTTTTATCTCTTAGAAGACAGTAATTTACATCTTTCTCCTTATAAAAGTGTAATGCATGGCTGGTAACAGATATTAGCAAAGTGTAAACAGGAGCTGTCAGGAAAAGCTTAATGAAATCAGTTCTGCTCCTCCTGAAACTTAAATATAAACCAGATTGTTTTCAACAGCCTTTTGGAGGAAAAATGTGGGATTAGGGAATTGAAATAATATTCTAAGAGGCGCTCTTGTTTTGGAATATACATTTCAGGTCTTTTTATTATTCTGCAATATCATCAGGCACAATTTCAATATTTTCTAAGATTATGGGAACAAACAGTGGACAAAGTGTAATTTTCTCTCACTAACTTCCATATACTGGGGTTTTTTTCATCCAATTCAGAATTAAGCAAGATTCTGAAATGTCAAAATCCTTTTCAAAATGGGAACTTCTCTCCGCACAGCTCTTTTTAAGCTTTTTACTGGCAAAATGAAATCTGCTTACTCTGTGTGTATGCCAAGTAAAGATAGCCTCTTTTAGTGCTCATAACTAAGCCAGAAAAACAAGCAAATGACCTTTCTAGCCACTCAGTTTACAACTACCTCCTCCAAGTACAACTAACGTTGCATATCCTGAAGGCAGGATGATTCGAAAAGCTACGTTTGTGTGAAAGCTATTCTTGAAATACAGATAACGCTTTTTTTGTCTCTTGGCTAAATATGACCTTTCATTTCCCTCCTGCCGATTATCCAAGGGAAAGTGTTCTGCTTATTTATATCCTGCCTCCCGTTTCTCTGACCTCACTGCTCAATTTGAAGTACAGGCTGCATTCCATTCTTCAGACATCTGGGAAAATTGTCAGGTTTTTCCTTTTACCTAAGGGATCTCCCTTTCCACTAAAGTGCAGTAGGGACATACAGAGGTCACTTTGGTTCCATTTTGGAAATTGTTGCTGATGTCTTTTCTCAAGACTTTGATGACAGTCAACATTACTAGTGATACCAAGAAAGCAGTTGGCATTCATGAGATTAAAAAAAAATCTTATGGTCAGTATAAGAATAAAGCAGTATCAGTATCACAATTTTCGCTGTTTTTCTCTGGAAGTATTTTTGGTTTGTTCTTTTTTCCATTAAATAAAACCCCAAGCCTAAGCTTCTTTATTCAGGCAGAGCTTGTAATGACATAAAGCTCAAGCAGCCCAATCCTTTTGTCTATACCCCCTGAAGTCCTAACCTGGTAAATAAGAATTAATTCAATAGACAATAATGAAATGATCGAGGTAGATGGGACTAATTTTCTGTCTCCTCATTCCTGTCAGCTCGAATACCTTCGTATTTCCTCCTCTTATCCATGACTTTCAAGGCAATTGCTTTAGTGTAAGCTGTCTGCTCTGGTCTGCTTTCTATTTTACCATGGTTCTGGTATTTGATTTCTGCTACAATATGCTTCAGTGCTCTCTTCTCATATAACTGCTCTTCAGTGATCAAGGCTGCAAGCAAGGAGAAGGAAAATCTGCCAGCAGCCTACCTGCCTAATTCACTCTGTTTACTCCTCAGCAATTGTTTCTGCAGCCATGTCTTGCACTTCCACCCAGTTCTCCAGGAAATTTAAGTGTAGAAATAAAGGCAAAATAACAAGAGAAACTATCCCATTTCCCGCAGGAAGCAGAATTAAATTCTTCAAGATAAGTTCCTCAAAATAGATTCGCATTTTGTAATGGACGATGGTCTACATGATGTTTCACAGATTCCATCTATAATAATACAGCTTGGTTATGTTTTGGCTTTGGTTGTGTTTTTGTTGTTTGGTTGTTTTTGTTTTAAATTCTGCATTCTCAGAACGTTCTTGTTCGTTTTTCTGTGAGCAGGTGGCTGAAGGTGTGAGAGCTGCTCCAGGGACCCTCCATCCCTGCTACAGGAGCCACTGATCCCAGGAGCAACAGGTCACGTGCAGCAGGGCTCCCTTCAGCAGATCCTACCCCAAAAAACACCACTGCTTCTACAGCCACTTTTTAAACAGATCCTTCCTTAGACAGCATGAGGTGATTTAACCATCCCACTCTCCAGCCCTCTGGAAAGCCCTGGGAAGGGTCAGAGCAGGCAGAGTCCGAGAGACAACGCACAGATTTCATATAAGTGCTGTTATTTCTAATCGTCTCCTGCAGGCTGACAAATATTTATCTTTATGTAGGCATCTTTATGCAGTTTTACTGCCCCTCCATGTCCATGTTCCACATGTTATAGGGTGTTTTCTTCATAAGTCACCTTTAGCCCTCAGGTACTGCCCTGCTCTGCCTGGGGAAAAGCCTGTGCTGGGCCCAGTGGTCTCGTCTGCTGGTATCTTTTCCTAAAGCTACCAGCTGGTGATTCTCACTGGACTTCTGGCAAGATGCATGCAATGAAAGTACCAGGGTAGAAATTTTGTGGTCATGTTAGTGTGGCACTGAGCCAGCACTAAAATTTCTCAAAAGGCAGGACATAATGTGCTAACTCAGCTCGACAGCTTCCAGCCCCTCCAAGTACCCATCTACTCCCAAACATACAGGCACAGCCTTCAAAGCCTCTCTTTTTTTGGCTCTTTTGGGTTTGTTTTTTTTTTGTCTGCCAAAGCTCAATGGCAAGCTATATTTGGATTGCACCCAGTGTTGATGTGGATTGCTTATACAATATTCCAGCTGCTCTGTTGGGAAAACAAAGCATGTAAAACTAATAAAGGCAACCAAAAACCGTGATTATATCAGTCCTCAGAATCCTGCTACTTGTGGGGAATAAAGTCTAAGTAAATATCGATTTTTAGATAGTCAAATACTATTTAACAACCCATTATTATGTAAATAAGTTATGATTTTTTTCTGTTCCCCTAAGACAAAGCGATCACTCCGTGGCCAGACACATTAGTCTTTTCCATCTGTGCAATTATGAATCATAAAAGATATTTTTTATGCAATTTACTGGAAAGAAAATAAATATTTTAATCAGTTAAGGGATGCAATAGTTGGCATCCAGACCTCTGCTCAGCCAGCATCACCTATTCAGTGAAGGAAAGATGACACTGACATCCACTGACTTCAAAGTGTTTTGCTTTGTCTGGACTTGAGGGTTAAGAGCACCACTTGTGAAAGTAAAATTTCACTGTCAACTGGGAAATTAGAGTATCTCTTCTGAGAGAAGCACCATCACAAGCACATGAAAACATCTGCCAACTCATACATCTTTACTTCTGTTTGCTTTTGCAGACAAGAACTTGTCCTTTTCTATTTCCTCTGGTATGAACATTGCCAGGGTCTTAAAAAGCCAAACCGCTGCCACGCTTTCTACCCAGCACTACAATTTCCTGGACCAAATCCTTAATTTGTGTTTCCTTCTGGAAAACAACTGGCAAAGTGTGATTTCTGTTTGTTTTTCTGTGAGGCTCTAGATTACACGTTATTTTAAAACTTGTGTTCTGTTTTTTTAACCATGCAGATCTCCTTTTATCTCTGCCCGACCTCTGGCCCCTCTTTGAAGCTCTACACCAGCAGGCTGTTGTGCAACCAGCAGCACGAGCTCCTGCTGCTGCCTCTCCCTGTATTCCTACTTATTTGATGGCTTCTGGCACTTGTAGCTGCTGGTGACCTACACTGGCATAGCAGAGACAGCAGCTGTGCCAAGTGTGGCAGCCAGCAGGTTCCAGTGATGCCAGGGGAATGGATTACAGGAAACATTTATTAGAATGGGAGATGCACTTTCTACTTTAAGTGTGAAAAATATCAGGGTTTTCTGGGACTGTTTGGCACGTGTTTTTTGCCAGCTGCTTGTAACAGAATAGTAAGACACTCATGCAAGGTTAAATTCTTTAAGGAATTTTAAAAGGGCCAAGGCAACAGTAAAAAGAAAAAAAGAGGATTTCACATGATAATGAATAGTTGTTGCAATAATTTGGGATGGCTAACCATGTATACAGATGCAATGTGATGGGTCTGACCTTTTCTGCTGTAAAAAGACAAATCTTTTTTCTTGTGTGTCTGTCTGTGCACCAGCCAGAATAGACAGTGCCTGGGTTCCTCCTGGTGCTGGTGCAGAAGTGCAGCCACAGGATTCATGCAAATCATCTCCTCAGAAGGCAAGACTGGTGATAATCAAGAGCAGTGCATTAACTTTCCAAGTAGGACATTTGAAGCATTTGGGGAAATGATTTTTTTAAATCTCTGATTCGACTGGTACAAATATCAGCAAGAAAGATGGGATCAACACCTGCCACCAACAAACTTTAAAGCAGAAGATTTTACAGCACCCACCTGCATTTGCAATGGTTTTAGGTGCAACTTTGAGACCCCGATTCTGCAAATGTGAAAATAAGGGTGAATGGCTGCTTTACTGACTGGGAGAAGGTAAAGGAAAGATGCCCTGGGATCCTGGAGCAAAGCTGAGCACGTGTCTAAGTGTTTGACATGAGGGGCCTACGGAACATCACACTGGGAGTCAGAGTTCCTTTTATTGGTATTACCAGCACAGGCAGTGCAGGTGAGAGGGAAAAGAGAACAAAACTGGACACTTCAGTGAGCGCCTTAAGAGGGTTGCTTGTCAGGCACATGGTGCTGTACAAGGGACAGACTTACACAGATAAACCTGAATGAGGTAACTTTAGCAGCTCTTCAGTCTTGGATGAAGTAAATAGCATAGGGTTTTTTGCACTGGTGAGGTGGCCATGATGAAGAAATACACCTGCAGCAGGAAGTGTGCATTTATATAAACAAACTGACCTTTGATATATAGTTTCTGAAACACTGCAGGATCAGGAAACCAGGAGACAACTAAAATAAATACATTCTTTCTTTTTTAATGAAGCCCTGCTGAATGTTTCCCTCGGCTTTCATATGATCTGCTATGTGATCTGTGAACGTCTGGCACCAGAAATACCTTCATGTATGTCTGACAGTGCTGCAGGGAAGCACCTGTGCACACCTGCCCAGGCCAGGGGCTGCCTGCCCGGGTACCCACTGGCGATGCTGGCCAGTGCAGAGGGGTCGGGCCACCACTCTGCAGCACCTGGAGTGGAAGAGGCTGCCGGGGTGGCAAACGGGGACAGCAAGCACAAGGGAGCAGCTTTTCCCTCTCTGGCAGGACAGGGATGAACTGGGGCCCTGCCAGAAGTCAGGGGCAGCAGTTCACAATCACAGAATGGTCAGAGAAGGGACCACAGTGAGTCATCAGGTCCAACCTCCCTGGTGGACATGGCACAGGACCGTGTACAAAAAGTTCTGGAATATCTCCAGTAAGGGAGACTCCACACCCTCNGGGGCAGCAGTTCACAATCACAGAATGGTCAGAGAAGGGACCACAGTGAGTCATCAGGTCCAACCTCCCTGCTGGACATGGCACAGGACTGTGTACAAAAAGTTCTGGAATATCTCCAGTAAGGGAGACTCCACACCCTCTCTGGACAATCTGTCTCCGTGCTTGGTCACTGCACAGTGAAGAAGTTCTTCCTCATGGTCAAGTGGAACTTCCTGGGCATCAGGTCCTGCCCATTCCTCTTGTCCTGTTGCTCAGCATCAACGAAACAGAGCCTGGATCCATCTTCTTGGCACGCTTCTTTAGATATTTATACACATTAATGAGGTCCCCTCTCAGTTGTCTTCTTTCGAGGCTGAACAGCCGCAGCTCCCAGAGCCTTTCCTGGTCAGAGAGATGCTCCAGTCCCTTCATCTTCGTAGCCTCCGCTGGACCCGCACATCTCTCTTGTCCTGAGGAGCCCAGACGTGGACACAGCACCGCAGAGGAACCTCACCTGGTCCAAACAGAGGAGCAGGGTCGCCTCCCTGACCTGCTGGCACCGCTCTTCCTAAAGCAGAGGGTTCCCTCGGCAGGCTCCTCCTCCGCGGCGGGGAGNGGCCGCGGGGCTGCCGGCGGGACCCGGGGCAGAGCCCGGCCCGGCCCTGCCCGGCATCTGCCGTGCCCGACACCCACGGGAAGGCGGTGCCTGCCCGTTCCCCCGACTCGCTCCCGCCGCCCTTGACCTTTGGGGTGGCCGGAGCCGCCCTGGTCAGTCCTGCCCGTCCCGGAACACCAGCTCACCGTGTGCTCACAGGAGCCGTGCTCCTCTGTGGCTGAGCCATGGTGAGCCCTTTTCCCCCTCTGTGTTAAATAGGAGGAACGCGGCTATTTAAGGCCCCAGAGTGATGGATTTGGCAGGTTCTGGCTCAGGTGCAGAGCTGCCGGGTATTAAGCACGATACGCATTTGATCCGCGTGTGTGCGAAGGCGTTTTGAGCCCTTAAGGACGCCCCGGGGAGGGTTTGGTTACCCGGTGTCTGCAGACAGAATTAATCTCAGCCCCGGGGGAGCTGCGCTGTGGCCGGGCAGGACCTTCCCTCTGCCTCTCCAGCACAGCTGATCCCGGGTTTGCCGTGTTTGCAGGGGGAAAAAGCCGCTCACCAGTGATTATTTTCCTGAAATAGGGAGGAAGGTATGCTTCAGCCACTGCTGCGAAGGAGCAATACCAAGTTTGAAAGGTAAATACGGTTTCAAAGTAGATAGGAGAATATCGCTTTGTAGGTTGCTGTACAGCAAGGAGGAAGTGGAGGGTTGGTTTCACTATCGGCAGAAATAGTTGCTGAAAATGAAAGAACATAAAACAAGTTTGAGTGATTGAATGGGACGTTGTCCTTGGGCTTCATCAGTAAAACTGAAATATAAAAAATGTATTGGGAAACTACTGGTTATGTGTTGTAGCCTATTAGTGTGGTTTCTGAAGTATAGCTTGGTTTTTAAAGTCTGCTTTAATATACAGTAAAAGGTGATCTTTACAACCTGTTATCACAAGTTTTATTGCCACAAATTTCTTTGCTTATGTGGAGGATATTTTTTATGTTTATGAAAATGCACGTGAATGTCAGAGGAACTTAGAGATGTGTGGAGACAGAAATAAATTGCTGACAAATAAATGAGAACTCAGATGTTTCTGCCTGCAGTACATGAAATTAAATCAACCCCGTGTCAAATAGAGTTAGGCTGCAGTTCTCTCTGTGCTGCTGATGGTCCAGTCATCTTTGCCGAGAAATGACTGGGATCCTTGCGATGGGATTTATCCTGAGGATGCACTGCTGGGAGGTGGTGTGAGTACGATCTGTGCAGCAGGTGCACAGATGTGCAACCTGGTGTGACCACTGAGCACTGAAACCTTTTGTAAGATGTGTGAAGTCTTTTCCTACTCGCACTAAAGCTGTTAAATAGTAACTTGCTAAACAATTGCTGTGCTATAATGATGATTGCCCTGTCTCGTTATATTTTAAGAGAACCGTTTAAGGAGGTGTTTGACCTCAGGTTTTTGTTCTTTGCTGGCTTCTCAGGCTTTTTTCCCCACTAGATATTTCTGTCACCTCACTTGGTGTGGTTGGTGAAATAATTTTGGTGTTTGGAGAGAGGACTGTGAGAGAGGAGAAATGGGGTCTGGGATTACCCTGAAATGGGTCTGTTACTGATGGAAGAAAAATTCACTCCTGTGAGCTACTTGTGCCAATCTCTTTTTCTCCTTACCTTTTTTCTCCCACTTGGAGCCATCTGCAGCTCATTTCAACCAAACACAGATTACTGACGAGGAATTGTTGGTTTGAAATGGAAATTTTGAAATCTGACCTAACTAGCCAGCTGTGGCTGGAAGGGGCCATCCCACCTTTTAGTCCCTGCCTTTATGTTCCTGCTGCCTTGGATTCATCCTATGTGGCAGTTTTGTGGGCACAGAGTGAGTTCATATTCTCTCTTGGATCAGCTGTATTTCAGGGTGAGATTTCTCATGGATCAGGCACCTGAACCATGGCTGTAGGAGTACAAGGTCTGACACAAGGGAGGCAGGGATCTTCATCTGGAGTTGGGAGAGGGGAGGAGGGGGTAGGGTTGCACTTTCCCTAACCTTTGCAACCTCAGGGAGGATGTAGGAAGCTCGTGTTGGGTAGGAACGATTATGAGGTTTGATTAATTTCACAATCTGATTCAGGGCCAGGGAGGGGGTGGAACATGCCAAACGAGATTAGCAAGTCAATTCACTTTTAGGGTAGGGAGGTGGCAAGCTGAACCAGGACACTGTAGAAAAAATAGAGGTATGACGAAAATGTGTTAGCATGAAGGAGCAGAGCCTTGATCTCTTGGTGGGATACTCAGTTATGTAAAGAGGGGGTGGTGCTCCTCCGTTCCTGGGGAGAAAGCCTGTGTAGGTGGTGAAGCTTTCAAGTTGCCCGCTTGGACACGGCAGATCCTGTTTGTTGTCACTTACCTGGCTGAGGACAAGCAGTTTTGATTTCTGTAGTGAGATGGGGCAGTGAAGATGAGAGGAGAGGGTCTCACACCTTTGCCTGCCCTGTGGCAGCCCCTGAAATTCTCAGGTGAACACCAGCCGTGGGTTTGTCAGTCATGCTTTCTTGCTTTGGCTCACCTCTCATTGCTTACCAGGAGAGCTGATCCTGAATCCTTCCAGCTTCCTGTCCAAGAGCGTGACAGTGGCTTGTGGTGTCATTAAACAGGGCTGCCAGGAGGGTGGCGGGGTTTTTGCAGACCCTGGAGTGTCCCCTGGCATCTTGCTGGGGTGGCTGGGTTTGCGCACGTGAGTTGTGGTCACACCTTGTGCCTACAGCTCCTCTCGCCACCTGACTCAGCAGCTGCCTGAGCTGCTGCCAGCTCACAGTGCAGCCAGTTCCTGTTGCAGCACCTGCAGTAAAGTGTGGGGTTTTTTATTGTCTAGGGGCTTCAGCCCACGTTGGAACCAGTGGGAGGAACTTTGTGAAAGTTTAAACCAAGCTGCCACGGTCTCGCTCTTCCCTGCATACTAAGGACACGCGTGATCCTGCCTTCTCCCTCGTGCTGGTGTAGGGAACTCAAGTGGTGAAAAAACTTGGGGTTTTTTTTTTTCCTTTTCCAAGTTTTCTGACGGTGTGGAGCTTTGTGCAGTGCTGATACAGGGTCAGGGAAATGGAGTGAAAGAGGGAGTGCTGGTCAAGCCTTGCTGGCAGCATTGTTCAGCAGCACCCACTCTCAAGCTGGAGGAGTCTCTTATTCCAGGCTGGAAACACTACAGCCATTTTTGAACAAGTTGCAAGCTCATGAATGTTTCTGATGTGCTCAAACAGATCTTTGTGAGCTGGGGTATTGCCTATTTGTAGTCATTCTGGGACAAAAGCAGAGTGTTTTGATGCAAGCTGGCTTTGGATCAAGTCCTGAGTGCATCTTTCCTTTGTGTCTCCACTGCTTTGTGCTATGCCGAGCTCTCAAAATAAATTATAAATTATAAAAATCAGAGAAGGCTGCAATTTATATAGGCTTAAAATTCTGCACTGCATTTTTGGTGTGAAGGTTAGTGATGTTAATTACTTTCCTCTGAAATGGGTAATTGCTGATTCAAATGTTATGGTTAAAAAATATCCCAATAACTCAACCAGGCTATTTACTTACCAGCTTCTCTTATTTGAAGATCAGCAGTAAACAAAGGCAGAGTGAAGAATTTGCCACGTCGTGACTGAAGGTAGAAGGAAAAAAAAAAACCTGCAGGGACATCAGCCCAGCAGCAGATATTCCACATTTGTGGAATCCAGAGGCTTTGGGGGATCTTCGTTACGCTTCCAGAAAAACAAATAACGCTGTCACACGTACAAAATTGTGTCACCTGAAATCTGGTACCAGCTGTAGTGTAGATGGCTCAGCTTCCTCCTGGGATTCGTTTCATCACTTCATTCTCACGAGATCAGTGGTAAGTCTTGAAGTGTTGGTGGTGCTCCTTGCTGTGGACAGTGTGAGTTTGTGTCTGTGGCTTGCTCTGTTTTTGCTTTTTCATTGCTTAGTATATACAGAAAGAACATGTAGTCAGTTGTATAATGAATAAATATTACTGACATTTAAAAAGTGAGATACTTCGTTGGGAAGCCCAGACAAACCCTTACTAGTCAGGTGTGCTAGAGAATAAAGCCTTTTGTCCTTTTCTTTGCAAGGTACTAATTTGAAAGGATAAATTGCATTTTCAAGCTCCTAGGTGGGAGGAGTGCTCAAGATTAGTTTGCTTTTCTTAGCCAGAAGTGTATTTTCTCCCCAATAATTCGATGTGTGAAATAGACTTGTACAATTACAGTTTTAGTTCTTGCTACTGCAGTATTAAAAAAATAAAAAATGGCAAAGCCCCGCAGCAAAACCAAGCAAAAATCCAATCCTCCTTGCTTTAGGAAAACTAATCCTGGAAGTTTTATGGCATCAGTTCGTGTGCTTTCTGAGATAGAAAACTGAGTCAATTGTGTGTGAATAACAAAAAAATAACAAGTGAAAGACCAGGCACTTCCATCTGAGCTATTTTACCACGTTTTCTCTAGTTGAGCAGCAGGAACAAAGTAATTTCAGTTTTATCCCTTGTGAGGATGTTTTCAGTCGTGAGGGTGAATAACTTTGCATGTGAGATGACTCTTCTTAGTGTCCCTGTGAATATGCCAGAACTATAAAACAAGACCCTGGTTATTTAAAAGTTCATAAGGCAAAAAATGATTGAAAAAGGTTAATTAAAAATCAGGGACTGTAGCAGGCAGTGTGACATCAGATATTTGTGTGAGTATATGTACTTGCATTTACAGATGTTAATTTTAAGATCAAGGCTTAAAGGAGCCAGTAGGACACACTTTGGGTACTTTTAAAAACACAAATCTACAAAATGCTCTCCTTAAACCACTGGAATTGCAGGGAGAGAATAGAATAAATCAGATTATTGTCTTTGTTTAATGCTTGCAGTGACAGTGAGATTAAGGTGCCCTTTTAATTCAGCTGAACTGTAGAGAAAGTCCCAAGGATGCCTGTGAGGCACAAAGGAGAATTCCTTCCCAATCCCAAAGCTGCTTGATTCTCTTCATGTGCTCCAGTGTCAGTCCCATTGTCCATCTCTAGAAATTACAGATTTCTATTGTTAGAGGAAGGCAAAAGTAAACTAAAATCCTAAAAGCAGTGAAAAAAGAAGGAATTATCCAAACTGACAATGGAGAGTGCCTCTGTTCCACTTGCATCCTAGGAATACCACAAAACCCAGCGAGACAGGGAGGTGTGCAGTCTGGCTATCAGTGTGTTGAGCTGGTGCTTAACAATTTTGAGCTGATATTCAGCAGCCCCCAAAGGAGGGTTGCAGACCAGGCAGGTCAGCTCTGTGGGCTCTGAGTGCTGCCACGTTGTCCTGCCTGTTCCTGTGTGCCACCAGGCTCCCTCCCAAAGCCTCACCAGAGCAGATGGGAGGCAGCATAACTGGGAGGATGGTTCTTCAGGCTGCTGGAGAACACAAAAAAAGTTGTCTTCCACTGTTCCAGTATTACCAATGACTTGTGTAATGGTTTTGTATAACTTGGTGCTAAAAGAAAATCTAAATAAAAGAATTTTCTATTTTTTTTTTTATGTCGTAGGTATAGAGCTTTCATTTTCTCTCTCACTTTCCTGCTGTATGCCAGCTTCCATCTGTCAAGGAAACCTATCAGTATAGTGAAGGTAAGAGAGGTGATGTCCTTGTTTAAACATCCTCCTGCTCCTGTCAGACACTGATGTCATTGTCTTTTTCAGTATTTCCTGTTGTGAAAGGCAGGGTTAAACTTTAACTTGAAATGCCTTCAAGATGGAAGACTGATAAAGCTGGTACACAGTGATGTTTGCTTGATAAACTTTAGTGAGACCACACCTAGAATATTGCATGTAGGTCTGGGGTTTGGGCTGGAAACAGCTGTGCCTACACTTAATTAGTGTGAATTAATCTAATTAGAGATATTTGAGAGGTTTACATTCTTATGGTTGGGAAAAGTTGCTCATAACTGATGAGTTGAACATTCCACTGACATTTCCAAGAGTGTTCCCAGTACTGTTGAGCATCACAGTCATTGTTGTCTGTACCCTTGTGACTGTTCCCAGTGAAGCTGATGACACAAATTCTCTAATTCTGGGTTTGTTAGTTTGATCTTCAAACTTGCCAAACACAAACCAAATCCCCCAGCACTGCATTGTATAAAACTGATGAGTAACACTGGGCAAAGTACTTGATGTTGCTGCAGAATTTCAGTTTTTCACTGTCAGAAACACCAGTTTATTGTAGAATGTTTTTTCTAAATATATCAGTACTCTTTCATGCAATGGTGGCTCCACCCAGCCAAATACAAATAATTAATAATGGCCAACAATTTTGCTGGTTTTGGTAGGTTTGACACAGGTACATATAAATCTAGAATTGTTGAATTTCTTGCTGTAGGAGAATTATCAGCCTCCAACTCACAAGTGAATTTTCCATTCTCAAATGTTTTTTTCTGTTTCAGGGAGAACTGCATAAGCATTGTGGAAGTCCAGTTGAACCTGATTCCTACAAAGAATATGCTGCCCAGATCCAGCCTGTCAAAAAGCCATTTAATGCCTCTCAGTGTGGCTGGGAGCCGTTTGGTAAGGCTTGGTTTTTTTGGGTTTGTATTTTTCTTTCCTAATAATGAGCTGATACTCATAATTAGATTATTTGCTTCTAGCTATTTCTTCACATGTGGAGGGGATGTTTTGTTTTCCATGTCCTCACTGATTTCTCCTCAGAAAGTGAAGTTGTGACTTGCCTTGTGATGTCTTTGCTACTTCAAGTCACTTAAACAAGTGGTGTTATTTTACTTGTTATAGCTATGAGATGGTTTCAGTAGGTCAGTTTCCAGTCAGAAAATGGGATTTGTCTTTAGCATGTCTATTAAGGAAAAAAGGGTGAAGAATAAAATCAATCATTATCATTTTCTGCTTGTTTAATTCAAGCAATCTTTTAAGTGAAATTACTTGGTGCTTATCTAAATTGGAGCTTTTCGGAGTCCTTATCTGCCTGAAGGAATATTTTTCTCTCCATTTTAATGAAGAAAAAGGGGAGACTTTATTGCAGGAGGGACTTGACAACTTACTGGATAGTTTATGAACCTAGTCTTTCACTTGAATAGAAAAAAAATATTTGCCTACTGAACAATTAAATTTTAATTTAATCGTATTTGACTTTAAATGAGACTTTGAATCATTCCTTGACACTTTTATTGCTACCAGAAACATCAGTGAAACAGATTAGTCCATTCTGTCAATGTGCCAGTCCACCCCAGTCTGTGTAGCCATACATTCTAATTAGTCCTTAATTAGCAATTAAAAAAAAAGTCCTGCTCTCTTCAAAGATAATTACAGACCTGAGCTCTGGGGTTTCTGTGGTCAAAATCCAGTGTATTAACTGCCTGCTGCAGAGTCTGCTGAAAAATTCAATCCCCCGGGTGGAATGCAGTTAAACTTGGGTAGTGTTTCCTGTCCCTGGCCAAGGGGGGGTTGAGTTTGTTTGTCTGAAATATTGATTGACTTTTCTAACGGAGACTTCTGAGCCCAAACGTCCTCCTTTTTCCATGGTCGTTATTGCCAAGCTGCCCCTTTGGAATGGCACTCTGGGCTTGTTCTTTCAGCTGTTTTTCAGGCAAAGCTGGGAGTGACACTGAAGGAAGGAATATGCTTGAATGTCTGTGACTTCATGCTCAAAGCCAATGGCAATTGTGGCAGTTTATTGCCAATAAATTCACAAACTGTCTGTCTTGGTATGAGCTCAGGTCCCTTGGGAGCTGACTTGGTGTTTCCATCAGGGTGGAGCCCCTTTGCTCCCTCCATCCTGGCTGCAGTTCCCATTTAGATGTGATTATGGCTGTTTGCTCTGCAGGGCAGAAACCTGGGGTTTTTTAAAGCAAAACTTCCCTGTGCTTTGTGGATTTTTGGAAAATGAAATGCAAAAGGCTTTACCCATAAAAAAAAAAAATAAGCTGATTGTTTAAAAGCCTCTATGATGATGGATTCTTTTTTTTAGCCATTTTGACTGTTAGGACCTCATGCTTTTGCAGCTCGTCTTACCACTTTTAATCAAGTCTGTTAAATTGGATTTTGGATTTTCTTTTGCCTAAGGCCCTATGAGAAAAGGGCACCTTGCTAATAACTGATGTTTCTTCTCTTCCAAAATGCTGTTTTGAATAAGGTAGAGTTTAGAATGGACCTACCAATATTTTCCTAATATGTTAGAGGCAGAAGGGTATTTTTTTGTTAAATAAAACATTGGCAAAATGTTTGCTGAAGTCTAAATGTGCCTGTTGAAAATTAAATGTCAGTGCACATTCACTGACATTTTTCTTGTTATATGTAAAAATGGTTGGGAAGTAATTAGTATATTTAAACTGATAATTTGTTTTGAAAATTGTTCTTAGATAAGAGCAACTACAAACAGCTCCTGGGAGCGCTGGATTACTCATTTTTGTGTGCATATGCAGTTGGAATGTATTTAAGGTAAAGCCCCGCTCTCCTTACTGTTTATTTATGAGGCTGTGTGACTTCTGAGATACTGTGCTTTCCTGCTGCAGATTTTCTGATGGAGAGTGAGAAATTGATTGCTGAGGGGAAAAAAAGCCAACATGATTCTGAGCCCCAGTGGGATCAATCTCTGATACATAGAAAGCTTTTTACCTGCACCAATCTTGACTGCCTTCTGAAGGAATATTTTCCAGGTTGAAGTCTAGCCTGTCTTTTTTTATCTAGAATATAAAAAAATATGCACTGGAAGATGTGTCCTCAAACTCAGTCAGTTTCCAAATTGCATTGATTGGGTTAAATTGATTGTCCTGGCTTTCTTTAGTCAAAGAATGGGAGCAGACACCTCCTAAAAATAATACCAAACCCATCTTAAAGTGTGCAGTCTTAGCAGCTGTTTGGAGATGCTTCTTTTTATTGACAGAAGCCAGGACTTTCATGACTTGAATTGTTAGCAAGGGAGACAAGTCTCACTTCAGATGGCTGGAGACACATAATTTGGAAAATGACTCTGTAAGTAAATGACTTTGAATGTGTTCCAGATGAGTATCTCCCTGAAAGGTGCTTGTGCAGATGTCAGAAGTTAGCAATTAATGAACTTGAAATGTTTTGTTGGGGTTTTTTTTTCCCCCCTGTCAAGTGCTAAAAATTGCTCTTTTGCTGCTGCGAAGGCAACCAGCAGTTACCAGTAGAGTTTCTCCTCAACCAGAATTAAACAACACAAAATATTATTCATTTGTGAAGGCTTTTGGGGTGGGATCTCATTTTTAATTATGGCTTTTCTCTTTGTTTCCTCCCCTGCTCCAAGTGGACTCATCGGAGAGCGGCTGCCCATCCGGTACTATCTGACAGGGGGGATGCTCGCCAGTGGCCTCTTCACTGCCATGTTTGGATTGGGTTATTTCTATAATGTTCACAATCTGTGGTTTTACATAATGGCCCAGGTAGGCACGGTGTTAATTTAGACACTCAGAGTTCCCATGGTGCTGCTTAGGGTAATATTGGGGGTTTTTCACTTGCACACAGTGATGAGTGGTTGGGTGGGAGGATGTAAATGCTGGAATATGTTGTTGATGACAGGCAGAAGTGATAGAGTGGATACCCCCAGGCTTTATTTTTGAGAAATGGTGGGGTTTTTTTAGTGGTAGAAATCTTTGAAAGCAAATTAATGTGTTTCACTCTGTGTCAAACCAGTGATCAAATCTTCGCAAGCTTAAATGCGGGCGAGTTTTAAAACAAGCGTGTTTGCTTCTGTCAGCCTGCCAAGACCTGAGTGACACATCCTGGCTTTCTCTGCAGGAAAATTCCATTTCCACTGCTAATGATGAGCAGTCTCCCACACTGGTGTGGCTGGGAGCAGGCAGTTTGTGTAACGAGATTCACTGTAGGAGATTTTTCAGAGCTCTGATCAGGTGTCACCAGAATTTTTACCGTTGGCCTGAAACAGAATTTGGGGCAGGGGTGGGGTTGGCTCTGGGGCTGTTTTGGACAGGTCTGCACCTTGCACTGCTGCTTTCTGTGGTATTGCAGTAACACTGTCACCTCTGGCACGTCTGCGTGGCACTAAGCAAGGTGACATGCAGGGATACTAACCTGGGCACAGCACTTCTGTAACCTTGTCACCAGTTAATCTGTCACTGCCCCAGCCCTCTGGGATCAGGTGTTTTCCAGGGCAGCAGCTGCCTCCTTTAGGGTTGAGCTGACTCTCTCTGCCCTGTGGGATGTGGTCAGTGAGCCCTGTGACTCCCAAGGGTGGTGTCACACCACCAGCCCCATTGGGGTTTTTTTTAGGGGGGGTTGAATGAGGTTGGGTTTTGTTGCATGTTCAAATGCTCATTGTACATTTATGATTTTGCCTTGTGATATTTGTGTTATGGTGCAGTTGTAGAGAGGGAGCTTTTTAGGAGTTGGGTTAAAGTTCTGTGCGATGTGGAGGCTGAAATAGTTCTTACTTCACCCTGAATATATTAAATTCAGTTCCTCCTCTCAGTTTATTTACAGGTGTCTGTTAAGCATTTTAAAGTTACCCAGTCTCCCCCAAAGTTGTCTTTCTTTCTGCTTTATTTGATTGCAAACATGCTTTGCCATATGCTCAAGTTGAGAGAAGTGTTATGCTGCTGCTTGAGTGTGAGGAATTCACTTCTCTGTTCAGCTCAGAGCAATGTGGTTTTGGTAAGCATGTGACTGAATTACAATATTCTGTGATATAAATCATGAACTAATTATAGAGATGTAGGTAGAGGGAAGAATCTCTGCAAAACTTTGTAACTTGTTTATTCTTGGGGGAAAAAAAATGCCTTCAAAACCCCCCACTAAATTTCTAAATCCAGTGCATTTGTGTAGACTTCCTTTTCCCAATGCAGCACTCGGCAGGAATTGTGTAGGAACCTGATTTGTGACAGGGAATGTTTATTTATTATTATTTTTATATACTTTCAGATAGCTAATGGGTTGGTGCAAACCACTGGCTGGCCGAGTGTCGTTACATGTATTGGCAACTGGTTTGGAAAAGGAAGGTAAATCATACATAATCCAAAGTTTTGGAAGTACGGATCAATACATTCTGGGCTGTGATATTATAATCAATTTAAATATCTGCCTTTGGCTTCTGTGGGGTTTTTTTTTTGGGATGAAACAAGCAGTTAGAATATTGAGAGGAGCTTCCTTTGTTACACTGATTAATTTATAGATGGGTTTGAAACTGTCTCCCTCATGTCAAAACAGTGTTCTGTGGTGGCTCTTTTTCAGATGAGTTATTTCAGGATTGTATTAGAATAATTCTTGCAAATATAAACAGTCGAAAACTACTCTTAGTAAAGGCTGTTATTGCGCCATTTTAATGTGAAATTTCCTGTGTTTTCATTCATGTTTCAAAACAGTTGTCAGGGCGTAACTGTAAAAAATACCTTTGTGTAATGCCTTTTTTTCTAACACACTTACGTAAACTTGAGAATTTAATTTAAAAGACAAACTACATATGGCAACTGATTCAACCTTTCTTTTATCACCTTCTTTAAATCATCTGCTTGAATTTTTTTTATCTTAATCCTGCACAGAGATCACTCATGGTGTTTATTTTGTCACACCATACAGTAATTTTCCATAAATTTTGCAAGAGCTGCATGCTAAACCCACTGGCTCTGATAATGGTTGATGCATGTAGCATATAATAATGCTACTGTGGTGCCATCCTTTGTATATGTAAAGTGTTGCAGTTAATCAGTTCCAGAGAAGGATGTACTGAAATTCTGTATTTGATTTTTATATAAACCACAGCATAGTTAAGAGGATGTAGGCTCAAACTAATTTTCCATTAGGAAATGCAGAGAATGGCAACTGCCATACAATACTGAACAAAATCAGTGAGTTTGTGCAAAATAAATACATTTATTCAGGTTTTGCCTTGTGCAAAAGCAGCAGCCTTTGCTTTTAGGGTGCCACACGGTGGACTGGTGAGTAGGGCTCTGGTTTGAATGTCAGTGACCTAATTCTTTGTTTGCATTCTGCTATAAATTCCAAGAAGCACGAGCAGATCTCTTAGATCTTGTCTTCAGGCCGTGGAAAAGATTTGGGTTTGTTCAAGTTAGGCTGCTCCAGGTAAACCCTGCTGAGGGCAATGCAGTTTTCCCATGACTCAAGGGAAAAAAATCCCTGCTGTCATGACTTCAGTGGGATTTTTGTGGTTTATCTTAGCTCAGCTGGAGCTGATGTGCAGCAGCTCTAATTTGGGATTTTTGGGCAGACAGGAGCCTGGTGTGTGTTTTAGCCAAGCATGTGCAGGTGTTATTTTCTACCAGAGCCCAGCAAGTCCAGAATAGGATCAGAAAATACTAAATTTGCTCCACATACCCTTTACAGTTTGTTTTCTTCTGCATGACAAGTCTGACATGTCCTGCAAGCATCAGATTATTGGTACAATGTGTTTGCAGGGGGATTTTTATTACCGAAGGCATCAGACTTGGTGTCCACATGCTGCACAACATCAGCATATTTGTTTTAATCAAAGAAACTATCCAGAAATATGCAAGCCCTCGTGGTGTTTTTAAATGCCAGTAAGAGCAAGATGAATTGTGTCATGCACAGAGTATTTACAACAGTTTTATTAATATTTAGATGCCTTGAAATTGCCAGATGGAGATTGTAGCATAAATAAATGATCAGTTAAAGAACATAAGATACATTTCAGTGACACCACAGATGAACAGCCATTTTGACACACTTTTCTCAAGAGATTAATGCTTATAATAAATGTTTGTGGGTTTGTGTGTTTTGTTTTGTTTTGTTTTGTTTTTAATGCAGGAGAGGTTTGATCATGGGAGTCTGGAATTCACACACTTCAGTGGGGAATATCTTGGGATCCTTGATTGCTGCTTACTGGGTGTCCACGTGCTGGGGTCTCTCCTTTGTGGTGCCTGGGGTCATCGTGGCTGTCATGGGGATTGTTTGTTTCCTGTTCCTTATTGAAAGTGAGTGCTTCAGGGGGACACAACCGTGGAGGGCTCATATTCCTCAAGCTGTGCCCATACTTTAAAAACTTCTTCCCAGAACGCTTGGTGGAGAAGAGCCTGTGTGCCTTCAGAGAGCTTATACACTCAGAATCACAGAATACTGAGGTTGGAAAAGCCCTCCAAGATCATCACATCCAACTCTGACCCATCTCCACCTTGTCCCCAGCCCAGAGCACTGAGTGCCACCTCCAGCCCTTCCTTGGGCACTCCAAAGCTCCCTGGGCAGCCCCTGCCAAGGCCTGAGCACCCTTTCCATGGGGAAATTCCTGCTGCTGTCCAAGCTGAGCCTCCCCTGGCCCAGCCTGAGGCCATTCCCTCTCCTCCTGTCCCTGTTCCCTGGCAGCAGAGCCCGACCCCCCCGGCTGCCCCCTCCTGTCAGGGAATTACAGAGAGAAATAAAACACCCCTGAACCTCCTTTGCTCCAGGCTGAGCCCCCTCAGCTGTTCCTCATTGATTTGTGCCCCAGACCCCTCCCCAGCTCCCCTGACAGAGTGACACTTCAGAGTTCAGCCCTCTGTGCTGTCCTTAGCTCCCTGTGTTGATAAATGATTTAGGTGTATCTTGGCAGGAGGTCCCAGCTGCCTGCAGTGCAGATTCTGTGCTACCATTCAACCCGTGCCCTCCATCCTGTGTGCTATGAGATACAGGAGGCAGCTGATGGAGCAGGTTGTGATACTTTAGAAATTAAAGAGGAATGCCCCATCCTGTCCCTGTGCAGGCTCAGAGATGTGAATGCTTGTTTTACTGTAGCTGTCCTGTCCCAGGAGGTAAATTCTGGCAGATACAACTGGAATTCTCTCCTGAGCTGGATTGCCAGAATAGCGCTTTTTATCTGTACTGTCAGTTTATTCTCAGTACATTACACATTTGAAAGTGTTTTAAGAGATCTTTCTTAGGCTTGTTTTCACCATTAGCTATGTGTGGTATTTTATTTCAGATCCTAAAGATGTCAGTTGCTCCTGCACACCGTCCACTGTAAGTGAATGCATTTTCTTTTTTGATTTTTGCCTTCTAATGCACACATTGATTAAGATAGTTCTGTGAATCAGATTGTCTGTGTGGCCCTTTTGTGCCCCAGGCTGTTATAACTGATCCTGTGCTTGAGGCAATGATTGGTCTTCTGTGCTTCGCTGGTAAACCAGGAGCTTATTTTCTCTCAAAGCAAGTGAATCAAGAAGTGGATTAATTTGTTTTTCAGTGAAGTTGTGGAACAGTTGATCTTACAGTAAACCAAGTAAAAACCATTCATCTCTTTTAGTTTTTCTTGAGTTTTCTTACTTTTCTTCAGTCTTCCTGAGCATCTTCCTAGGGTGGTTTGTGTGCTCAGAATTAAGTATTTTAGAAAGCTGTATCAGTGGTGGAAAGATGTCCCTTGGAAATCCCGAGTTACTGTGTGAGAAGATGTTTCCATTTTGGCCTCGTGTAGCTGTGACCCAAGAGGAGGAAGGCAATCCAGATGGAACTGGAGGAAAGCAAAAAGCAAGGAAAGGGAACAAAGAGAGCATTAGGAAGACCAGCTGTGTTTAACTTCTGGTAACTGAATGTCATCCCTGGCCCAGTTTTGTTCAGGATTGTGCTCACAGGTTGATCTTGTTTCATGTTCCCTGAGACTCTGCTCTGTGTTCGTCTCTCCTGCAGCCAAAACCTGGAGCAGTTCTTGCTCCAGGCTCCCAGGAGCCTTTGGGCAGTCAGGTCTGCCACACTTCAAAGTCTTTTTTTGGAATATTGGAGGGGATTGGCAGAGCAGACCATGAAGTTTCCCAGGTCTGAGGGCAAATCAGGGCTGTTGGTGAAAGTGCCAAGAGAATCCCACATGGAAATTGTTTGTACATGTGGATCCATGTGAACCATGCCTTTTCTGTGCCAGTCTCACAGGTAGATTGTACAGGTTGATTGCTAGTTTTTTACCTCCTAATATTTTCAGACAGGTGGAATTTTACATTTTAAATGCTCTTGATAGGGACTGAAGGCAACTTTTCTAGTCTGTGTTCTCTCTTCCTTACCAGTTAATGTTTTTTTTTATCTTCATATGAAGCACTTCTGATAAATCTTCTGAATGCTTTTGATGGTCTGTGGAACTCCTTTTCTTAGTTTATTCCTGTGAGACAAGGTGGGCTCACACTACACTCTGTATTTTTCATTTACTTCTCTTTCATTTCTTAGAAGTAACTTCTGTAAAGTGTGAGAGTATTTTAAATGACTGTCATTGCCTGCTGTTAGGAGTCCCATTTTTCCTTAGCTTTTATGTAGTTCAGAGCATCATTTTTACGGAATATCAAGTTAAACGTTACGGAAATAAATATTTATTTGTTTCAAATACACTTTAACTGGAAAGCATAACTAAAGAGCTCTGCACAGTATGTTGCTCATATATCTCAGTGAGCTCGTGTGGAAAATTTTGGCACGGAGTATCTATTTGCCATGATATTTTTAATAAAAATTTATAATTTTAGGAGCCATTTCCCCCAGCTGCAGAAAAGGAGGAGTGTTTGACTCAGTCTTCTCTAGTGCAGCAGCAAGGTCACTGCTCCAGGCTCCCTCTCACTGTGTGGGATGCATTTGACCTTCTGTTTCCCTGGAAACCTCGCTCTCCGGAGCAAAAGGCATCCCTTCCTCCTTCCCTGTTCCCATTTCACATCTGGAAATCTGGGAGGAGTTTGTAACAGGGCTTCCCCACTTGCCTTGGACCCTTCTCAGATTGATTTTTGCCTTCTTCTGGGGAGCTTTATGTCATTGGAGCTGCTCACATACTTCAGTCCTGAGTGGTCTGCAAGGATTCTTCTTGTGGAAGGGGCTCACAGCTTCTGTTCACTGCAAGGAGGGTGGGTTTCTGAATTAAGGAAATCAATTAGGTAAGAGTAGAAGTTCAGGATGTCCAGGTGTAGATGTGGTAATGACAGTTTATGACTGTAAAGAAAAGTGAGTGCTAATTGAAGGAAGGTTCATGTAGTAAAATAGGGAAAAAATATTTCATGTGTTGTACAGGGGTAGAATTTGGGAGCTGTAAAATACTTGCTGTCCTTTTTTTCATTCAGTCATTCCAGTGGCAACCTGAACAACCTTGTGTGCTTTTGCAAATAGTTAGAAATCTCTTTTTTGAGGCATTAAATATACACACTTGCTTTTCTCATAAGGCTCAGGTTATTTTGGCCAGATGTCCTGAGTAGATGCAGGCAGCTTTGCTGGCTGGTGCTAAAAACTAAATCTTGTTGTGGAAGAATGAGGCCAGTTAAATTTAACCACCACTGAAATAAATGCTCAGCACGAGGGAAGAACGTAGGGTTTATATTAAGGTTCAGAGATCAGGTTCCTCTGTGTGTGATGTCACTGTCTTGGATGAATTTGGTCTACTGTTTATTTGCAGCGTGGTCGTGAGCCCAATATTTCTACAGAGTTTGTAGTGGTGAGTAATCTGATTTCATTGAGTTGTCCAAAACCACAGATGGAGAGTCAGGCACAGAGCCTTGAGCGTGTGGTTCTTTCTCTTTATTCTCTGGTTTCCTGGGCTGTGCTTCATTTGCCTGAATTCATCTTGGCTCTGATTTACCCATCTGAAATTTGTTTCCAAATAAATACTTGAGGACAATGAAGTGCTTTTAAATGCTGGCATTGGAGGATTAATCTTGACTTTCTCAAGGGCTGTACCAATGACAAATGCAAGTGAGAAGTCAGTGGGCTTTATTCAGAATTGCTTCACTTCCTTTATGAAAGTTAAAGAGGAGATTTAACTTTTTTTTCCCTTTGGGAAATGTGATTTAGAACTGGTTTTATTACTTCTCATCATTTTTCCCTGTACCTTTTTTTTTTCCCCATCAGTTACATCATGCTCATACAGACCTGCCTTTGTGCTCTAGGAACTTCCTCTGTCTCGACTTTGCATTCCCAGAAAACTTCCCTCCCTTAAACTCCTGTTGCAAAGTGCTTGTGCATTTAAAAATTACCAGGCTGCAATTTTTATCTCCTGAAATGGAGGAAGAAGTCTTAAGTATAAAATGTGCAGCCTCTCAGTCTAGTCCTTTTCCCTAGACATTTTCTCCTTACCACAGTAAATCTTATTTTTTGACAATCAGATGAAAAAGTCATTCATTTTTCCTCTGCTGAGCTGCTGATTAAAAACGTAGGTGGCTCATCTCTAGCTAATGGATTTGCTTCCCCGTGGATTATTGTAAATCACATTTTTGACAAGAGCCAGATTTTCTGTGAGATAAAACTTAAAAATCTGTTTTATCAGACCCTGGGGGCTCAAGTGTTGTTGGTTTATTTTGAGGAATGCGTGTCCAAGACTGCTTGTGCCTCGGCTCTGTACTGAGCAGAGGAAATACTACAGTTTATCCTCAAAAGTATTTTGCCTTCCTAGAAGGATTTGATTGATGAAGGGCAATTTGTCTAAAAAATACTGAAATGTATACTCTTGATTTTTTTTGCTGGGGCAGAATTACCCAGTGATTGATTTTGAGCTGGATTGTTCAGTGAGGATTTGCATTCTTTTTTATTTGTGGTGGTGAGCTTGAGGAGGGGCTTATTTGGCACAGAGTTTGTGGGGTTTTTTAATGTTTTATTTTGTTTTTGTTTTTTATGTGGCATCCAGCATGAGATTAGACACTTAAACATCTCATCCCTGAGGAATGCACAGTGCGTCTTTTGGACTTAGCAATAGGTTGTCCATACCTGAGTGCAAACCAATTTTGGAGCTGTATATTTAATTCAGCAGACAAATCTGAGTGTCTCTGGTAAATCTTTTTAGACTGAAGATCTCAGAATGGTGTTTTCCAGTGAATGCAGTTTGGTGTGAACTGACATATGAATGTACTTTGTAATAAGGAAGGATAAAAAGCAAGTCCTTCTGGTGCCTCAAATGTAGCTTTTTAGTCTCATTTTTTCTTCTGGAACTTGCTGGAGGTGCTCAGACTCCTTATTAATACTCCTGTCCACAAGAACACAGTGCATTTATGGACTAAAAGAATGTAGTGTTATAGAATATAAGCTAGAGGGATGAACTTCTACATTAAAGGGGTAGGAAAGTGAAAAATCAAGGTTTTCATGAAACAAATCAACTTCTGTAGTGTCTGCTGGAATCACCTGCTCAAGAGCAAAAACTAAGTTTGCAATGTCAGTAAGTTCAGTAGAGGAAAAAGCAGCTAAAGATGTTGAGAAGGACATGACTGTGCTCTGAATTCAGCTGCTTCTGTATAAAACCAGTATGAAATCAGCTTTCAGATCAGTTTATGAGTGCATTTTGTGCACGTTGCCTTAGGTCTGTGTAAGAACTCGAAAATCTCAGAACACACGGCCATCAAATTAAAGATGCTCCAGTTGGGGTTATGTTTGTTACAATGCACAAAAACTTGTTCCAGAGAGATGATTGACACTAATGTAATCCTTAAAAAAAACAAGCAGCAAAAATACAGAGTTTGTTTGCTTTCTTTTTTTAGAGTTCTAAAACCTTCCTGAATGGTGCCTCTCGGTGCAGAATCCAGATGCCGACCTTGAATGCTAAGGAAAATGGCAAACCTCAGGTAAAATACAATATATTGCTGTAAAGTAGCATAGAAGGCTTCTCAGGGCTCACAGGAAACATTTACTGTTTGTAAAGATTGCTCCTCTTTTTATAATGCTGAAATCAGCTTCCATCTTCACACACAAATGTAACTTCAGATGAGGGAACTAAGCATTACCTGCCATAAATAATGTAAACTGAGCTGTATGAGATGGCAGTGCTCGCTCAATTGCTCGGTTTTTTTTGTGATCTTGACACAGTTCCAGCAAAAATAGTGCACTGCAAAATACTTTAAAGGCAGCCCACTTGAAATTTTTAAATTATGTATATTGTGTCCCGTCCTTGCAGTCTCACTTCTCTCCCTTCTTTCAAAAGCTGTCTGTACTTACAAGATTATATGTGGAGGTGGAGAGTTCTAAATATAAGCAATTATTCACAAAAATCTTGCTTAAAACTCATAACCATAAGGGCTGTTATTTCTCACTAGAAGATGGATTCTGGACTTGCCCATTTTGTGGGCAAAAAAACCATTTTCTCTTGTGATGGACATGAACTGAAAATTTCCATTTGAAATTTCATGTTTGTATTCAGTACACTTGGCACGTTGTATCCTGAGAGGATAACTTTTTTTTAAAAACTTCTTTCAGACTTTTCCAGGAAAATAGAAACTTCCTGTTCTGTTCATGCTTTGCCCATAGAATAATAATGAGCATTCACAGGGTGGAATAATCAGTGTTGGTAAAAAGGTTTTGAAATTTTTGCTAAGGAAACGCTTTGCAGTCCAGTTCAAACCCCCTCTGTACTGAGTTTATTATTTTTGTTTTGAGCTGCCCAAGAACGGTTTCCTGCCCAGAAACCATTTGTCAGTGTTGTTTCACAACCAGCTGGAAGATAAGGGGAGATGTGAAAATATCAGCAGGTGTCTTTAGACAAGATGGAATTTATGGAAGAAATAATTTTAAATTTATGGAAAAAAGAGTGATGAGGCACTGGAACAAATGGCCCAGAGAAGCTGTGGCTGCCCCATCCCTGGAAGTGTCCAAGGCCAGGTTGGACAGGGCTTGGAGCAACCTGGGGTAGTGGAAGGTGTGCCTGCCCATGGCAGGGGGTGGAACTGGATGAGCTTTAAGTCCTTTCCAACCCAAACCAATCTGTGATTCTAAATCATGATGACAGAGCTAAAAAGATACATAAATCAGCAAATCAGTAGACAGAAATTTCTTTTGTAACTCTGCTGGTGCCTCTACTGACACCCGGTGAAGGGTCTGCCTAGCAAAAGGTGAGGAAAATGTACCCCTCTCCCACTGTGGTGTCCCTTGGGGGCAGGACAGAGGGACAGCTTGGACAGTGGACCTGGGGGAATTGCTGGCAATCCTGGGAATATCTCCCCTTCTCTCTCCACCCTGCCAGCTGGGTTAGGTTTGTAATACAGTCTTAACAAGGTTTAAAAAGAAATGAATAAAATCATTAAACCTCCTTGTTTGTCGCTCTTTGGGGCTTTCTGATTTTCTGCCAGTGACAGAAGAACATCCTTTTCCTGTCAGAGCCAAGCTGAACATCTTCCCCTTTTTTATAGGGGTTGTGTTGCAGTTATTTGGAGCTGATTTTCACAGTCAGCTTTTGAGCCTCCACAAACAGCAGATGTTTTGCATTTATGAGTTGGTCTCCAAGCACACAGGAATGGCAGCTTTTACTGGGTTTTCATTGACCTCTGCAATTACTGTAAAAAGGAAGCAAATACTCAGGATCTGCAGTGATTGAAAGCAGAATGTGTTTTTGGCTGCGTGACCTGAATACCTCTGTGCCTTCATTGCTGCTTATGTTAGGTTGGCCTCTTAAAAAATGACACAAAGTTGTGGGGTAATGAATCCTTCCCCAGAGATCAGGGGTGTGCCATATGCCTAATCATGCTCTGAGACAAGCTGGCAGGGCTGTACAACGTCATCTCTGCCAAGCACAAACTGCTGGGTTTATTTATCCTTCAGCTATGTGCAGCATAAAAACCTCCAAATCATCGACAGAAGTTTCCAGCGTGAGTTTAAATAAGTTATTTGGACTTTGGTCACTTTCACTGCAGTATTTACCCACTCTTGTAAAACAGATTTAGAGCTGCTTGTCTGAGAAATGAGAGGCATTGCCTCAGACAGTCCTGGCTGAGTTGGCTGTGCTGATTGTGCAGGAGATACTCAGGCACCATCTAGAATCCAGTGGGGAGCTTCACTGCTTCAACCCATCTTTTTTCCTCTTTTTCTCCTTTCTCTCTCTCATAAAAAAAAATAATTAATAGCTTATGGTTTGAATTACTGCTGTTGAAACAGTTCAGGTCTTGAAATTGCTCCAGTAATTCAGAAGATAAATATTTGTTATGATAATGGAGTGGCTCTTGGGCCATGACATAGGTTTGCAGTGCCATGTCAAAGGTCCCTAGATGTTTTTTTCTGTCTGCTAGTTTGTGCTTTATCACCTGAGCCCAGACACTGGACTCCTGTAAGTCCTGCATCCCATCCAAAAATCATGTACAGAATTTTGGATGCTGCAGCAGCTTCTGCATGGCAGCTTCTGAAACCATGCTGAGTGTCTGGGCTCAGGTGTCCAGATGGTTCCCTGGTGCCCTCTCCTAAATGATGTTCTTTAAAAACAGAATTTATTTGGAATCTCTGAGTGTAAAATAGCAGAATTTTTCCAGCACTTATTTTTTTTCCTTCCTCCCATCAGCTTAGCAAATATTAGTCAAAGTTTTCATCTTTGCAATAAGCACTGGAAATGGAACAGCCTGCTGTTATATCCTTTCTAGCCTACAGTCAAATATATATATTTGAGGCTTAATTCTTCACTGAGGCTTTGTTCAGATGCTGAAGAACGAGGAGAAAGAAGACAGTGTGTAGAATACCTAACTAGGAAAAGTACACAGCTTGGTAAAGCCTCTCTGTGTGCTGGTGAAAGTGAGGATAGCTACATTCCATCCTTTTTTCTGAGTTGAAGAAGTATTGAGGTCTATTTATGCCTGATTTTTTTTTTCTGTGTACAGCTGTAAGATGTAAATTTCCAGTTCTATTCTGAGAGTTCACTTCAGTCTGGTGGAGGATTAAAAATAACATGAACTCTCCTGGCTACACTGGGATGGCTTGTTCTTGTGGAGTGGTAACTTGCTCCACAAGTATTCTTAGCAGCCAGTGGAATTCTTGGAATAAAATCCTTCCTAGTACTAGAAAAGAACTCAGAATTCACAACTTAGGCAGTGCTGTGAACTCCAGGCTTTTATAATTCGGGGATTGCAATGCTTAAATGGAACAGATTTGAAAAAAATAAGTGATTGCTTAACATAAAGCAGTCAGTATCCCTAATTCAGGTGCAAAGATGGCCTGTATTTAAATCAGTGAGCAAGATGGTGTTACAGAGTCTGAAAAATGGGTGTAGTATTTGTACAGAAATAAGATAGTATGTGATTTTTATACAGAAATGGATCCTTGTAGAAATTTCTTGTACACAATGTTGTAGCACTCAGTAGCTTGTCAGCTTTAATTAGACCACATTTATGTAATGGGGTAAGGGAAGATTGGAAACTGTTTTATTCCACTGAATGCACTCTTAATATGTGGGGGTTTTGCAACTGGAAATTGTTCCTCAATAGAGCAGAAACTTGATTCTGTTACAGACTGTATGCACTCAGACAGAAACAGCCAGATAACACCTGATACTCTGAATATAGTCTCTGCTCTCTCTGTGTACTCTGGATATCCAAACCAAGACATTTTTAAAAGCTGTAACTTCCTGTGATAAAATAGATACTTGTTTTTTTTAAATTATTTTGGAACTGTTTGATTTCTTAATACGTGCTTTGTTTGTTTGTTTTTTTCTCTCTCTCATCTGCTGCTGGGGGACGTTGCAGGATCCAGAGATGCAGCATTTACTCACTGGCAGTGAGAACTGCAGCGTGTCACTGAGCTCCAGCACTGTGGCCACTGGGGAGGGAAGGCATGGGACATCAGCCATCAGCTTCCTGGGGGCCCTGAGGATACCTGTGAGTGCCTGTGCTGCTCCTCTTAAGAATTTAGTTTTGCCTCAGAATTTGTATTTCTGTAAACTTCTTGGTGGAATGGTAGAGGGTATTAACTTTGTGCCAGAATCTTGGAACACTGGGGACTTTGGGCTTGGTTTGTTTGGAGGAAAGGAGGCTGAGAGGGGAGCTCATGGCTCCCTGCAGCTTCCTGAGGAGGGAAGGTGGAGGGAGAGCTGCTGATCTCTCTCTGATAATGTCTGAACAATGACTTTATCAACGTGCCTCAACTTGTGTCAGCCCTGAAGGAGTCTGGCAGTTGGACTGGGTGGTTGCTGCAGGTCCCTTCTGACTGAAATAGTTTATTCTATCCTAAAACCTGTTCTAGAAGTTGACTGGACCTACTGACGTGTAGGTTAAGGATGGAAGAGCAGACTGAGCCCCTAACCACTTCTGTGTGTCAGAACTTCCTTCTGTGGCTCTCTTTTTTACATTCCTTAGCATTGTTTTGAAAAGCTTTAATCTTGAAATCTCTTGTCTGAGGAGTTTCAGGCAGCCCAAACATTTGGACTGCTGGTAGAGGAAACGAAGTTTCTTCTAGGTCAGAGCCTGTCATTTTTGATTGTCCTCTCAACCTGAAGCCTGGATGCAGAAGTAGGATTATTTGCAAATTGATTTGGTCCACATGTAGAGTAAAAAAATTCCTGCACCCAACCACTGTATTCCTGCATCTTCTCATCGTGTTCAGTCTCATCCTCAACGGTTTTTCCCGTGGCAGAGTGGAGGTAGTGGGTGGAAAATTGCTGCTGCTGCCACTGGAGTCTCTGAAACGCTGTGGTATTTGTTCTGCTTGTTGTTGGGAAGGGTCACGGCTGCGTGTGGAGTGTGTGTGCTGCTTCTCAGGACAACTGCAGCCCTCCATATTAGGGGTTTAAGAAATCTGGTTTCAAACAAGAAGTTATCAGGTGGTGAGGGGAGTGAAGATGGGCTGATTTGGCAGTTTAGTTACAGCTCTGTGCAGTAAATACACTTTTGTGTGCCCAGCAGGAAAGAGGAGGGAGCAAATTAGAGCTTTAAACAGGTCATTGCCCAGTCTGTGATGTGCTCTTTGCACATTCTGATCTGAACTGTGTCAGGCTGGTTTAGTGGCTTTTTATAGAGAGCTGAACAATAAGGGAGAAATCTTGGATTCATCTGAAGGAGGGAGATAAAGAGCACAAAAATATGCCAGCTTCTCTGGAGCACACTGCAAACCTACTATAATGCTGTATAACAGCTGTATTCAAGGGAAATAAGTGATGCAGGTGTCCCAAACAGTATCAAATCCTTCACATTCATTTCAGTGTTCTCTGCTCAGGTTATTCAGTACCATTTTAGTGTTCTCTCTTCAGGCAGTTCAGTACAATTAAAAGAAAACATGTAAGCAAAATACCACAGCCTGCTCAGGGTGCAAGCTTTGTGCTCTCAGGGGAAGAATGCTTCTTGGGAATTCATGAGAGCAAAAGAAAAGCCTGAATGCTTCTTGGAAACCATTTTCATAATGGTCTGTGAAAGCAAATAGCTCTGTCAAGATAGTAACTCCCTGTTTTCTTTATTCTCTCAGGGAGTTGTGGAGTTCTCCCTTTGTCTCCTGTTTGCAAAGCTGGTGAGCTACACTTTCCTCTTCTGGCTTCCCCTCTACATCACAAATGTAGGTGAGTGGCACAGGAAAAGGATACAGAATTATGGCTACAAAGTATCTGCAAATACCAGCTTGGAATAAATAAAATAAACATCACTGCTTCTGAAAGAGGCTTTCTCTGCTGCAGTAGCAGGGGAGTTACAAGTCACCAAGCAGCATATTTCTCAGGTTTATGAATTCACTGTTCTGAGAGGGCATTTTCAAAACAAACAGAAGCGTCTGGCTTATCTTCAGTAATTCCAGGTATAAATGCCGTGTCTTTGGCTCTTGCTAACAAATCAAAAAGTATTACTTTCTAACACTGTTTTTCATTATTGAAGTGTTCTGTTAAAACTTATACAAAATAATGTTTATGAGCTTCTTTATCTGTTCAGAACTGCTGTTTTGGGTTTTTATACTTTAGAGTGCAAGATGGACCAGCTTTTTAGCAAGGTCTGTTGCAATAAGACGAGGGGCAAATTTTAAACTAAAAGAGGGTAGATCTAGAGTAGATATAAAGAAGAAATTTTTTACAGTGAGGGTGGTGAAATGCTCAGCAGGTTGCCTAGAGAAGCTGGAAACATTCAAGCTCAGGCTGGATGGGGCTCTGAGCAACCTGATCTAATGAAGATGTCCCTGCTCATGGCAGAAGGGTTGGACTGGATGACCTTTAAAGATGCCTTCCAGCCCAGACCATCCTGTAATTCTGTGATTATAAAAGTGGTAAAGTGTCTCTTGCAGGGAGGGTAATTGCATTCAAAAGTCTGTATTGCTGAATACCTGCTTCTGTTCTCATTTCTTTTACACAATGTCACCTTATTGTAGCTTATTCTGAATAAAGAACTCTGCTGTAAGATGCCTTTGCCCTGGCATTACAAGACTGCTGAGATTTCCATGTTTTATAGTCCAGAAATGAGACAAAAGTTTTGCTTCTCTCACCAGAGCATCTTGATGCCAAAAGAGCTGGGGACCTTTCCACACTGTTTGATGTGGGTGGGATCTTTGGTAAGTTTTAGTATCGTTTCACTCTTAATAACACCAGTTCAGAAAAGGCTCTGGGACACACAGCTTACGTATTTTACAGTTCATATGCATTATTTCCACTGAAGAAGAGTGGCAGTAAAGGTACTGAGCTGAGAGTTGTGTTGAAAAGTGAAAATCTAGTCAAATAGCTTCCAGCCAGTGATACTGTCCAGTTTAGATTGGATTAGTCAAATTATGGAATCTTTTAGCTCCATCAGCTCTGGCCCGTGAGGATTGGTCACCACCCATCAAAATACTTCCTTTTGTCAGTTTAACTTAAGAGAACTGTCCCAGTTTGTTCAGTGGTGTGGGTTTTCTGGGCACAAAGGTGTCTTGTTTTGTTTTTTTTTCTTGACGCCTTATATAACTGTATGTGATAAAATTGGGAGATCATAATAACGATAAGGACCAGGCTATTCCTTTCTATTTTGCAGAGTGACCATTGAATAAATTTTCATGGCACTGCAGACAGTTTAGCTCATTTCCCCTGGTTGTAGTGTGACAGAGACAGAGAACCAAGTTTTCTGTTGCCTGTGAGGAGTTAAGAGACCCGTGAGTGGCTTCCAGAGCTCCAGCAAGTGTGGGGCCATGTGGTGCCTGGGAAAAGGCTTTTTGCCTTGGATATTTGGAATAAACAATGAGGAGGAACAACTGTGTGCTTCTGTTGTCTCCACGTCAGAACTGGTTGGGTTAGTGAGGATATTGCTGTGTGAATGATGTGTAACTGTGCAGTAAAAGTCACTGGGTTGTGTTTCATTCAGTAAAACTGTTGCCTTTTGTGCAAAACACGCACTGAATGTTTTCTTCACGCCTCTGTGTGTTCTTCCAGGTGGGATTTTGGCAGGTCTCATTTCAGACAGGCTGGAGAAGAGGGCATCGACCTGCGGGATGATGTTGCTGCTTGCAGCACCCACAGTAAGAGCCTGCCCCTCTCTCACAGCCGTGGCTGAGGCTGTGGCACCATTCCCATTCCCTGGACAGTTCTGCAGGCAGCATCTCCCAACCTGGGTGTAAAGAGTCCAGGCCAGATTACATACTGGCATGAAAAGTGGAGCAAGTGTACATATTGGGGCTAAACAAGCTAACAAGTCTGATGTATTTTTTTTTGTTACAGAATATATGGAAAGTTTCACTTGCTTGTAAAATTTGCTGTTCGGTTCTTAGCCAGAATTTTAGCTGCTCGAAGGCTAAAATTTCTGAGCTGTAACTGTTGGAAAACAGGCACCTGGACATGAGAGATACATTTTTATTTGATTTTTTCATGAGCTGTATTCTGTGTTGTGTTGAAGCTGCAGTTGGAGAGTTTAAAATTGAGTGGCTTCATAACACAGTTCTTCCTTCTGAAAGGACTTAGGGGAATGGGATCCTACCCCTTACCTCCCTCCTGTGTCCAATCAAACAATCATTCTGCTGTGGCCTAAAAGGGTGTTATAGAACCTGGAACTTCCATGTAATACCAACTAAGATATCTTGTACTTAACATGGGGCAAATGGAGAACCCAGGATTAGTCCATATGTTGGTATTCAGAGTGCTTATTTATCATTTTTACAGCTATACATGTTCTCTGCAGTCAGTAAAATGGGCCTTGAGGCTACTGTAGGTGAGTATTTTTAAATTATTCTTCCTAGCTTTCTATGAACTTTGCATTTATGATCTTTGATGCTCTTTCCTTGTTTGTTGGGGTTTTTTTTCGATTTTATCTTTTCCTTAGAGGAGGAAGTATGGAATCAAATTCCTTAGATTTGGTCGTACAGGCTTTTTACAGGGTGATGGGGGGAGGTAGGAAATGAGTAAGGGGTGGCAAGAGAACAGTGATTTAGTTAATATCATTACTCTTTCTGGAGCTTGTTGTGTCAGCACAGGCTTTTTTATATCCCTTGTGCCAAATGTCAGAGGTGTTTTAAGATTTCCTGTAGTAGTTTTGACAAAAGCATTAACTTTACTTGAATGGGCTGAATTCACCTGTGGCTTTCTATCTGTTACACCAGAAATGAAAACACAAGTGCTGACAGGGGTGCCTCACCTTCGTAAAGGCCTCGTTCACTTTTAGGGTCCTCTGGTGCTGTACGAGCAGAGAAGGGACTTATGGGGGTGTCTTGTGAGCAATCCCTGCCCTCATGGTCAGTTTGGTCAAATATTCCCCCTTCTCCGACCTGCCAGGATCAATAAAAACCCTGGCAAGTGCTTTTTGTCTCAGCCCCATCTTCTGGTATGTTTGAGAATTCACATCATGGAGTGAGCACTGAAAAGCTGGGGGAATGGGTGTTGCTTTTCTTCCTTTCCCAATTCTCTAAGGGGGCCAGGGGAGCCAAGGAAAGATTAAATCATTTGGGAACCATAGGCTGTGATTTCTCCCGTTGTTATGGTGAACATTTTTTCATGCAACTCACATTTTCTTTTTTATTTTTTTAACTTGGAACAGTGATGCTGCTCATCAGTGGTGCCCTGGTGAATGGCCCTTACGCCCTGATCACCACTGCTGTCTCTGCTGACTTGGTGAGTTTGGCTTCCCCTGTGGCATTTGGCCTCCAGAGAGAGCCCTTGCACTTCTGCAGGGTTATCAGGGAACGGGCTGCATTGTCCCAAAGCAAAGGAATAAGGAGCTGGAAAGGCAGTGCTGAACTCAGCCACTGAGGTTGTTTTGGAGTTTGTGTTTTAGTATGAATGAGTGCCATGCTTATGAGAGGCTTCTAAATTATTTTTGACCCCTCACAAGACAGACCAAATCCTGTGGGCAACAGCCCACAGCGAATCTGAAGGTTGCATGCAAAGCCAGGCCTGTGTACAGGTGCCTTGCCCCTTTTACATTTTGCATTTTTAAATTATTGGAGGAGCTGTACCTGTGTGAGACGTGGGCTGGTGGTTTAATTCCCGTCCGTGCAGAAAGCTATACCTGGCACAGACCTGTACAGAAGTAAAGGTGGGTGAAAATAAAATGTCCAGGTACTCAGGCTGCTCTCTGCCCTGCAGTTACTCAGGCTGCCAGCACTTCCAGCAGGCTCAGGTCAGCCAAGCCACAAATGCCATGTGGAAGCACGAACACTGCTCGTCAGGGAGACTTTGGAACTTTGCTTTGTAGGGTGTTGGTTCCTTGAGGCACCAAGCAAGAGGCAAAAACCCTCTAACAAATGTGCTAAATACAGGAAAAGGAGCAGGAGAGAAATCTCCAAACATCCTCTGGAGCCCTGTCCTTGGGCTGCTGGCAAGACCAAGGTGCCCAGCAGGCATTGCCTGTTTTATCCACAGCCTCGTTCAGGGAGCTGACACTGCAAGGTGCTCGAGGCCTCTCCGCAGCACAGATCTGACGTGGAGGGGTGGGAGATGGATGATGTTATCAGGGCTTTTTCAGAGCTCAGCTCAAGATGGGTCTAAGCCTTCTCTGTCCCTCCAGGGTACCCATAAAAGCCTGAAAGGGAACTCAAGAGCCTTGTCCACAGTGACGGCGATCATCGACGGGACGGGATCCGTGGGTAAGCCGAGGCCCCCTGCCCCAGCTGGGACAGCTTCAAACACAGGATCTTGGAGAAACTGGGCTCCCTTCAGCACGTTTTGCCAGGAATCGCAGCAGCTTTGGAAATTGGGAATGGTGCAAACTTAGCCTGAGGGTGGGGGGAAGAGGGAGGATCACTGGGCAGAGACAGCAAAAGGAGATGCCCCTGGGCTGTTCCTGGGATCAGGGATATTTTATTTGTGCCCTCCATGTGGAAGGGAAAACTGAGTAAAATTCAGCTCAGTACTGGATGGGGCACTTTGTTGAGCCAAAAGCAGATGTTTATCACACATCTAAGTCTTCCAGCTTCCCTGTGTTAGGTTTCCCACTGGCTTCCCATCTGTACCAGTAATGTTTTGCACTTCATGGAACCTTCCAATACATAAAGTAACACTGATTTACCTAGGTGGAAAAATGGATACTCTAATTCAGAATAACTACATTTCAGTACAGTAAATCTTACATTGCACAGTTCTGACAGTATATAATATAAAATACCAAAATAAAATGCCAATATTATATTTTAGGTGCAGCTTTGGGGCCTCTCCTGGCTGGCCTTATTTCCCCATCTGGTTGGAACAACGTGTTTTACATGCTCATGGTGGCAGATGCGTGTGCCTTGCTAGTAAGTCTGAAAACACTGTTTAATTGCTGTGTGTTTCCTTTGTGCTAAACTATCCCAAAATGCAAATTGTCCCTTTGCCATTTGAATATTCTGCGTTGTATTAGACTTCCAGTGGTGTAGGACATCTTCAGTCTAACAGCAAATTTGCTCATTTTGAAATTCTCATCTAATTTTAATCAAAAGTGCAGATCAGTTCTGATGCACTTCAATTCCTCAGCAAATACCCGTCTGTTAATTGCTGGCTGAGCAGCTTAGAGCAGGCATAATTGCAAGTAAACCTTCATATTTAGACCTAGAAGTTGTCTCAGATACCACTCATGACAGAATCACTTCTGTTTTCTTTAAAGCTAGTTTAGCAAAGCCATAAAAAATGTTTTCCTACATTGCTGTATCACCAAAATCACCCTGATAATGAAGCTGTTGAAAATTAATACATCAGATTTTCCAGATGGGCCCTGAAACAGCTGTACTAAGTTAGATGGAGAACTGGCAATCCTGGCTTTTGACAGTAACCAGGAGCAGATGTTTGGGAAGAAAAGAGCACACAGGTGGTGGCTTGATGCAAAGCACTGAGCTCTGGGCTCCTGCAGAGGAGCTGAGAGTGTCAGATCATTCCCTTCCTGACACAAGAAGATCAGAAAGACTTTGAGTTAAAATTGAGGCTTTTTTTCTAAATTCAAATTAAACCCCAGCTTTAAAAGTAATTTTTTTATGTTTAAGAGTAAATCTCTGGAAATTAAATTAATAAATTAGATAAGTTAATAGCTGAAGTGTGTTGCCACTGGTAGTCAGCAGCTTTATAAATCCTGGTTTCAGTATTTGGTGTTTCATGCTGCAGAGTGAGGCTTGGGAGGTTGTCATATTTCTCCTAGATAAGGTTCTCGATGTTTTTCTCTTACAGTTATTGATTAAAATGAAAAAATGCCACATTTCTTTGCAGAAGCAATTAAAACACCTTTGTAAAGCTCTGGTTTTGAGAAGTTTGACTCTGCAGTTGTAATAAATCCTATTTTGCATAACTCTTCTGCTTTTCCTGGTTTTTGCAGTGCAGCATACAGATACCTGTGTTCAAATGTTATTGCTCCAAGGATACCTGGAGGGGCTTTAGCCTCTTATGTGGTGTTCAGTTCTCTCATTCTTGACCACCTCTGTGCCTCTGAAAAATCAGGTTTAACTTCTTAAAACATTCATACTTACAACAGTGAACAAAGTTATATTTATAATAGTGAGATTCTGAGGATAACATAACCAGTGAGGAGCCCTGGAAGCTCCAATTCTGTCTTTAGTGTACATGGGAACCATCAAATTGTATTTGTAAAATCACTTTCCTGCTACTGTCTCAGAAATCCTTTTAAAATACACTTGAGAGCCCTGGTGCTGCACAGACAAGCAAAGGTGACTGTCTGTGCTCACCTCGACTAATTGTGGGATTAAAGCTTTTCACACACAGAGTTGTTCTTGGAAATAGCAGCTAAAATACTTCTATGCTCCAGAATTTCTTTCTAACACATTTTTCTCGAAGCCTCGGGGTCCCTCTGCTGGTTTCTTTACACATTTGCTGGTAAAATAACCAGAAAACCATTCTGGTTTCTGTGAAGAAGTTGATCTCTCAGATGCAAAAAGGAAATTATTTTCCTCTTGCCTGTTTATTGTGAAAGCTCCTCTTCCAAGCATTACTGAGCATCTGTAAATCTTTATTTTTTTTAAAGCTGGGTTCAGCATTGCAGGGTTATGTTTCAAATGAGAAACTCTCCAAATAACAACGAGTAATTCTGTTTCTTACCTTGTTTATCTGTGTGATACTAACAGAGATTCTGTGATTGTTTTTGCAGCTTCTACTCCGTCTAATCCAGAAGGAACTTCAGTGTCATGCAGATCACACCCTGTAAGTGTTTTGCATGGCTGCTGCTCTTTAATAACACTTCCAAAGCACACTACTGAGCCTTCCATGTATAGTCATAAATGATCATTAAGGTTGGAAAATTCCTCCAACCTTAAATTAATTGGAAAATAAAATTAAAATTAAATTGGAAAATACCTCCAACCTAAATACGAATTCCAACCTTTGTCCCATCATACCTAAATGTAGACTGGACATGTTAATGTTTGTGTATATCTCTTTCTTTCTGTTTTAATTCTGCTTCAAAAGAGTGATTTCAGTTTGATGTTTTCAAACCATGGACATGTTCCTTTAGAACACCTTCTTTTGAAAAATAATCTGAAAACACACCTCTGTCACAGTCTCTTCTTTGTGGTTTGTTTTTTCCCAAATATTTGATCCTCCTTGGGTTTCATTGTGCAGGTGGGGAATTGCCTGCCCTGTGTTTAATGATAGTTTAAAATGTAACTTCTTCCAAAAGTTCTCCTTAAAGAAAAGGGTAACTCTGAATTTACGGTGTTTTGCATTGAGAAAAAAAAATATCCGGAGAATCAATACACAAAATCTCGATTGAGCCCCCTTGGTTGTAGAATTTTGGAGAAGCAAAATGGAGAGAATAGAAAAATGCATGGCAGGGGCTGGATCCTGCATTTTGGTGTCTGTTCTGCCTCACGCCTCAGCTTTTCCTGCCTGGTTGCTGTTCTCCCCCAGGTTCAAAGAGCACTGAGCTACGAGAGCAGAGCTGGGATAAGGAGTGTGCCACTGGCTGGAGCTCTTCCCTGAAAACCAAACTCCGTGGGACACCTTATTCTGTGTTTGAGTTTCTGTGTGGTGAAGAGCCCTGCAGGTTTACTGGGAGCAGTGTGAGACATGCAGCTGGTAAATCCCTGAAGCTCTGATTTTTGCACATGAATAAGTACCTCAGGATGGCAACTGTCCATCAGATGAAGAGATGGGGACTTTGGGAAGGTTTCAGCAGCACGCCTCGACTGAGCCAAAGAGAAATACCAAGTGCCTTTTTTATTTCTTTTGATAGGATGTTTTTAATTGAAACCATGAACTGTGTATTTGCCAAAAATCAAGGCAAAGGTAGAGCAGGAGGAAGTTGAAATTTTAAGTGTGAGTGACTGTCCCAGTGTCAGTGAGTGAAGTATGTGTCTCTTCTGTCATCTTGTGTACACTGAGAGCATCACTTTATAGAGGACAATATCAGCTGGTTATTAAGATGTGCTGCTATTCGTTTTTGAAGCTGCTCAGACAATAATCACCTTGCTGTATTATTAGTTTTTGGCTACAGTACTACTTCCCAAGGACAGCATCCAGCCTTTTGGTAGGTTATAAAATAGAATTTACTCTTGCTGTGTACTGCAGTTAGCAGTTCTCACAGATTCTCTGGATGGATGTTAGTCCTCCATTAGGGTTGTGCAA
>VZTG01005140.1:560573-573921 GCA_013397845.1 Melanocharis versteri | reverse complement strand
AGTCCTAAGCAACAAAAAGCAGTTTATGAGTCAGAATTTCCAGTGGGGGCTCTAACAATTTTTCAGGGCATTATAAACTGGTTTTGCAGATGTCATGGAATTGTGCTGCTCTGCTAGGCTGGGCTGACATGAGAGGGGTTTCTTTGGGGTGGCAGAGAGCTGGGAGCTGTCCTGTGCTTCAGCCCCACAGGACTGAGCAGGTGGAGCTGCTTTGGTGCCCACTGGCACAGGGCTCTCTGTTGGGTTTCAGTGCTGGTGTGTGCACGTGGAAGTCATCGTCAGATCTGGGCCTTAATATCCAGAAATCTCTCTCAAGTGGCTCTGGGTTTCAGGTTTGGAGCCAGAATATCACAGAAGAAAAATTACCTGTGTGGGCGGTAGTTTGTAAGAGAACATTTGGGTACCTAGTGCTACCCAGCAAATAGATGGTTTAATGTCTTCAGAACGTATCATTTCTTTGTACAGCTGTCTGCTTTGCAAGCAGAATGTTTCTGTAATTTTTTTTTTTAAGATGTACAAAGTGAAATCTTTTTTTTTTTTTGTATGGGGTGTTTATACTTAGATCACAAAGATGAGGTAATTTAAACTGTGTGTTGTCCTTAACTGTATTTATTAAAGCTCTAGGCCTTTGTCTTGCTCTATGCTCTTAAGTTTTGTGAAGACAGTGCAAGAGTCCTTACACTTGATGAGCAAAACACTCTAAAAGCCCTGCAAAATATTCAGGAATGTCCCATCAGCTGCTGGTGTTGTGTTCCATGTGCTGGCACAACACTTCATTTCCAGGGCTGTTTCGTACCTGCTCACTCTTCGAGTTGCTTCACTGGTTTGATCCAGCACGTGCTTCATGCCTGACTTGAACAGTGTCAGAATGGGCTCATTTTTAACTGTTTTGCTGAGCTGAGCTGCAGGGGTGACCTCAGACCCACAGGGGCTTAGGGAAGGTGCCAGGTCCTTGCAGGGAGCTCTAGGAGGGTCCTGTCCCTGCACTTACCTGGATGGAACGTTGACCTCGCACATTTTGGGTAAGCCAGGAAGGGATACTCAACGTGTGAACTCCAGAATCTGTGCTGGGCTTGGGCTGTGGTTAAACGGGACAGAATTGTGCAGCAATGTTACTTGAAAGGACTTCCATCCTCTTGGAATGGGAAACTGCTCCTGGAGCGTCAAACTGCTCCTGGCTCAACGAGGCTGAGCCTGGGGCACTGCTGAAACAGCCTCTGCTGGGGCAAAAATAACAGTGCAGCCCCAAAACAGCTGTCCTGGCACAACTTCAGTGCCTGTGTGGGGAGGGAGGGATGGATGGAGGACCACTTTAGCTGGGGATTCCAATCCCTTTCCCCAAAAATATGTGTAGAGCTTTATACTAGTTTATTGAAACAGTTCAAACTCTGCTGCGCTCAGATTTTGAGAAGGTGTTCCCTGTGGGCTGAAGTCTAAGGTTAAAAAGCTTTTGGTTGTATTTCTAAAGATATTTAACTGTGTTTTAGGTTTTACTTGTTGGGGCTGCTGCTGTTATTTATTTATTTATTTGAATAGCTTTTTGCACTGCTGTGACTCAGTATGGGGTAATGACAGATTACATTTCAGTTTCTCCCAGATACAAATTTGTTGGACAAAAAGATAAAGATTTGTTTTCCTTTTTTAAAAAACCCTACAGGTCCCCCAGGTAGTGAATAAGCTGTGTGTTTTGTTAGTGTCGGGTGTCTGTGTCCAGTAATCTGGAAATGGGCAAGACTGACAAAATTTTGTGTGTAAAAATGTGAGTGACCAGTAGGTACAGCCAAATTTAAATGCAACTGCAGGGTTGGTTTGTTGGGCTTTTTTTAATGCTGATTATTGTGAATTTTATCCATTCACCGTCCTGTGTTGAATAAAAATAGATTCAATTCTGAAATGACGTGTTATGAGTACTTTATCTTTTACATCTCCATGAAGAAATGCTCCATTTATTGGTTGGAAGGACAGACATCCCTGCTGGGACATTTGCCTGAGTCAGGGGCTGAGCGTGGCTCCTTAAGGTGACTGTTTTTGTTGTCTGCTTTGCTTGCTCTTCAGTATGTGTTGAATTGACATGGAAAAGCTTCATCCTTTCTATCTAGCTCTGATCATCTCCAACATTTATTGTCTTGGTTCTCTTACAATGTTTGATGGGGTTTTTGTGCCTCTGCCATTATATTGACACACAATGTCCAAACCACATATGCGCTGGGGAAAAACTGATTGGAAAGGAAAACAATTTCTAGTTACAGAATTTCTGATCAGAATGTGCCAGAGTTGCCTCCTAGGAATAGGCAAATAATAGCTGGGGTGTCTTATAAAAGAAGAGAGACTTGAATCCCAGTTTCTGTTCTGCCTGATGGGGAGCAGGAGCCTCACTTGTGAAAACCTTTGTGAAAGCCCCAGATGTTGCTGGACACACTGCAGAGGGGGTTGTCTGTGTGCAGGAAGGGCTTGTAGGGTGGGAAGAAGGTAAATAAGTAGCAGGGAAGGCAGTGGCACGTTCACAAGTCACTTTGAGACTCCTTTTGCCTGTAAGTTCAACTGCGAACCCACTCCGTGCACCAAGACTTAATCCTGTGTGTTCTGCTAGCAAGGGAAATTCCAGAAGGGATTCTGCCATCAGTCACGGGAGATTATTGCATGTTCTTCTGGCATCACATCCTTAGAATAACAGTGGGAATCCTCCACATGTGTTTGTGCCAGTGCTGGGCTGCCCCAGACTCTGGCTGAACTCGTGTTTAGGCCCGAGGTTCTTTGGCTGCTGCCGAAGGTTTCTGCAGCGACTGATGCCTGGGGTTGTTTGTGTGAGCTGCTGCTCGGGATTGGGCAGGGGTAAGATGGTGTAAATGGAATCAGGGGGTGTCCAGAGCTGTTGGCAGCTGCTGATTTCCATATGGAATTAATTTGGGGAAGATTGATTACGATTCCATCAAATGACGAGGCCCAGGATGGGTAATGGTGGCGTTCCTCTGGTCTGAACTAAATTTATGGCCTGTGTTTTATGTAAGTGTTAGGTTAGGTTATTTTGTGGTTTGTCCCAGCCTCTGATAGGATATTCTGATTGCTCTGACCTGCACCCTTTTCACCTTGGAGCAAGGCTGGTTTGGTTTGGTTTTGTTCTGCTCTCTGCTGAGCCAGCCTGGGGATGGTGGGGACACGTCCTGCCCTGCTGTCACATCCTGCAGGGGCTGGGCAGGGGCTGCAGACCCTGCTGGGGGTTCTGTCTGCTGCTCTGGGGCTCTGGGGACCTTGAACTACATTTGCTGCCATGCTGAGTTAAAAATGTGACTGTCATCCGTATGGCTGGGGAGAGGGAAGGGGAGGATTTAACTGCTGGTGTAATTCAGCCTCATGTCCAGTGACCTTAAGTGCTGGGTTATGTGTCTCACTGCCTAAGTTTAATAAACTGGGTTGTTATAAAGTGTTAGTTGTTTCCTGCTTTGTCTCCCTTCTTTTGGTTATTTTCCAGTTTGGAATAAGGAGATAATTAATTGATTCTTGGGGTTTATTTTTATTTTTTTCCCTCTGTAATTCCTCTGTCCACCAGTTACCCTTTGGCTGCAGCGAAACACTGACTGCTCTGTAAACTGGGAATACAAGAGCCAAACTTTCTTCAGCATATTTCAGGATCCTGCTCAACTTCTGCATCAGGAGATCAGCTACAAAAATGTGTGCCAAGTCTCTTGATGCTGTGCTTAGGTTGAGGATTTTAAGGATGTTTTCTTCACTTCATGGTGATACCGGGGTAGGGTTTCTCTCCCTCCTTCTCTTACAAAGCAGCTGACAAATACCCACATTTCCACAATGCTCCCTTTGGTCCAGTTGTTTGTTTCAGCAGAGGAGGACACTAAACCAACTTCACATGTAGCGCTATGTAATAATGAACTTTGGGATGCTGTTGCAAGGCTGGAGTTATTTTCAGTTTATCTGGTACCTAAACCCTGAACAGGTGGTCTGAATTTCGTGGGTTATTCAGAAACCAGCAGCTGCTTCCAGCGTTGGGGCCAGAACTGGAAGCAGCAGCCTGAGTTCGTATGTTGAAACAAAGTGATCGATAATGTCTGAATTCTCACCTTCTCTTCCCTGTGATGTGAAGGGTGGTTGGTGTTGGCAGCCCATCACAGCTGAATGGTACAGGCAACACCTTTGGAAGGGGTGAGTTCCCTCTGAATCTTCCACCAAACACACTGCTGTTATTTCTGCTGCAAGGACAGAGTATTATATTCGAGTCTGAGTCACCCAGTTTCACCACGGGCCACATGAGGCTTCAGCTCAGTAAGTACAGCAGGTTCTGAATTTTATTCTTAAATTGCTCGGATCATCTGGTTGGAAGCAGCTGAATGTTGTGTCCTTCTGTGGCAGAATCTGCAGGTTTAGTTTTATACTGAGAGGTAACAATGGGATTCAATTTAGCCATTGCTGTTAGAAGTCTTTATTAATCTTCCTCCCCCTTTCCCTCTGGCTGCAGCTTTTCAGTTACATGAAAGGAAGAAAATACGGTGACAAAGAACAAAAGAGGTCACAAAAATGTCTCAAAAGCACACTCTTTCTTCCAAATTTTGCTCACTTGCTTGGCACCAAGGGAGATGCACTATCACAGCTGGTATGTGTGTCTGCCTGTAAATCTGTGCAGTTGCTGAAAGCAGAGAAAAATAGAAACCTTTGGGTTTCCTTGCTCTGATTTTTACAGTGGCAGTTCTCAAAGTAGATGTCACCAGCCCAAAAAGGCAGAACCAGGGTGACTGACAAATCTGGGGTGCAGGCAGAGAAGCCTAAGGATGTTTGGTTTAGAACTGATACCTGTGTTAGAGCTACATTAGACAGATTAAATTCCCATACAAATCCCTGTCAGGCGTATCATGAAGGTCCAAACTTACTCCAGGTGTCAGCAAATAATCTTTTGAGGAGGGTGAAATCCATCCCCAGCAAAGCACCTAGAAATGGAGCTAGGATGGATGAAACGCGAGCGTCTGAAGCAGAACTAACACAGGCATTTCTCAGAACAATTTTCACTGTCGTTTGAAATGAGACCTCCTGGTAGAAAGGTTGCAGATGATGTAAGCCTTACAGGAACAGGGAAAACAAAGCTCCCTTGTTTGCCTGCTTGAAATCCGCTAATAAAATAATGCATCTGTCAAAGCAGCGTCTGAATGTCATTCCTCTGTGTCATCAAAAGGGAAATGTTACTCCAGAATCCAGACTGGTTCCCATACACAGGGTTTTTTCAGGCTTCCCAGACCCAGAAAAGCAGTCAAAAGGGAAGATTTGCAGCTCTGGTACGTTCACCTTATTCATGTCTGTAAACATCAGGAGCTGCCTTCTGCATTGTTTTTGCTGTCTCTGTTTTTCAAGCACAGTTGAAATTGTCCACGTAAATGGGTTCTGCTTGGAACAACAGCAAAAAACACCCCCATGATAAACTGCCTTGCTGGTCTTACTTTTTAGGCCAAAAAAAAAAAATATTATGTAGTGGTGCGTGATTTCCCTGCAAGTTTAGTATTCTGCGGCATGAGTCAGTTTCCAAGCAAGCTTGCCCAAGCAATTACTTTGTGAATTACAGTTTGATTCACCCGGAGTCAAATCCTGGGATGTTTTGGAGCAGCCTTGGCTGGGCTCTGCCTGTGCAGGTATCTGAGCTGCCTGGCAGCTTCTCTTGCCTGTGCTGGAGGCTGGGCTGGGGTGCCACGGGCAGGATGCTTTCACAAAGTCATCCTGAGTGATGGGGTTTGTGTCTCAGGGGGACTCGATCGAGTTTAAACCTCCTCACCTTCAGCATGAGAGGCAGAGCTGGTTTCTGAAGCCAGCAGGCACTCGAGGGCTCGTGGCCAAAGAAACCCAGGGAGCAGCAGAGGCAGCACTGGGGGGAAATTGGACTCCAAAGACACGAGAAGAGTGTGGGGCTCCTCTTGAGTGGTGTTGGGATGTCTTAATCTCATTGGAGGTTTGTACATCCTTGCCGAGGACTCAGTGGAAATTCCTAAAATTAATATTCAGCAATGCTGGGACAGCTGATAATGGTGATGTTTGTTGCAACGTGATGCTGTAACACGGCAGCAATATTAAATTCACGGAGCCACCACACGTCTCAGTGGTGTGTGTGTGTGTGTTTGAGGGGGAAGGAAGCCTGTTCACAGTGCAGGTCCTGCCTTCAAGCTTTGCAGAGTCTCTTTTAGGCATGGGTGTGCTCACAGACCTGCACACAAACCAGGCCCTCCACTGAACAGCAGCTCCTCTCCTTCAAACACAACCCCAGCCCCAGCCACTCGCCCTGGGAATGCGATGTGTTTGGGTGGGAGGAGGGGAGAGCGGTGTGGGGAAATAAAACAGACCAAAAGCACCGTTTTATGAAGAGAAACAAAGCAATGTGTTGCCTTTGGCTTTCTCCCGAGCGCCAGGGTCAGGCGCTCGCACGCTCCAAAGTCAGCAGGGCTCGGGTTCCTCTGCAGGAATCCTGTTTGGCTGCTGGTGATCCTGGCTCTGGGGCTGTGCTGCTGCTCCTGGGCACAATTCCTTGGGCAGAGGGAGGCAGAGAGCTGGTTGTTCTGCTGGCAGAAGGGCTGGGTGGCAAACTGAGGGGAGATTGCACCCGTGGGATGAAGTGGGAAGGGGGGAAGAGCGTGGAGCCCCTTCAGCCCTGGCAGGTGAAGACAGCGAGGCAGAGTGGGGAGCAGAGCACTGGCCAGAGGAGAGGATGCTGATGGTGAAACAGCAGAATGGGAAAACAAATGAGTAAAAGTGCAGGAAAAACGTGTGGGATCGGAGGAAAGGCCTGGGCACAACGTTGTGCTGTTTTTAGTGGAGGGCTCCTGGGTTTTCACTTTATTTCTGTGTGTTTATTTCTGTATGTCCTTGATCTCAGTTCCTTGGTCTCACTTTCTTGTTCCTGATCTCAGTTTCTTGTCTGAAAACCTCTTTCCTGCCACTGGAAGCTTTTGGGCCGGAGCTGAGGTCCAAGGAAATAAAAGCCTTCACATCCAGTGTCCAGGCTGTGTGGAAGCAGCTGAAGGTGAGCGGATAGGATTTAGGAAAAAAAAAAATTCACTGAGCAAATCCAGTGAAATCCATTCGAGGAAGAAGAAAAAAGGAAGAAGGAAGAGGAGGATGAAGGACCAGGAAGGAGGGAGACATGGCTTCAGCTGTTGGAGTGTGACTGGTGAGGGTCCAGCCTCTAACAAAGCCCCTCTGGAAGAAGCTTCTCACTAAAAGGTTTGCCTGGGGCCACCTCTAAGAAAAGGAGGGTGCAGGAGGGGAGGGGAAGGGAGACATGAGCTGAAACCCAGCACTGGGATGCAAACCTGGGTAAAAACCTCCAATCAAATGAAGGCTGGAGAAAGCAGAGTGAAAAGTAATCCAAAAATAAAATAAAATTCAAGTTCTCTATGAGGCACTCCCTCCCCCCATAAGCTACTTCCATTTCATTTTCTGCATTACTTCAGCACTGCCCTCTCTCCTGACCATACCATTAATCCAGGATGTTTGCTGTTTCCTCAGGAAATTGGATTGTCTTATTACATGAAAACCTCAGTTCCATTTTCTTCAGTGGGATTTTCTGGCTCTCAAGAGTTCTGGAGGGAATCTTATGTACCTGACATGGATGAACAGTCAGGTTCGGGAAAGAGGAGACAGCCAAAAAGAAGAGGTACAAATGTGTTATTTGAAGGCAGACGCTAATGATTTGTCATCCACTCTTTTGAGTTTCTTTGGTCATGACCTGTGATTTTTGGAGATGGTGTGACTCCCAGGAAAAGTGACACTCAAGTACCCATAATTTTGAGAACTTAGTTAAAAATGTCCCCATTTCATGCTGGCTTCGAATGTTCTGGCAGAACAGATCAGACACTTTCAGCGCTACCGGAGGCTTTTGTCATCTTTTTCACATGGATTCTGCGGCAGTTTTTTGGCCTCCCTCCCTAAAAGCTGAGACTCTTTAATCTCTTCTATTGAGAAAACGTTCTTCTGCCCGTTAATGGAAACAGCACTGCACAAACAGAACGAATACAAGAAAATACCTACATCACAGAAAAAAAAAATGTTACATATCTGAGAGATTATCTAGCTATTTATGAAGACTGGTGTTTTTAAAACGTTAACAGAGAAAGTCTAATTTTTAATGTGCTGCAAAGGACTGTGCAGAGCCTGCTTGACCCCCCAGGAGTTCCACATGGCTCGGTCTGAAGTGAAGCAGCTGAGGGACAATCTCCCACCCATTGAAAAGCAGCCCCGAGCAGTGGAACACTTTGCAGACGTTCCTGCTGCTGTGCTGGTGTTCTAGGAGAGGGTGATGGGCAGCGTGCAGACGAGGAGGCTCCCAGGGATGAGTCAGGGATGCAGCAATGATCACCTCCTGCTCTGCCCGTGCCAGGTCTTTGGCCCAGACAGCCCTGTCCCCACCTCTGTGAGCTGTGGGGCAGATTGCATCAGGCTGGCACCAGGGTCAGCAGCCCTCAGTCTTCGGGTTAATCTTTGGGTTTGCCGAGACTTCGGGGTGTCTGAGGTCTGCTTGTCAGGGAGATGGAGGAGCTGATTTTCAGTGAGTCACTGCACAGCTCCGAGCTGCTCACATGGCAGCCTCCCAAAACAGGCAGCTGAAGTAACTTCACTTTCCTGCACCACGTAAAATGCCAGGCAGCTTTCTTCGAGTGGAGCCATATATCCCTTCCCTCCAGTCTGGGATCAAGGGCTGCAGCCCCTACTCAGACTTTCCTGCCAAGAGCATGAGCCAACCTTGCCCTGTAGAGGGAATTGATTTTTCCACTTCTTGGCCATCATCCCTCTAAATGATCTAGTGGGTGACTCCAGGCACACTTAATTTCATTTATTTTTTTTTTCTCATCAGGTCTTGAAAGTTCCAGTTGGGTCTCTTAATTTCTTCCATAACCTTATGAAAACACAGCTCTCGGAGCTGGGCTTTCCCAGCAGCTCTGTTCCAGGGGTGCAGCAGGGTCATTAACAGCTGGTTGGGGCCCGTGTGTGTGTGTGTGTGTGTGTGTGTGCAAGCTCCACGTACTGCAGCAGTGCCTGGGACAGGATTTTGAGTCACCCTTGGCTCTCTCCGACTTTAAATGAAAGCCTAGGAACAGACAGCTGGATTGAGGAGATGGCAGCGGAGTGAGAAACAAAGGGAAGAGGTAGGAAATGGAAAGCAGAGAGGGAAGGGGGGCTGAAAATCAAGCAGAGAGGTTGCAATGGGAAGGAGGGCAGCCAAGGCTCTCTGCAGGCACACCATGGCATGGGGCATGGAGATTCCTGGGGTCCTGTGGCTCCTGGAGGTGATGGAAAGTGGAGTCAGGATGGAGGGTGGGCTGTGCCAAGGACCTGGTGCCTCTGCTACAGTGAAAGGAAATGCTTGTGGAGAGTGAGCTCCTTCCACACCCAGCAGGGAAAGGCAATGGGTCTGCACCACGGGGAGACCTTCAGGAAACCAACCTGGGACCTGCCAGGTGTTGCAAGTGCTGTGGAAAACAGATCACTAAAAAAACCTGCTAACATAGAACGGGAGAAAAAGGTTTTTTCCTTTAACAGACAGAGAGAGAAGCCAAGAAGTGCCAGATGCTGTATGGGACAAGTGCTTTATGAAATGGAAGGATTGCCCATGGCTTGAGCCTGCTCTTCTCCAAGCCAGCACTGCACACACGGACAGGTATTTGTGAGGCAACAGGGATGGCTGTTTTCACTCCCACAAGATCTGAACCTATTAACTGGCTCCGAGCGCTGAGACACAGCGAGAATTGCTGGTAGGTACCAGAATTTTCACAACAGTTGTGCAGAGAACGAAGGCAGCGTTATCACCGAGGTGGCCAACGCTGCTGGATGGAAGAGCAAAGCTGGTTCCTGAGTGAGTAATCCCACATCTCCCACCCACAGAGCTCTGCTTCTGCACCCCAGTGCCCCGGACCAGCCCCGTCAGATGTCACAGCTCCCTTCCAGCCCACGTTCCTGGGGGTTTGCCATGGAAACCAGGCGAGTGTGGCTGTGCTGCGTGGACTGGGAGCGGGGCTGGGGTGAGCAGCAGGACCCAAAAACGGGGCTGGAGCCAAGAGCGAGGTGCAGAGCTGTGCTGCTGACTGGGGAGGGGCCAAACACCGCTTTCAGGTGTTTCCAGGGATTTCAGGGCCTGTGTGGACAAATCCTGTAAAGGTCCCAATATTAATAATCAGCCATTCTCTAATTGACATTCAACGTGATCACTTCCAGGACTGGGCCTGTGGAAACCTGGCAGCGTGTGAAAGAAATGTGCAGAGAAGTGAGGCAAAATTTCCATGTGCAGCATGCCATGTTCTTCCTGTGGGTTTATGGAGAGGAGAGAGAGCTGGGCTGGAAAGGTCAGTCGTGCTCTGCATGGGGGAGCTCCCACTACTACAGCCATCCTTTAGCTGCTAATCAGAAGTCATCCTTCAGCATAAATCAGAAAGTTAATTCCTGCAGAAGGTCTGCATGACTCCAGGTCTGTGAGGAAGAAACAGAAGCAAAAATGGCAAAACACCAAAGAGGGTGAAAAGAGGGAGAGAAGACTGAGCAAAGTAGGGAGAAGAGGAGCTGTGGGAGGGAAAGGGAAACCTTCCCAGCTCCAGGGGCAATCTGGCATTTTGGCAGGCTTAAGCATGGAGAGGTAAAGCAGCAGGACAAGGCCCTGTGGGGACATGGAGAGAGACAGACATCTGCAAGGGACCTGCAGCAGAAGGAGGGGACCTGCAAGAGAAGGGATTAATGGGCAAAGAAAGCACCTTGAAGGCTTAGATATGGAATAAAGATGAATAGATAAGGAAAAAAGTTGACTTTAAAGAAATACTATTCTCTGTTTTTAATTCTAGGCAAACTTTTTTCAAAGTACAAAATCTTTCACTGAAAGTTTTACATTTTCTGGCTCTTTTCACCCCAGCCTCAATCCCTCTGAAGATCCCTGCTGTGCAGTCCCCAGGTCTGCATGTGCACACAGCAGGTCGCAAGGGGCACTGAATTTCTTGAGCGCAGCAGGAAAACCAGGTTTCAGAGAGGCTGAGGGTTGTGCTCTCACCGTGCCAGCGCAGTGATCTCAGGGCTGGAGAAGGACAGAGTCGGGAGGGGACAGGAATGGTGCCACCCCACCCCAGACCCGCGTGGAGAGGGACTTGAGCAGCCCTTTTCATCCCTGAAGCTCTTTCCTCGCCCTCTGAGCAGCGTTTGCAGCAGGGGGAGATCTCAGCCCGTGCAAAGCCAGCGTGGGTGAGCTGTGCCTCGACAGCAGTGAGTCCGAGGGCAATGTGGGATCTGCACATCCTCTGGTTACCCCTGGAAACCCGGATAAAGCTGCCTCTGATCCACATACACGGAGACAGAGGTGCCTTTTCAACTCCTTGGGAGCACCCCCAGGGTAAGTGACATCTGTCTGGGGCACTGCCAGGCCCCTGGGCTCAAGGCTTGGGCCCTGCAGCTCTCCAAAAGGCATATTCCAGGGTTTGAGTGTACAGAGTGAAGAGTGTTGGCCTCAGGAAACAACTTAGGGAAGGCAAAGCAGAGCTGTGAAACACCTGATGTGCCATTAGTGGTCAGAGGAACAAGAGCCTGGTGCTGCCCTGAGCTGGGCGAAACATTCCTCTGAAGCAAATGATGGAAAATCATTGTCTGGCACTGTGCTGCTTGGATTTGGTCTTGGATTTGGAGGATCTGATGAGATAGGATAATGCTTCCCAATAGTTTTTGCCCCACATTGCCCAGTGTATACTGAAATAAGGAGTCTCTGGAAGGTTAAACCAACTCAAGGCAGGCAGTGATCTGCTGGAGCTGCACATCCTCTTTGGTGAATGTTATCTTTCATCTCCTTTCAGGCATAGACTTGAACTGTGCCTTCGATTGCATCAGGCTTTTGTTGTAATTTCTGAGTGCTCAGCTTTTGGAGATTCACTTCTGCATGAAGTTCTTGAAAAGAGCAATAGTGAGCAGTTTTACAGCAAAGCGGTTTTTCCAAGAAGCATTAATGTAAATAGGGAGAGGAGGATGTGTGCTGGAGCTTAAGAAACAATTTTAAATACACAGGGAGAGTAGAAATGACAAGGACAGTGGAGAGGCAGGACTAGGATAATCACCTGGATTTTAGAACTTGTCTTTTTGCTGGCTGGAGAAGCTGGTCACATTTTTTTTAAAAAAATCAAGAAGTAGATTCTCACCAGTGTGAGACTCTGATCATTAGATGTCTCAGTGAGGGGTGATCAAATCCTGCAATGATGCTGCCTGACCACTCCTGGAGTGGATGATCACAGCGGGAGAGCTCAGTCTCCTCCTCTAAAACCCCAAGTGTCCCATGTGCATCCCCCAGAGTGAGTGTTCTCATTGTCCCTTTCCAAATGGCTGCATTTTTGGCATCATGGCCATCTTCCTCAGGAACCTGCTGGGTCAATCAAGTCACTCAGGACTGAATCACGGCAAAACAGGATGAAGGCAGTGCTTAGCAGAGCAGGGTATGGAATGCTGGGTCAATCAATTCACTCAGGACTGAACCACGGCAAAACAGGATGAAGGCTGTGCTTAGCAGAGCAGGGTATGGAATGCTGGGTCACAGAGGTCCTGACTGATGTAGGGAAGCAGCGGGGTTGGTGTGGAAGGGCTGGTGAAGTGGGAGAAGCTGTTCCCACCTCAGGATAGCCATGGGGATAGCCTGTGGAATAATGTGAGGGATTAGCCTCCGGGGTAGTTTACAGGATAGTCTGTGGGGTAGACAGCAATAGAGCGGGTAGGGGGATAGGGTGTAGGCTGTAGCACAGCCGAGGGGACAGCCCACAGGATAACGCCCAGGATACCCCTGCGGTGACAAGGGCTCTCTCCTGAAAGCCTTCCAGTGCCTGCTCAAGCTGGCGGAGGAAGGATGTGAAGCAAAGGCTTGCACTTCCCCAGAGAGCCGCCTTGCTGCTGGCTCTGAGAGCTGTACAAGCACCGCTGGCTTCAGCCTGAAAGGTCAGCCCAGCTCTGACTCCCCGGCGGCTCTGGGACCCGTTCAGCCCTCTGGCCCCTAGAAATCCCCTCCGCAGCGCAGCAGAGCCCTGTCTGCATTTGCAGGGGCAGCCGGGGACAAAATACAGCCAGGGACAAGCCGTAGCCAAGGACAAGTCACAGCCAAGGACAAGCCACAGCCAAGCCCCTCGGCCTCTGCTGGGGTCAGTTGTCTCTCTCTGGCTGCAGCGAGGGCCTGGGGTGGTCAGGGTGGGCAGCACCGACCCCGCTGCCCCAAGCGGCACAGAAGAAGCCAGGAGACGCTCCTGCAGCCCCTCCATCGGAAGCCCCAGAAAAGGCAGAGGGTGAATGCTCGCAGGACGGGCGGTGTCCCGGCTGAGCAGGCTGGCAGCCCACGGAGCAGCCCTCCAAACCCTGTCCCCCT
>VZTG01005140.1:477082-560248 GCA_013397845.1 Melanocharis versteri | reverse complement strand
GCACGGCACAGCCCGGGCACGGGCACTGCGGCACAGCACGGCCCGGGCACGGCACGGCACAGCCCGGGCACGGCAGGCAGCGATCGGGAACACCGCCGGGGCTCCGCTCCCTCCTGCCTTCCTCATGGGAGACGCCTTTGCCGGCAGACTCCACGTTCCCCTAAATAACAAATTCCTTCACTCCGGGGGTGGCACGGATGGCGGTGGGCGAGAGCACGGGCTCTGTGCTTTCTTCGTGCTGCCGGAGCTTGCGGGGGGGGAAAAAAGCTGCTGCTTTTTTTCCTTGTGTCCTTGTGATGCTAACGGGAGGGGTGTGGAAATTGAGCTGCTGAGTTTGGATTGAGACGGTCCAAGCCCCGGCTGGCAGTGGGTGTCTGAAGGGACACTTCCAGCACAGGGCACTTCCAGACGGGAGCCTGTCACATCGCTCGCACTGTGCGAGCAGCTCGCAAGGAGAGGCATTAACTAATAATTACGGCCCTATTTCTGCGTAAAATCAAATGACATCCCTCACCACCCCGATGAAGGAGGTTTTTCCTCCTCCACAGCCCCCCCGAGGGATAGATGACACTTGATCTTGTGCATAACAGGAGCTGGTCAGTCCCAGGGTCAGAGCCCGAACGCAGATGCCCAGCAGCTCTCAGCCTTGAAGCCAAGAGGGGTTGTTGCTATGGGAATGGAGAGGGGGCTTGCAGGCAGCATCTGGAGCCTGTGTCCTTCCCTGTCCGAAGCAGCTGGATTTGGAGGGAAGCAAAACTAAAAGGAGGTGGCGGAGAGAGACAGAGGCACAGCAAAATGCATGCATGTTAGAGGAGGGACCTTCCCAGAATGAGAGTACAGTGGGATACAGAAGAGCGGGGACACCAAACTGTCAGGCAGCGGTGGCTCGGCTGGGTAGGATAAACCTGATTTTCTGCTCTGTTTGACACTGCTAACAAGTCCGGTGAGAGCCCAGCTGCAGCAAGATGGGATCTGCCTCCTCGACTTACCGGCCCAAATGTATTTATTTGGACATTGACGGAAGAATTCAAAAGGTACTTTCGCTGTTTTTCACGAAGCGGCGTCTCCGGACGCGGCGGCGGCTGCGGGCGGCGTGCGCTGCGCGGCCGATCCGCGCACCGCGACTCAGACGCGCATCCAGCGGGCTCCGGATCCCTTTTTGAGGGGAAAGGAGCGGGGGGGGATCCTGCGTGCCTGCTGCTTTGTACACAGATGTTTATCTAGAGGGGAAGGGGAGGCTGGCAGAGGGGAGGGCTGGGCGCTGCCAACACCAACTCGCTGCCAGCTCTCCCCGCCGGCGCGGGGATCCTGGGTTTCGCAGCCGCCTTGGCTTCCGCTCCCGGAGCGTGTCGCGCCGTGTTTACAAAGTTTAGCCTGTGGCGAGGTTTCCCCCCGCCCAGGCAGCGGGAGCAGGGAAGCTCAGCGTGCCGAGCTCCTCGGAGAGTGCCCGCCCGAGGGTTCTGGCCCTGGGCATCTCCCTCCGGCCGAGCTGGAGGTCAGGCAGGTGCCCGGCTCCTTGTGCGATGCCGCTGCATCGCCGCGGGCTGCGGGGTCCCCGCCGCCCCTGCCGAAGTTGCTCGTTAATGCCGATAATTAAAACTTTCGGCGCCGTTCGCCTGCCTCGTTTGGTTAAGCACGGTTCACCGCGCAGGGAGAGCTGCGGGAGAAATGCGTCCTGGCTAAAAGGGAGAGCTCGCACGCTGCCGAGCTGACAGCCCACTGCTTTTAAACAGAAACAATGCCGACGCCTTTCTGCGAGTGGGTTTTTTTTTTGCCCCCTTTCTCTTTGTCAGCAGTTCTTTGGCCGCAAACCAAGTGCCTTTTCTGCAACAGGGAGCCGCTGCGAGGCTCCAGAGCAAGCAAACTCTGATTTGCAGAATTCAAACCTCTCTCGTCTTCCTGCTCTAAATTTGCGTTTCGCCCAGCTCTGCTCCGTACACCCAGCCTCGCCTTTTGTTTCTTTGTAAAGGCACAGCCACGATACCCCGTCCCTTCCCTCCCCTCTGCTGTGTGAGTGACCGCAGCGGTGAATGGAGAGCTGATACTCACAGTCCCATCCCACCACACACGCCTCCAATCCCCTCCGCCACTGCCCTGGAGACCCACGGCGACCGCTAAAATGTCGTGTCCTCGGGAATAAGACCTTGGAGAACCCAGATCTGTGCCGGATTCCCCAGAGAAAGCTGCTCCTCTTGATCCGTCTTAGACGTAGCTTAGCCGTGATGATGGTCCCTCTGCTGCCGTGAGATTGTCCCTGCCGGCTCTGCTGAGCTGAGGGCACTGATTCTCTTTCACCAGGGTTTAATAAATTGGTTGTCTGGTGGCCCTCCGAAGCATGGAGTGTACGGAGTCCCCTGGTACCTGCACAGTTCAGTACAAAAAATGTTTTGGCATTTCAAAAGGGTGGCGAGTGTTTCCATAGATGTCGGTAATGCACGGTGTCTGTCATCTGTGCTGGATTTAAAACAAAAATACAGCATTTCTCCAACCAGCCTCTGGAGAATACTTTTAACACTAAAGGCGCAGGAGAGGCACAGTCACATGAGCAAGCAAATGCAAACTCCGGCAGCATTAAGGGGGTTTAAGCTCGGTAAATGTTATCTGTTTCTTTTGTCAGATGTAAAATCCCGCCTGTGTAATGTTTGGAAGGATTCCTGAAGTAAAAACGCCGTGTAAATGGGGTTCACCCAGCGGTAAGCAGGGCATATCTCAGATTCTCCTGCCTTCTCAGTAACATCATTAGAAAGAAGCAGAAGGGAGGGGGAAAAAAAAAGAAAAAAGCATCAGCCCTTAATCTTCCAAGGAATGCAGCATTGGAGGCTTCGAAAGGGAACTCATTAAATCAATGCTAAGCTTCTTGTCAACCAGTAACGAGGTACGAGCTTCATTATAACAGCACTTGTTGAGTTTGAGAGGGCTCAGCTCCAGCTGGAACCGGCCCTGCTGGGCATCGTGCGATAGAACTGGGCATCCTACCCCGGCACTGCTTGTGGCGGCAGCTGTCCGGAGGCAATTTTTGTGTTTCCATGGCCTCATCCTGAATTTCCGCCGGTGCAGCCGCAGGGTGTGCTGTTGACTTTGGGAGAAGTTGCTTCGCCTCGGCGCCGGGGTAAAGGAAGGGACAAACCCAGCGCAGGGAGCCGCACGCCGCCTCCCCCGGGACCCTGCGCCCTGCAGATGAGCACTGCAAAGCGCTCGGCAGCAGGAGAGTGCAATTAAACTAAGTAGGTTTGTGTGTTGGCAGGTCCAGAGGGGCACAGCGGGGAGGGCAGAGGGACGTGGTGGTTACGAAAGAAGAGTTGGCTGGCTTTGAAACCCTTCCCAGGAGTTATTAAAATAAAGGAAAAGCGTTGAAAGCATGACCACGCCGGTGCCAGCGCATCCCAGAGGAAGGGCTGAGGTCCGTATCTGTCTCTCACAATATCCTTCTGGACAAAATGTCCAGCCCACAGCTGGGTAGATGTGTGGAGTGACGGGCGAGCAGCTGGCTCACAGGTCGGGCACAAAGGGTGGTAGTGACTGGGGTGACACCAGGCTGGTGTCGGGTCACTGGTGGGGTTCTGGAGGGCTCCTGTCCTCTTCAACACCCTCATTAACAACCTGGACACAGGACTCTGATGAATACTAAGTAAGTTTGCTGATGGCACTAAATTGGGAGGAGCTGTTGGCTCCCTCAAGGCCAGAGAGGCCCTGCAGAGCGACCTTGGCAAATTTGAGTGGCTCCATACAGTCACCAACCGTATGAACTTCAATAAGGGAAAATGAAGGATTCTGCACCTGGGATGGGGCAGCCCTGGCTGTGTGCATAGACTGGGGAATGAAATGCTGGAGAGCAGTACTCAGGAAAGGGGCCTGGGCGTCCTGGTGGATAGAAAGTTGAATATGAATCAGCAGTGCCCTGGCAGCCAGGAGGGACATCCCTGTCCTGGGGGCATCAGGCCCAGCATCACCAGCCGGGCAAGGGAGGGGATTGTCCTGCTCTGCTCTGGGCTGGGGCAGCCTCACCTCAAGTCCTGGGGGCAGGTTTGGGTGCCACAATACAAAAAAGTCATTCAACTATTAGAAAGTGTCCCAAGGAGCGCCATGAGGATGGTGAAAGGCCTTGAGGGGAAGACGTATGAGGAGCAGCTGAGGTCACTTGGTCTGTTCAGCCTGGAGAAGAGGAGGCTGAGGTAAACTGACCTTCCAGAGGCACAGCCAGGCACAAAATTGTCTTCACCAAAGCTGACCGCAGCGTTGGGCTCTCCTCCAGTGGGCAGAGTTGGCTGAACCCCTCTCCATGCTGGGGCAGCTTTGAGAGGAACCTGAGGGCGCCCACCCCAGCCCAGCAGACTCCACCCGTGGGACCCCAGGCTGGCAGAGGTATGGTCATGCAGGGGCTGTGGCAGGGGGAAGATCGAAGGCTTTGTGGGATTACAGCCACACTCCAGATCCAGGGCTCTGCACAAACCGGCTTCAAAGAGGTCATTTGTTCTCGGAGCTGAGTGAAAAACGGAATTCCAGCGCAATGCTCTTCCTGTCCAGCACCCACGTGAAGGGCTGCACACCTGGGGGAAAGAAGTGCTGCTTGGTTTATCTGTTTCTGAAGGATCTTCTCAGCCATCCGTCCATCACCCGCCTGCCTGGACACACACCTCCCTCTGCACTTCTCACAAGCCCCTGGGGCTGAGCACACGGGGAAACACCTCCGTGTGCCAGCCCTGCCACAGCCTGCCCTGCTGCCAGGCACGGGAGAAGACGGCAGGGCAAGGGAGAGCCGTGGCTGTGTTTCATGCAGGATAAGGTGATCTCGGCAAACCACCGCGGACTGGGATTTCTCCTGGTTCCTGGAGTGCCACTAGATGGGGTCAAGCACCCAAACCCCCAGCATCAGTGGAAAGCTGCCAAACTCAAGCCAGAGTCTTATTTTCCTTCATGCTGTTATTAACCCTTTGGCTGCGTTTTGAAGAAAAATTCCTATTGAGTCTGTTTTGAATTTAAAAATCCACCAGGAAAAAAAAAAGTTCCCCAGCTCATGCCAATCTTTTTTTTTTTCCATGGAGAAACTACTGGGAACATTTTCTTTTGACCTTTGAGATTTAAATGGTAGCAGAGCAGAACCAGCCAGTGGCCTTATTCCCAGCAGGATGGCTTCATGGCTCTCCTTTTCAAATGTCACAGGGTAGTGGCTTTGCTTGCAGAGTTTTAAGGAGTTCCTCTGAGAAAAATGCTTGTTTCAAGAGGATTTCTGTTTCCAGTGTCTTAATCAACATCATATTTGTAACAAGTATGGAAAATCAAAGGCTACAGAGCCTGAAGTAACTGGAAAAAAAGAAGAGGACTTTTGCCTTTGTCGAGGATTCTATGAAATCACTTGGTGGTATTTTCCTCCTCTTCAGAAAGCAAGCAAAGAATTTTGGAGTCATTTTTGCTGGTTTATTAAGTCATTCTGGACGTTAAGCCGAAAATCTGCCCTTTTTTTTTTTCCCCCCTCAAAGAAATGCATAGAATTCACACTTTCTGGGTGTCTGCTGACCTGACGTGTGTTGCAGGACACTGAGCCATCCACAGCCATTGTTCCCCTTGGCCCGAGGTCCCCAACAAACAGGACAAGGCTCAGACTGAGCTTCAGTGCTGTGGCTGTTGCATCGAAGCATCAGCGCGCAGGAATCGCTCCTGTCACGTGAGCTTTTCTTTTCAATTAGAGCAGCAGCATCTGTGGTATAAATGCCCAGATTCTAGCAAAGCCAACAGATTTTTCCAAGGCTCACCAGGCTATTTTTAACCTGCAAAACTGGATTCAGACAAGAAAAAAAAACACAGCAGAAAAAATAATGGCGCGATGATCCCTTCAAGGCAATGATGTCTTTTTGCATCCCGATGACTCTTTCAGCACAGCAAGGCAAGCCCAAGGACCCCATCCCGTGTCTGTTTGGACTGAGGATTTAGGGGAACACCCTTTCAGCTGCCAGCCACCAAAGGGGTGCACAGGGGGGCTGTTCATGGCAGTCAGGACACGGATACCGCTGGGGGCTGCTCTGTGCCTCATCCTGCTTTAGCACGGTGAGGCAGAGGAATGGTTTTTTGGGATCAAGGCCATTTTCTTAAAGCTGGCAGATCTCTGTGGGTGTGGTGGGGTACAAGGTGGCACAGCCTGAGTCTGGCCAGCAGTCCTGGCTAACCTTGGCTTTCTCACTTTAGCTGGCCCTGGTGAACTCGAGGTGGCTGCTTGTTCTTGTTGCGAAGCGGCACGAAACGAACAGCAGGTTCCTTGAACTCTGTCACATTGCAGCACATAAACATTTGAAGGAGTAAAAATGTCTTAAAACCACACTTTGAAAAACGTGAAAGATAATGGCACACGTGGGCCTCTCTCTCCCCTACTCCCCCTTCTCCTTCCTCCCCAGTGAGGGCTCCTCAGAGCATTTAGGTGACCAAACCATAATCCCAGCACAGCTCTGTAATTCCAGCACAGCTCCAAAATTCTTCCATACCCATCACCCAGCGAGGCTTGTTTACTGCTGTTTATCTTTGTGAAGTCACAGTCGGTCTATTATATTTATTACAGTTTATGTTCACACTAGTCCAGACACAGTGTAAGTTTAACACTCTCAGTCTAACACTTTTCTCATAGGTAACTCTGCCGGTACTTACGGGTTCAGACCAGCCAAATATAGCAACTTATGCTCCTCATATACAGCTCTTCTGGCTCAGTACAGACTAGACAAAACCACTCTGTTTCCAGAACCTTCCTCATGAACTTGCTTATATAGATTCAAGTCAGCCTTTTTCCTGGTCTCTCCCCAAAGCTGCTTTTCCTCACTCCATTAATTAACATTTTCCTCCTAGCAGTCCTCTATTACCAAGCCAGTTCCAATGTCAGACTTTAATTGTGTGAGCAGTTTTGAAACAAGCAGCTTCACTCACAACTACTGAGAACATTTGGTGCCAAAGCATCTCTATTATCCAGTTTACAAAATACTTCAAGCCTCATGCATCTATGTGCTGCATGGTTAATTGCACTTAGTACTCCATTAGCAGCAAATGTGTGCCCTTCTTGCATCAGGAAAAGCCAGAATATAGACATTTGTGTTGTTTGTCAAAGGTTGAAATATTTTTATGAAATGTTTTTATTTCTGCTGCAGGAGATACGAAACTTTCAGCCTGGCCCCTCACAGCCAGCCTTGCTGGTTCCTGGTTGTGTTCTGCCATTAATAATTAGTACTGACAGATGGAATATTTACAATATGTCCCTTAGTATAGTCAGTAGGTTGCACAAGTCTCTCTTGAATGTAATCTCCCTTTTTCTATGAACCCCAATGGCTTTAAAAATTATTGAGATCCTTCTTTGCTCTTAGTGACAGAGCCAACCTCTGCCATGCTGCCTCTCCCAGTGGACAATCTCCAAGACTGTCCTGGGCTCACACATCTGTGAGTGCATCGTAGACGTTTTTCTTTCCTAAAAAGTGGAGAATCTCTTTTCCCACAGCTCTCTTTTCAGGGATGTTACAGGGGTGAGAACTGCAACTTACCACATGCCACACGCCTGGTACATCAGCTCTGTCTGGCAGCTCCTCTTTCTTAATTTAGGGCAATGTATATGATCAGGAAACTAACGGGATTCACCCCAGTTAACCACAGGCATCCCAAAGTGAGTGATGACTGCTCCAAGAGAGTCATGCAGGTTCTCCTGTAGTCACTGGGGAGGCAGGTGGCATTTCCAGGGGATGATTCATCCCATCCTAAAGTGAGTTTTGGAAACATGGGCTGACTGGGAGATTGTCCTCCTTTTCTGCTGGCAACAGAGGGCACCTGGCACAGAGACACCCAAGAGATGCTGAGCCTGTGGACGGTTAAAGTTATGTCAGACAAACCCCACACGTGCATTTCGTGCTGAAATGAACGTTGTCAAGCCACGTCCCTGCCCAAAACTGTGTGAATCAGCAGGATCACAGAGCTCTGGCTTTTGGGATAAAATATCTGCCACACTTCTCATCCTCTATCAGAGGCAGTGTTGGAAGAGCTCAGGGGAGTTTTCATTTTTGCTCAGACCTTCAGCTGAGGGCTCTGGTGTTTTCTCCCCCACACATGGACATGCACACATGCACTCGTTTTCTGTTCTTCTCTTACAGAAGCTCCCACTGCATCAAACAGATGGCGAATCTGGCAGACTATTTTTAATGCTGCCTAGCATCCGAAGCTCAGATAAATGAGTGGTTTTCTGAATATCAGCTGTTAATTAGTGCGAGAAATAAAAAAGGAGACGGAGAGCTTGGGTATAGTTGGGCTGACGCTATGTTTGTATCTGAGTTTAAAGAATGAGAAAGCTGGAATGTTTTTAAATATGGGATTTTAGGTAAAGCTTCGCTTGGATATTGGGGACTATGACAGAGAGGACATTTATTGATATTTTTTGAGGAAGACCTCTTTGTTTACATGTCAAGAAATATGAATTCCTTCCAGTGATTCCTACAGAGGGATACCCAAAATTTCTAGATCGCTCTTCATTTTGTCATGGACAACAAAGACCACTGGAAAGACAGGGAAAATCACAATGAAAAATTTCTCATCGACCTTCTGCCTTAGTAGTTCAGAAATCCTCCATAAAAGCTGCACTTACAGAAGCAGCAGCAATTTTCACACTCCATGCAAGGTACATAACTGAGTTTTATTAGAATCTTTCTGACACACTATCCCCCAATCTCATTAGTGAAAGATTGTAATTAAGATTGTTTAAACTCTGTGGTTTCAGCCCAGACTCTGAACATTGCTCACTGAGCTGAATGAAAGACATGACCAAGTGCTAAAGTATTGAAGACAGCAGGTTGAAACAAGAAAAAAAGAAGTAGAACTGGAAACTGAGGGTTCACCGGCTTCAAAAATATTTTTGCATTATTTATTTAGGAATTTCACTAGGGTAAAATAAAAATTATCCAACAGAAGTTAAATTCTTGGAAGAAAACCCAATTACGGACAGCAGATCAGAACAGGATAACATTCTGGACAGGGTTTGCTGTTTACAGAGAGGATTAGCTGTTCTGAGAATCAAATATAGAACAGAAATTGGATTTGTAAGCTGTGTTTTTATCCATCCTATCTGAAAGCAAAATATAATGTGATTAGTTGTAAACTGGTAGGCTGCAGAGCCTGTGCACAATGGTCCTTTAGTAAAATCTCCATCACAGTCCTTAATCTGAACTCCTCTCTGAGTGGGAAAGCCAGCCCAGAGCACCAGGGCTCCTAATCCCTGCTCTTCCCGAGAAAGGTTTTTAAATTCTTGTCCTAGACCAGAGGTGGATACTGTGGATTAAGAGACAATGGCTCCTTATTTCAGAAGGAAATGCTTTTTAAAAATGCAGAACTGTTTCCAGGAAAGAAACCAGCCCCACAGAAGTGAGGGCCAGGCCAGGAACCAGGCATCCCCATCAAGCCACGCTGTCCTACTTTGCAGTCCCTGCATGCCTCATCAAAATGTTATTTCCACTCCAAAAAGCCTCAGTTATTATTCATTCTGCTTTTCCCCCATTTGCGTCACGTTGCTTTCCAAGGCAGACAGAACATTCCCCACTTAAATTGAACGGCTGCCCCCTGGTCTTGATGGAAACTCCCTGACACAAACAAGTTAAACATTCAGAGAAGGCTGCTTTTCCTGTAATTTTTTTTTTCTACATGTGGTAGAATCATAGAATTGGGTTGGAAGGGACCCTTAGTGGTCTAGTTCAACCCCTTGCAATGAGCAGGGACATTTTCAAATTGATCAGGTTCCTCAGAGACCCATCCAACCTGGCTTTGAATGTTCCCAGGGATGGGCCATCCACCATCTCAAAGGTTTTGATAACAACAGCAAGGACAGGAATACGAAATCATGTTAACTCTCAGGGGGAAAAAAACCCTGTTTGCAGATGCTGCATGACTTTCCAGGAATACAGCCTTTTCCTCCTGGCACAAACCCAAGGGAAATGCAGTTAACAGGGTTTATATGTGGCTGATTTTCTTCATGGCAATTAGTCATCAATCTGCAAGCTGAAGCAGAGGCCTCTGTTCCCCTTTCCCACGTGGTTTGTCACTGCTGTGACTCTGCTCAGACATGGTTTTGGCTCTGCCTTTGCTTTCAGAAATGACACTGGCAATGGCATGTCTTGTGTTGACTGGCCTTGCAGGAGACCTCCGTGCCACTAGGCAATATCAGACTCCCTGCATCCTTTCTTTCTTCATCCCCAGATTTTTTCGGGGCTGACTTGCATGACTATGCACTTTTAAAATTTGTATTATGAGGAAACCTGGGATTTCATTATAGGAAGCCCTACACATGCACGAACTGAGCCCACTACCACAGCTGGAGGAACTGCTGTGGTCTCCTGACTTTGGCCTCTGTTGTGCAAGATCTCAATCTTCTCCTAAGCAGGGATATCTTCCAGCACCAGGCATCAATGCAGGGAATGAGGTCCTGTAAGACACATCTCAGCAGTGGCTTGTCACCCACAGGGACCTAAGCAAGATGACTGTGGGTCAGAGACAGCTGAGACAGATCTGAAGGGAGATGAAATTCGTGGGCCAGACCCCCAGACAGCGCCTGAAATGTACGATCACGGAGACCCAGGCTGAGGTTTTGGGGCACCTGCCCAAGCAGGGACGTCTCCACAGGGCTGGGTGAGATGTTCTCCTCTCAGCCAGTGCCAGCAGGGCTGCCTGTCCTCAAAGCTGCAGGTCACCCTCTGCAGGTCACGGGAGAGCCCACGTGCCCCACACGGCCGAAGCGTGGCCACCAGCCAAGCGTCCCCACGTCGCCTTCCTGCTGCTGATGTCCCCCCAGTGATAATGGACTCGGGGCAAATGGGATTCCTATACTGTGCTGGAGCCATCAATAGCACTCAGTGCTGTCCTCCCATCCTCTAAAACACGTTCCAATTGTATTCCATCAGCACAACTGGCATCGACTTCGCTGGGAACATGAACCTATGGACAATAACAGGAGCAATTGCACATTGCTACAGAACATCTGAGGCTGGCTGCTGTGCTTTAGAGCAGAAGGGAGATGCTCAGAAAAGCTCAGCCGGCTGCAAAAGAAGGAAACTTTAATGGCATATGCTTTTTGATTAAAAAAACCCAACCAGCTGAGGACAAGCATCCTGAGATGAGTACGAAACTGCAGTGGGTGATTCACAAATCCAGTTTTAGCGAACCTAAGTAAAAATGCCAAGTATGGAAAACTAAAAAGCATGTATGGAGATAGCTCATGATCTAGTATCACAGCCTTTGTTTCGCTTCCCACTCTTTCACTACTGCATGGAGTAAAAGGAAGCATTAAAATTCATCCTCAGTGCGTTGAAAGCTCCTACTGCTTTCCATGAGTCAGGCCAACTCTCTTACCTTTGATGTTTGCTAATAAGTTTTTTATCTTTTCCTCTCTTGTCTGTCCTGGTCAATAATAATTGATTTCCAGAATAAGAAACCTCAGTACCTGAAATAGCACTCCTGGCACATCACAAGTCTTCACCCTCTGTTCAGCCACAATTAACATCATCTGCTCAGCAACTGCATGTACCAGTTGTTGTACTGCCCAATATTCTGGCAGCCAATTTTAGCAGCTCTCAGTCTGTAAGGATGCTGGGTTCTGCTAGGAGCAGGATTTCAGCCCTATCTGAACTCCATTGGCTGTGTTTTATTGCCTTGATTGCTTCTGTGCTTTAATAACCAAGAGTCAATCGCTGGGCAACAGAGACTTTCAAAACACATCCATTTCCCCAGCAGCAGTTACTACCTGCCTCAGCAACCAAGTGCCTGCGTGCTTTGTGAAGATATTGCCTGGAGTAACTTTATTTGGGGCAGAGCACAGGGGAGGTGGGTGTGAGTGCAGGTGTGGGTCACACCCACCCCTTGGAGTGACCACCACCGTCCTCTTCTCGGCCACAAAACCCCTGCTGCTTTGCTCAAGAGTAAGAAGGCTCCTCACCACCAGTGAAAACTGAAGGCTGGAGCTTTGCTGAAGCGTCCATGCACCGCCAGGGCCAGCCAGCCTGACCAGGGCCAACCAGCCTGGCCAGGCCTCGCTGTGCTGTCCAGACTGTCCTGGTACTTCAGGCCGGCCATGCCCTGACCTCTGAGCAGGCATGAGCAGCAGAGCATCCCCTGGGATCTCCCATGGCTTCCCCATTTCCAGTGGCAGAGGTCTGGCTGGCACCATGTGACGCCTCCAGGTGAGGGATTTCCCCTGGGGCCTGAAAGGCACCTTGGAGGAGGCGCAGGGGAACCGTGTCACAGCAGCGCCGTGACAATTTGGGAATTAAAGCACTTGAAAGTCAGGGCTGACAAAGTGAGGCTGCAGGCTTAATTGCCTCCTGGCACCTACGCCTTTCAGAGGAGGCTTTAATTAGATGGTGACACGTTATTTTTCCAGCATGGGCCTCGCCTCACTGAACACACCGGGCCTGCTCAGTCCCAGGAGGGCGGCTGCAGCCCCCCTGCCTCCTCCCAGCCATCATCCCAGGGGACACATTCCTTATTTCCTGGGTCACCAGCCTCGAGGCTGATCTCTGGGCATGCACACCCCTCGTGCCCATGATGGGTGGCAACAGAAACTGTGCCTGAGAATGTGGGGTGCTTGTGGGGGGTGGAAGAGCGCATTTCCAACACTCGCAAGGAGAGAATTTTGACCTTGATGTCCCTGTTCATCTTCAAAATACAAGTTTCTTGTTCCTCCTGAGTTTTGCCATTAGATCCATCTCCACAAGTGCCTTTGAGCTGCTAAATCCTGAACCCAGAGGCTCTGTGGCTCTTTCCTGTGGGATGTGAGAGGAGAGGGCTGCAGTGCTGGGCAGGGATGCTGCCCCTCTCCACACCACTGCTCCCCCAGCGCAAGCCCCTGCAGCCTGCAGCCGCCCCACCAACACCAGCAGCCTCGGGACAAACCATCCCCACTGCTTGTTGCTGTTCCTGGCTTTGAGAAGGAGGCTCTGGCTGCAGTGAGGCGCTTAATTTCTGTGGCAGGTTCAAAGCCTCCACCGTGGTCACTCAAAGGAACTCAGAGTTGCTCTGAGAAAAGGGACACAACACTGGCAGAAGCATTCACACCCAATCCTGTATTCTCATGTCTACACTTTCTTTTTATTCCACCCACACTGGCAGTGGAGATACTTTTCAATGGCTATTTTTTCCCCAATACGTGCACGAGGAACAAGACTTTTGATTTAGAGCACTGGAAGATTTGATAGTGCAATATGCACCCAACAGAGGAGATCTGGGTTTGGATTGAAGGCAACCTCAGGGCCCTCAGTCGTGGGGACAGACATCCTATAAATACACATTTATTGGAACGGGACACTCCTCATTTAGAGTGCTGCTGTTGAATTCTTGAGTGTTTTTCTCTCAGAGGCAGCGTGCTGTCTCTGAATCCAACAAGACATCAAATTAGGACTCCTGGGTTCTGGTTTTGGCCTGCCACTCACCCATGATAAGATACAGGGCAAGTAATTTAACATAAACAAGCTCCAGATTACAGAGCTTAAATATTGCACAGGGGCATAGTGAGACTGATGAGAAGTACTATAATGGTATTATTAAAGTGTTTTCTAACTGCAGAAGAGATTCTCAAACTGGGAGGACAGTGACCTACAAGTCCTGATGGATCTTGGGAGGGGTCTTGGGAAAAATTGTGGCGTGGGACTGTGTCCCTGAAGGCACAGGAATAGCAAAAATGGGATCAGGGGGATGCTGTGCTCCTAGATGTGCTGCTCAGTCTTCTCTGCATTGGGGTGGCCTGCTGTGGGTGAAAGGGTGGGGGGATGAAGGGGTGTTTGGGGAGATGGGAAGGTAACAGAAGCAAATTTTGTAATGCCAGGTCTGGCCTCTGACCTTACAGCAGGAATGATAGCGCCCCACAGCTGGCAGGAATTCTGGCACGAGCTGTGGGGGAGAACGCTGTGCTCACTTTAGATTTAGTGCAGAGTCCAAAAAGCAGTGCCCTTTTATACCATCCAAGCACCTGCCCAAACCAGGGCAGTTTTCTTCCTAAATCCAGGCTCTTACACCCTTAAATTTACAGTTGTTACCATCCTGCAGCAACACTGCATTTTGAGAAACCCCATGCTCTCAGCTTACACATGTTATTGCTCCACTTCTGAACAGCGCTCAGGTCTCCAGAGCTTGCTTGCTTTATCAACAAAGACACAGGTATTACACAGGAGCAGAGAAATATTCCAGCTCACAAATCAAATCAGATAATTGAAATCACAGAACCGTGCCTTAAAATTAGCCCAGTGCATGCCTGAACAGGATTCATATCTCACTGGGAACTAACCATCCTTCCTCTTTTTCTTCATTTTTCCCCTCTGCTGCTGTTCCCTTTGGAAGGTGATCTTCAGTAAATACTGCAATTCCAAAGATATTATGGACCTTTTCTGCATTGCAACAGGGTTACCGAGGTAGGTCTGTCATTTGTGACATTCATTTCACTTTTGTTTCTTTCCTTTGGGAACGATTTAAAGACAGGACCCAAATGATTTATCTAGCTGCTATTCAGGCTTGTCTCTCGTTCCAGTCTGCTGCAAGAAGAAACTGGGGCAATCCAGAGCTGGAAAGGTGTGGAGGCAGGGAATTGAGCCACCTCGGTGCTGGCTGCACATGAGGAACAGAGCGGAATAGAGTAGAACGGAGTAGAAATAATCTGAAATAAAAGCAAGTGAAGAAGCCCAGCCCTGAGTACACACAGGTTGTGCACACCCACCACTTACATCTCAGTACTACATTTTTGCCCATATTGAGTGAAATTCAGCCACATGTTTAGAACTTGTTTTATAGGGGAAAAATTGGGGCCAACAAGAAGTATTGCCACTAGGTAATAAGCTTTCTGTTTAGATGTTTTAAAATCTAATCCCAGGTATGGGATAGTCAAACACAAAGCACCCCAGCTGGACAATTTTATGACATAATATAAATATCCCTAAATCCATTGCCCAGGCCAGGAATTTCCTAATTTGTGCTGCCTTGCGAAGTCCCTGTATCCCTCCTGCTATAATTTTCCATTTGGGGAAAATCCAAGTAGGATTTGTTTCCTTCAGCCTAAAGAGCTGAAACCTCAGTGTTGAGAGGGGTCCAGGGTCAGGTGTGGGTGTGTGGGAGAGGCTGGGATGTGGTGGAGGGTGGCACGGTGTAACATGCATCCATCTGTCCATCTGTCCATCCATCCACCCATCCATCCACCTCTGCAACACCTCCAGGCAGTGGAGCAGGGGGAGGGAAGCCCCTAAATCACTTCTAGTACCCTTAATCACCTCTAGAACCCTTAATCACCTCCAGAAGGGGGAATCTGCTCTCTGCATGAGGACCTCGAGCAGCACGGTCTGGATGCAATAAGGCAAAGTCTTTATCTCTGCACACACAACTTCACAGTACAGGAAAAGTGCAGGAGAAAAATAAGCCAGTCTTTTAATCATGGTTTTATTGCATGACTCCAGCTCTGGGGATTGAAAGATAAAATTGAATTTGCATAAGCTGCTGGACAGAATTAATGCCCTTTGCTGTTTGTTCTATTTCCTCCCGTTTGACATTAGAGAGGTTAATAACTCTCATTTTCCTGTGATGTCAAATACTTCCACTCCATCACCCAGGAAACTTTGTTTAGCAGTTTTAATCATCCACAATCAGGGTGTTCACTGCATATTTGAGATTTTATTTTCATCAGAAGATTTTCAAAGGTAAATTGCATTTCAACCAGGATCCTGGAGCCAAAGTAAACCTCCAAGGTTTACATTTGAGCCTGAGATCACCCTTAGCACAGCATTTAAAAAAGAAAAAGACCGCATATTCAGCAAGATATTTGTTTTGTTTGTTTTAGTCAATGAGTAACTAAATAATTTCAAGACATTCATAGCAACAAAAGTCATCTGCATAGTGTGAGTCAATACGTAGCTGCTGAGTCAATGTATCACAAAACACAGCTTTTTAACAGAAATTATTAGTCAATGAATCAAGAGAATAAATGAATTAGCAGGTAGCAAGGTCTGCTCTGAGATCAAAAATGATCACACTTCACATTTCACATGGGTGAAGCATCAAGCCTCCCCTGTCCTGGGCTTTGCCTCTTTCTGCTCTGAGGTAACAGAGGTGCCAGACACTTCTAGGCCAGGCCAGGAGCAAGGAGAAAAGATGCATCTGCAGGAGAGAAGATGGCTCTGCATCACATGCAGCAGCACAGAATTTCAGCTGGCATTTCCAGGTCAAATAATCCTCTTTGGAACTCGCTTTTCAGGAACACGACCATCTCCCTTTTGACAGCAGACAATTGCATGGTGTCCATAGACCCCACGATGCCCACAAACACGGAGAGGTAAGCCCTGCTGCCACCTGCTCCTCCAAAACAGGCTCAGGCCCAAGGGGAAGGGAGGTGGTTCTGCAGAAGCCTTTTGTGTGCCGTGGGAGAAGAGCAGCTCCCCGGAGAGAGGGGATGGCAGCAAGAAATACACGCCGGCCTGTAACCTTAATGGTTTGGAAGATTTTTACTTGTTCTTAAAGCAGGAGTGGTTGTCTGAGGAAAAAAATACTGCTTTTAGGTGTTTAATGTAGGACATCTGTTCCTATCCTTCTCTGTTTGCTGTCAAAGCTCCGAGCTCTGCTGTTCTCCCACTCCTGATGGCTCTCCTAGGGCACAACCAGCAGGTTACTTGAAAAGCAAACTCAAAACCTGTGATGAGTTTAGGTCTCTTCATTGCTGGCTTTGGCCCGTATTTCATTATGATTTATCACTGCCATTGCTCTTATTGATACCATGTGGTGGAGCCCCAGCAGCTGGGAGGGAGCTCCTGCACAGGACAGTGCACCAGCAGAGCAAAAAGAGATTGTGGCTGCCCCATCCCTGCCAGTGTCCAAGGCCAGGCTGGATGGGGCTCTGAGCAACCTGGGATGGTGGAACGTGTCCCTACCCATGGCAGGGAGGTTGGAACTGGACGATCTTTAAAGCCCCTTCCAACCCAAGCCATTCTACGTTTCTAGGATTCTGTTTCTAGTAAATCACAGGGTTGTGTGCTCAGAAAAAGTGCCCGTTGCTTATCCAAATTCACAGGTTTTAAGAGAGCTTAGAATGTGTTCAGACACTTCTTCCTATTTCTCAGGGAGTACAGATGTGAAATACAAACGGCATGTTGAGTGTTGCTAACATCGACCCTCTCTGACTCTTCCAGGTCTCCATACAAAGTGATACCGGTTGTGACTGAGCAGCTCTCAGGTAAAATGACCCTTTTGAACTGAATCTAATGAAGCTGAATTAACTAAAGCTGAATTAGCAAACATTTGCATGTGGAAATTATGTGGCCATGAGGCAAAAACCCGAAGATGTCGGTATCATGGTTGTAGCTGCAGCAGAATGAGAAGTGTTTGATCACAGTGTTCTGCAGGAAAGCTTAAAAAATGTGGCTGAATTTCAATGAATTTGAGGGTGAGGTGAATGGCTGAGGTCCAGGGGACTTTCCCAGTGCCTCGCTCTGGTCTGACTCAGCACTCCTGATGCCCTGGGGAAAGTCTTGCAAGGAGCAGTGGGGGTTTTTCAGGCAAGACAAATGAAAGCCTGTCCCGCAGTGTTTTGTTGGACTTGCCCATTCCTCAGCAAAGCTCTGCTGGAAAGCTGAGCACAGCATTTGCGCCCCGTGTTATTTCCAAATGGCTGAGGAGAGAACATAATTTCTGCTGTGGTCACGGCAGCTCTAAGTGTGATAAATATTTAAGTACACCTGACAAGATTAAAGAAGGCCCGGGTGAAAGAACACATCTGGAGCACATTCCCCAGCCACAGGCAGGGATGAAGTGCCACTCCTCCCTCTTCTCTTTGCCTGCCAGTATCATGCTCAGGCCGGTAGCTCTCAGACACTGGAGCAGAACATTGGCTTGGGGCAATTCCTGTGAGCATCTGGCTCATGGTTTCTCTCATCTGTGCAGCTCCAGCGTCTCCTGCCACTCACATCAGGGCAGCCTGAACACCCTGGAGCCACAGGGAGAGGCTGGCTGCTGTGGCAGGGCTGCAGCACGAGAGGAGGCATCAGCTGGGGACACTCCTTGGAGCGGTCAAATGGGAAGAGAGGAGAGACAAAGGGCAGGAGGTTATGATTGTCCTGGAAGCACAGAGTGCACAGGTAGAACAGGAGGGAGACAGAAATCCTGGGGCTGGGAAAAGCAGTGCGCAGGAGTGGGTGAGTCTGTTGGGATAGGAGAGATGAGGTCTGGCTGCTCCCACCTCGTCTTCTGGCTTAGGGTCTTGGATTATGGACAAAACAGAGTGTCTGACAGCACTGTCTTCTACTAGAAGGGGAGCCACAGGGAACCGAGGCTGCTCTCTGAGGCATCTGCGTTGGCAGAAACATCTGGAAAGGACAAGGATGTGGGGAAGGCAGAGAGGCAACAGCAGAGAGATTGTGCATGCAGGGAGCAAAGGTGAACAGAGAGCAAAGAGAGCACAGAGGGTAGGGAACAGGGAAGGACTTACCCACAGCAAGATTTGTAACAAGCCATAAACAGGTCCCATGTCAGTGATTGCCAGAAGGAGGTAGTCACAGCCAAGGGACACGTGTGACTGCAGAGGGAAAGAAGCTGTCTGCCAAACTGTTTCCTTATTGTGACAAACTCTGCTGCAGCACCATCACTCTCCTGCTCTGGGAGTACTCTGTTTGCATTATCACATCAGAAAAGGTGGGGTGGAGCACGTGGCTCTGTGTCCCAGCTGGTGTGAGTAACCAACCTCCATCTGCCCCATGACAGAGAAACGGGGCCAGCATGGCTCCAGCAGGGAATGCCACTGAGTTATACCAGCTGGGAAGCTGATTGAGGGGCTTTCTAGAAAATCTACTCTTTTTTTATGTATTTTTTTTTATTCCCCTAACATGAAGCTAACGGTATATTTTTATAGGACCGTGGATGACTTTTCACACTCTCCCAAGGCCCTCATTTTTCATCCCCAGCTGACAGCACATGGCTCTGCTTTGGGCAGAGCACTGCTCACTGTGTCAGCAAGATCTCTCTTCACTCCCTTCATTTCAGAAAACAAGGATTTCCAAAGATCTGAGCTGAAAAGGGCAAGAAAAATTCTGGCCATAGATTGTCAAAACACGAGACAGAGTCTGCTATGGAAAGAGGAAGAAAGTTGAGCTGAGTGTGGTGGAACGAATGTTCCTTGGTGTCTTTTTCTCTTTCACATGGCTTGTCATTAATCTTAAGCATTCCTGACATTTTGCTGACAGTAGGAAGAATAAACAGAGTGGGAAATTGTTCCTCTTCATTAAAAGAAAAAAACCCCAGCTCTGTTCTAGCCTTCACTTCTCAGACAACTCTGCCTGCGTGATTCTGCTTCCCAAAGCAGCTCATCCGAATACGTGCCAAAAAGGAGGTCACCCCAATTTTCACAGTGCTGGGAGGTAATGCACCTCTTTTCAGCAGTCTCCCAGGCAGCTGCAGAAGAATGACACAGGGAACAAAGGCTGTAAAAGGTGGGACTGGGGAAATATAATCCTTCAGGAGATAAAATATAAGCAGTGGCTTCTATCCAGCAGAGGAGATATCCACCAGAGTCCTGCTAAGAAACAGTTCTTCATTTCCTGGCCATAGTCACGGCAGAGGGCTGGAAATAAAACAATGATTATTCCAGAGAGGGCTGGATTGCCGTGTCAGGGGTCAGCTGTCTGCAAGGGTTAGGGGGAGGGTTAAGGGCTAGAGTTAATATTAGGATTAGGGAAGGATGAGGGTTGGGGTTAGGATTAGGGTTAAGGTTAAGGGTTAGGGTTAGGATTAGGGTTAAGGTTAAGGGTTAGGGTTAGGGCTAGGGTTAAGGATTAGGGGAGGCCTGAGCTGGCTGGCTCTGAGCCTGCGGCGCTGCTGGATCACATCCTGTCCCTCCTCCTCTGGCCCTGGACTATAAGACACATGGGTATCCAAGCAGAGCATGAAAACCCCATTGCTAACCTCTTTTTTCTGTGATATTTAAATTTCCACGCCCATTGAGTGAGCAGCCTCTCCCTCCCAACATCAGAATTGCTCTGGTCTGTGTCCTCCTTTTGAAAGTGCTTCAAAAGTCACAAATTGATGGCTTTGTTGTGGCTCTAATTAGTAGGGTTCAGGCACTTAGAAATTTGATGGAGATGACAATTAAATGAACAAACCCTATTAGCAGCACTCTCTTGAGGGATAAAATTCAAGTCTGTTGAGTTTCTGATAGTGCAGAGAAAGCTGTTGTGGAGGTCAAGTGAGCCTGACCCACTGTGGTCCTGAAAGAGCAGGAAAACAGTCACAGGGACTTTCCTACTACTCCCAGTTTAGGCCAGTAAAGCCCAGCACTGGCTGCACTAGAGATCTGCAGGGATGCTTTTTCCCCCTGGATGATTCAATACCCGAGATCTTGTGCAGATTGGTATTGGTAAAACGACAGAAGCTTGTCGCTCTGTCTAAATCTTCTTATTCTGGCATCTCTCTCTTCTCCTTTTGGAGTCTTGTTCATGCTCGCAGCTCAGGCAAGACTGAGGGGGCAGAGACTGGGAGAGAAAAATCCTCCTCCCACCTGCTGCTCCTTACGGGCATCCCCCATGGGTGCGTGCATCGGGATGTGGCCGGCTGCCTCGGGATTGCTCACCTGATGGGGAATTTGCATGCAACAGCCCAAATTAACCTGAGCTGTGACTTACATGAATCTGGGGCTCGATATGACAGATTCACGGACGTGGGCTTGGGCTTGAAGCTCACCCCTTCCCGAGGCTTTTGTCCACCTGGCTGCTTGTGGGGTTTTTTAATTACTCTGACTGCCTAGATCCAAGCAAACCACAGAACGCGAAATACAGACAGAAGCCTGAGCCAGAGGCAGAAGCATTTGTGGAAGAAATAGGGCAGGAATTCACCAGCCCGATGCTGGCGAGGAAAGGGAGATGCCCATGCCCTCCCAGCCTTGCTTGGCCGCAGCAGAAAAGACAGGAGGAAGCCAAGGCATCACCCCAACCCCACGGATCCCCTGCCTGCAGCCTGTTGAGGTGACAGGGTGGCCAGGGGAGCCAGGGAGAGCGGGAGGATGGAGGTGGCTCCCTGGCCGCCATCCCAGCGGGTGAGAGGGTGGAGGAAGAGGCAGTGCCGAGCAGGGCAGTGCGAGGCAGAGGGTGCTTGCCCGTGGATCATAAACCATCTGTGCCCGTGCGGGGCCGCCTGAGCTGCTCGGCGTGCGCCCGGTGCCGGTCTGGCAGGGAAGGTGCGCTCTCCCTGCCAGCCTCCCACCCGGTCACAGGAAAAAGTGCTGCTGCCGCATTCCCCCGCACCTGCTTCCTTCCCACAGCCTGCTGGGGACGAGGCAGAACGGCTCCTCTCCCCACGGCGTCCTGGCCAAGCTGCCTGCTGGGCTTGGCAGAGGCCACAGGGCGAAGAGCTGGAGCCGCAGTGCCCGCAGCGAGCAGGGCGATGAGCCATGGGGAGCCTGGGGAAGCCTGAGCTGGCCTGTCCCCATCCCAGCATTAACCATTGCAGCACCTTCTGGAGGGCAGGAGGGTTCTGATCGTCATTTGGCAGCTGTAAAACACCCGGAGTGTTGTGCAAAAAGCCTGACTTGCTGAACAGCTGCCTCTGTAAACACCGCGCGTTCACGGTGCCGGAGGGAGGTGAGGGGAGAAGAAAGGGGTTTTTTGGGGATGCTGCAACAGGACCCTCAGCAAAGTGCCCAGAGCTGCTGCCAGTGCTGCTCGCAGTAGGATTTCCTTTTCACAGAGGGAATCGCAGCAAAACAAATGAAGCAATCCGAGGGAAAAGGTGTCTGAGTGCACCTGGGGCATCAGCCCTGCCCAGAGGTATAAAAAACAGGAGGCAGAGGGTAATGAAGGGAGCAAAAGCACACTTAAGCCTCCTATTCTACAAAAGAGGGGACAAGCAAGACTAAATTACGTCAGAGCAATGTCTCATTTTCTTCAGAAACAGGGGTTACCAGAGGTCTTCCCCTCGGAAAGGAGCAGGGCAGAGAAATGGATCTTTGTCTCTTTAAGATGAGACGAGCTGCCACTCTTAGTCATATATCTTTACTGCACCCTAGGGTTATAAAAACATACATCTTCATTTTGAAGGTCTTTTATTACATCCATAAACATCAGATTGCAGCTGACTGTTCCCTGGATGAGAATTTCCTAGTACTCTGAGTGAGTTTTGTCAGAGGGAGGGAGTGAGAGTAAGATTGTTGGGGTTTGTTTTTTTTTACTGGAACAGTGTTTATAGGGAACTTGTCAGCCTCTGGCACGCTCCAGCCACTGTCAGAGGGCTGAGCAGCATCGAGGGGAGAGGACACGGGTTTCTCTGCTCATTTTCACTGTCGGACTCGGTGCCATCCCAGGTGCTGCACACGGTAAGTTTTCCTCCTCTCTTAAATAGGACACGGCGTTCGCTTTGTTTCAGCGCTTGGGTTTTGTGAGAAAACTGGAAAATGGGTCTCTGTGAAAAGAACGAGTCTCTGTTTTCTCTGCTAGCCACTCCGCTGGGAGTTCGGGGGAAAAAAAAAGGGAAAAAAAAAAAAAAAAGAGGGAATTAGATCTGAGACTTTCAGAGCACAGAATGATTGCTCCAGTTTTGAGACACAGGGGGTAACAGCCAAATTGTTTTGACCAGCGATGTGAATGCTCTTGACAAGTATTGCTGACGTCTCTAATACCCGAGGAATTGCAAATCCTTTCAACAGGTACCAGAGCTATTATTTAGAAATAAATGGTAAATGCTGGGCTGTATTTCTGCCTGATGTGTTTTGCCTGGGTGATTGGTCGTGTTCCCTCGGGGAAGGACAAGGATTATCAGCAGAAATGCCATCGGGGTGTTTCCGTGTAGGGTATAAATAGGTGTTCTGTAATCTGCAGTGTGTTTATGAGTGCACTCAATGTTTCCTTTCCTTGAGCATATCCCCGGTGCAGGAATGACTGCAGCGCGGGGCAGTTTGCATTAGCTGGTGGGGGAAAGGGGGAACAATCCCCAAACAGCAGCTCAGGGCTCAGCAAAAGTGATTTGTGCTTCCCCTGTCTGTGTGGACACACTGTAAGATGGGAAAACATTGCTATCATACGTCTTCCTTCCTAAAGTGTGCTGTTCCTCGAAATCAAGGGTCCTGTTTTGAGGGATTGTTTGCATTTCCCTGTGTCGGTGATTGCAATCCTGTGATTATCTTGGGAAGAGGCTGGGGCTTCATTAGGCTGACTTTCCTGAGCCAGCAGAAGACCCCGAGAGCTGGAGCTGGGGGGCTGCTGCCAGGAGGGCTCCCAGTGTGGCCACTGCTCCAGAAGCTCAGGGAACAATGGGATTGTGACAGGATCCCCGTGGCAGCTCTGTCCAAGCTGTGCTCTCAAGGGAAAACGGTCTGGGAAAGTTGTACCCTGCTGTGTCCATCCCACAAACCAGGAAGGGCAGACCTCATCCTGCAGGGACAGCAGTTCATCGTCTCATGTTTGCCCGGAGCTTATGCGAAGCAGCACAATCCTTAGGAATCTGTGCCAGAAAAATTGGTCTCCAGGATGAAACTGAAAGGCAAGCTGGGTTTTATTTTGTGTTCATGAGCTGTGGTGTTGTTCACGGGCACTCTGTCACAGTGTGCTGGTGGTGTAGAGACACTGACTGTGAGCAGGAACTTCCAAAAGCTAGTTGTGTGATTCAGGGTGTCCCAAGGTCTGTGAAAGGGGTCCCCTCTCCAGAGAGTGCTGCCTTAAAACAAGCCACCTCTCAGAGACCCAGCCTCCCAAAAATAAAACTTCTGAGAAATCCTGACTGTAATCTGCAGGAAGAGGAAGGCAGGAGAGACAAGGAGTCATTCCCAAACCCTGTCACTCTTCAAAGGACCAAAACGATTTTTTGGCCTCACCACCAGAACTGGAAGCCTGGGAACACCACTTTGCAGTAGTGCTGAGAGTGTCTTCTCTCCTCTGTTTTATTCTTTCATGCCTCTCTTCTATTTTTTTTTTTTTCAGAGAAAGAAGAATTGTTCCAGAATTTATTGGGACAGATTGCTGAGCAGTTCTCGAGGTAAGAAACTGAACATCATTATTAATTTAAAATGCTATTTCTTTTATCAGCCTGAAGTGAAATTTTCACAAGAGGCAGAGGGGCATTTAAGACATCTTTCAAATCCCACTCTGCCTGCCAAATTTAGGTCTGGGACACGTTATTTCCTGCTGACAGCAATCCAGTAGCTTAAACCAAAAGCAATTTCAGTGATTATCTTTGATCTAAAAAGAAGATCAAGTAGCAAATGCTCCTTCCCTCTTAGGAAGCAAAAGAAATGCTTCTTCATTGAACAGTCAAATCATCAGATTTGTTTCATTATCCCCTTTATCACCCAAAAACGTCTCTCCTCCGGGAGGATTTCTCAACATCTGTGTAGCTGCTTATTTAATCCCAGCTGGTTTCAATAAGGCAGATCAGTCCCACCACAGCCCAGCAAATCACCAGCGTAACTCGACAGGAGGGGAGGAGGTTTCAGAGTGTGCAGACACCAGGACGCTGCTCTTGGACGAAGCATTATCAATTTAATTTTGCTTCCCTGGGTGGGTACAGAAGCAAGTCACTGCTGAGAGAGGGGGAGGTGAAGTGTTGTAGAGCCACAGGACATTCACAGAGCCCTAAAAAAAAAAACAAAACAAAACAACAAACCACTTGGTAATTTTTCTGAAAATTAAGCCCACGTGTATTTTCTGCCCCAATGTTATCATTTCCATGGAAAATTTGCTTTTCCTTATGGCAAACGTGGCTGGGCAGATCAATCATAGAGACACAGATACGGACATTTCTAGCAGAAGTTGTTAGCACCTAGGCTAGGTAGAGCATTAAATGTATAACATTAATACATGAGGGTTTTCTTTCCAGGGTTTTTAAAATCAATGAGCTGAAAACGGAAGTAGCTAATCACTTGGCAATGCTGGAGAAAAAGGTTGAATGTGAGTGTCCCTTTATTCCTATCGCAGTGGGAACCGGTGCCCTGTTGTGCCCCCTGACCTGTCCTGCTCCTCACAGCCCCTCCACTTTCTCAAATCCCTTGTAATTTGGCCAACTTTGAGCCCAGAAGGCCACAGGTGAGGCGTGGGGATGGTGGGAGCCAGTGGTGGCACTGGTGTAGGGACCAGGGTGGGCTGGCTGGTGCTGCCAGCACCCAGAGCCCCTCCTGCCTCCCCTTTGAGGGGCTGCTGAGCCCTCCACTGAGCTCTGGGGGCTGGGGCCACGTCCTGCTGTTCCCATGTCCCTGTGGCAGAGGGTCTCCACCACCCACCTCCCCATCTCCCCCTCCCAGCCCCTGGCCAGCCCTCCTGTGTCCCACACGGCCCAGGTGTTGTCTGTCACCTCCCTGCAGCCAGCAGTGACCCCCCCATCCCTCTGCACTCCCTGATCCTCCAGCACTGGGGAGCCTGATCCCACCCTCACTGGGGCATTTGGTCTGGAATTCCGGGGGGCAACACCCTCCTTCTGCTGTCAGTCCAATCCTTGCACCGTAACACAACCACATTGTTACTGTGCAACAGCCAAATTAAATTCACCTGGCCAGCGGGCTCCTTTTCTGGTTTTTGGGGGTTGTTTTGTTTCCCCTTGTGCAGCTTCTGGGTTGTTCCAGTACATTATGCAGAACACAGGTCCCAGAGAGGCAGAGAAGGGGGATGGACGAGGTGCTGCCATCCAGTTTGGACTCCAAAGGCCACATCCTCGCGGGTGCTCAGCACTGAAGCCAGGAGCAGGGAGAGCCTTTCCCAGCACTACAGCTGCAGAAAGCACTTTCCCACTAGGGCTGGCTGGGAAAAAAAAAGAGTTTCTGGTTCATGGAAGAAGTTGTTTTCCTGAAACTTCCCCTGACCAGAAGCTACCTTGACCCTGCAGCTGCTTGGGGAGACTGATCTCTTTGTCAGCAGGGAGAGGAAGAAATGTCCTTATTTGCAGAGCAGCTGCAGGAGAGCCTCTCCCTGTGGCCACCCCAGCCCCAGGCTGGAGCTGAGGGATGTCCATGGAGGGGACAACCTGCAGCTTGCCCACCCCCTAGAAAGGAACCCAGGTATGAATTCCTCCCTGTCTGTTTGGCTGCTGCTTCTCCCAAGGCTCTGCTGGTTTATTCTTTGACCCAAAAAAAAAAAAACCAGAGAAAAGAAAAAGCAGTTCAGTCACTCTGCATTTTCAGTGAAACTTCTGACCAGCTCCACTCCTCAGGGCTAAATGCCACGGATTAGAGCAAATGGGGCAAGCTGTGGGTCTTTGTATTCCCTTGGCAGCCTGAGCAAGCAACTATCCCAGCCAGCTAGGGGCTGCCTTTGGCCTCTGGGATCCCTGGCACACACTCTGCCTCTCAGCACTGGCAGCTCACAGCCGTGGAGGGAGATAACCAGGGCATTCATGCCATTCCTGGCAGGAAAGAGTTGAGCACTCGCCCACTGCAGCACTTTACTGCTGGTTGAGGGAAGGCAGCCTGCCCGGAGCTGCCGTGCCAGGCAGGTGGACTGAATGCTCCCCAAAGGAGGGTTCTCTCCCACTGCTGATGGAACCTGCAGCTGATGGAGCAATCTGCTGCCACTCTGCCTGAGCACTCCCCATCCTGGCTCCAGCAGCCTGTGGGAAGGAGCTCCCCCGGCTGCCTGTGCATCCATCTGCTCAAACTGGACTTCCATGGCTTGCAACAGAGCCCAGTCTGCAGCATTCTGAAATAATTCCCCGGGCTGTCATGTTTAAGAAGCAAAACCCTGGGAGAAAGGGAGTGTCCAACCTCCCTGCTCGAGCTGGGCTCCCAGAGGTTGCTCTAAGAGCCATGTTTCATGCTGAATTCAGCCCAAGGATTTCTTTAGACAGCACAGGGTCTTTTGAGAAGGTATTTCTTGCTGCAGAATAATATAATGGGCCCTTAATCAGTGCACATGACAAGGCCATTTATCATTTGCAAGCCAAATGTGGAAAGAACTGTGCTTTTATTTTGCCTTTTCTCCTGCCTCCTTCAGAGATCCCTTTTCCACCACTTTCGTATGTGCTCTCCAGGATTTCTTCCCCAGAGGGGACGTGTGTGTGTGTGGGGATAAGTGCTCATGACAGCACTACATCTGCACCTCTCATGAAATGTTCTCAGCTTCCTTCCCATTCCTGCCTGGAGACCGCACCAGAGATGTGTTTTCAGGGAGCCAAATCTTTTAGCTGATTTTTAAATCCCAGCTAAAGCTTGTCACTTCCCCTTGGAAAAGGAGTCCATGCAGAGCAAGCACTGGGAATGCTTTGTCCCGTGGCTTGAATTACTCTGCACAGCAGCCCACACAAGAGTAAGGAAGCTGGCAAAAAACCCTCCGCAATTTGTAAGCATTTCACATCTACCTTAAGAAAATAATTATGTAAATTCTCTGCTCCCCCGGAGAGATTTGGGATGAAAACTAAAGAGATGCAACGTGAAAAAATGCTCGGGGCTGCCATTTTGCACCAGAACTGCTCTTCTCCCTGCAGTGGCCTGCCCCACTTCCCTGTCACTCTGATAACTCTGCTTGACTCCCACTGCTTCAAATAGGCACTGGCCACCATTTAGACATCCTGGCAAATGGGCCACGCAGGGATTTCTGCCAGGTGAATGCATCAGTGTGGTAGATAGCAGCACAGGGCCCGCAGCTGATCATCAGCTGTTGAACAAAGCGCCCAAAAAAGTGCAGGCAGGTATCCAGAACAAAGATATCCAACGAGCAGGACAGCAGCTTGCCTGTATCACCACACTGTGATCACCCAAAGAAGTTGACTGTGACAATTACCGACAACAAAATATAAATTTCTAAATGGGATTTTTAAGTGGAGGGCATCCCTGTAAACAAGCATAAATCAACCCCCTTTCCCTTTTCTCTCCTAATATGTGGCTTTCTGGGCTTAGTTCATACTCATCTCTTTCCCTTTTCCCAGTTCCAGCTGCAGTCTTTGTTATTACTCTCGTAAAGAAAACAAAACCGAGGTCTCTGCTTATCTCCGGAGCTGTGCCCGTCAAGGCAGGGTTTTATCACTTACATGCTGCTCTCCAGATAAGTGTGATCCAGACTGTGATTTTCTAAGAAAGTTGCTGAATACCGATTTTCCAATTGCACGTTCCCTTGAGTTCCCGTCCATGCAAACAACGAGCTCAGTAAACAAATGAGCTGTGAAATGATTGCATGTGAATGACACGGACGTAATAAATGGTGCTGTGTCCTTGATCACACTGACAGTTCAACCAGGGGGAAAGAAAAGGGAGAATTATTCTCACACTCTCACTGTGTTGGGCTCACTCGGCGACGTGGAATAAAGTGCCCTGCTGCGTAAAAAGGCAATCAAACATTTTGCCTCGTGGCTCTCACAATTACATGCAGAAGGGAAATATAGGATTTTCTGTGCCACACGTAGAAATAACCTTTGATTACGGAATTGATCGGCAAAAAGAAGTGACAGGATTTCAATACTTAAAAAAAAAAAAAAAACCAACAAAAGAAATCCATCATTAGAGCCAAATTTTCAACATTTTTCTCTCCCTCCTGCATTCTCACTTTGGTTTTTCTGTATCCAGCAATGCCTCTCAGAGCTCCTTAATGCTCTGCATGAACTTTCGAATTAAAACCTTTTATCTTAATGGGAATTCTAATCCTCCCGGGACGTGTTTGCATAGCTGCGCTTATCATCCCATCACGGGAGTGGGGTTTTTTCTGCTCAGGATTTCCTCTGATTCGTGCTCTACAGCCGAGAAGTGAAGGCACCAGAAGAGCTGCCTGCTGCTGTGGGAAAGCCGAGATGTTGTAGGCATTCAGTGAATTAAAACGCTGAGGCTGTTATCTGCATTGGCAGCAGAGAATTCCAAGATCTCTCGCTTTGGCAGCACCTGCACGAGGGGGAGCCGAGGCAGCCTGTGAGATTTGGCTGCCTCGCTGGACAACCCCGCTGGCAGAGCTCTCTGAAATTTTGCACCATTGTGAAACGAGATCCTGCGGCTTTTCTCCATGGTAACACCCCTGTTGTTTTCCCTTGTTGGCAGTGGAAGGCCTGAAAGTGGTGGAGATTGAGAAATGCAAGCGCGACATTAAAAAGATGAGGGAGGAAATGGCAGCAAGAAGCAGCAGGTAAGTTCTGCTTGGGACCCAACCACAGGAGTAAGTGTCTGGTTTCAAGCCCTAATGCAACATTTCCACAGAATTATCTCCTGGGCTTAGAAGTAAAAGAGCAAGGAAACCAATAACCATCAAGGACAGTGGCTTTAATTTACCATTTGAAGATTTATAGCCATTCACCAGTTAAATTAGCTTGGGCCATGGGAATAGAGAAAAAGGTCTTGGGAGTTATTCGTCACCATACAGAATGGGAATTCTTCATCCAGATTTACTGGGAGAGAGAGAGAGAGAATGGGAAAAGAACTTCTGCACAGTGCAGCCTTCGGTTGGGAACCAGCTAAAACTCGCATCAGCTCCAATATATTCTGGGAAATTACCAAATAAATATGTAGCAGCTCCTCTAATTATGATCTCATGCTATTATAAATCATCCGTTTCAAATTCAATGAGAAATTGGGAATTTACTTTCTAATGCAAGGGCTCATTGTGACAGTGAAGCTCAGTTCTGCTGTAATTAAAACACCAGCAGAAAAAATTGCATTTCGTACGGTGCGTGGTCTCAGCTGGAAAATGCCCCCTGTGTCACTGAAGTGCCCCACTAGGACAAACAAATCATCACTGTGAGATTGGGAATACTTCTGGGAAGGTTGCTGGAGAGGAATATACCATGCTGCTCCAAATGTGGGTGAAGGGGATTTTTCTCAGCAAATGTAACGATGCTGTCTTGACAGTTTCAGGGTCAAATTATCTGACCTTTAATCAAAACTGTTTCCTACTGAGGGCAACGGGAGATGTACTAAAAGATTCAGGCTTTATAATCACTGGCTTTTTTAAGTGTTGCCACCCAGATATGTCAGGAGGCCCCATGATAATTCATTCCCATGGAGTCCGAGGCCAAATTCAGCTGTCATATTAGCATAAACGCAGAGTAACATTATTAACCTCAGATGTGTGCCTCAGATTTATCCCAGCAGGGTGGAATGCAGTTTGCCCTGTGACTTGCATCACTTCTTGTTGGGGTGTGTGGGGAAATCTCATCAGAAAAATCCGAGCCCAGGTTGGCAGCAAATGCAAATGTGCTGATTTGTGCTGGGTGTGATGTGAGAAACGTGGTGCCCCACGTGTCTTTCCTTCAGCTGTGGTAGGGAGCTGGTAGAGCTGACCAGCGATGCACAGGTGGACAGGGAATTAGGTCCAAAAAACGAAGTTAGGGCAACTTCGTGTTGGCTCAGCTGCCACCACACCACATCAGGAAGTACGAGACTGTCCCAGCAGCCATGGTTCGTTCCCATTCCAGATTCCTGTCACCTTCCAATCTAGATTTTGTGGTCTAAACAGCCACCTGTTGACAAGAAAAGCCGGAGTGGGGAGTGTTCCATCTGCTCAGTGCAGCCGGCTCCAGCTGGGGTGTCACCTTCACCCAGGGCTTGTGGTGAGATGTGACAGGCTCCAAAAGCCGGAGACCAGGACGGGCTGTGAGGCTGGAAAGCTGTGGTGAAGATGGGTGTGGGGCTCGGCTGGGCACAGACACCCACCCTGGCTTGCTCTGAGCTCACACTCACAGCTGCTCTCGCTGGAGCAGGAGCAGGACTCGCTCTGCTCAGCATGACTGTGGTGCTGTGTCCCTGTGGCTCTGTCACGGCTCCTCTTGGTCACCTTGAGCTGCGTCTTCCTCCTCCCAGCTGCTCAAAAGCTCCTCCTGCTTGCCCAGAATTCTGCCCACGGTTATCTGCACGCTGTGGGTTTGGGGCCCAAAGCAGCAGCTGGATGTGGATACAAGGCTGAGGAGAGGACGCTCCTTGGTGGCTCCCATCAGGAGCTGCTGAGGAATGAGCTGAGGTTCCCTATTCCCGAGCCACCACAGCCCCACAGGAGCCAGGCCACCAGGCTGAGGTGACCCCAGCCTAGGGATGCTTCACTCCAGGGTGCCAGAACAAACCCTCTCCCATCGGCAGGAGATATGTGGGGGAACAGAGGCATCCCAGGGAAGTGGAAATGTATTTGCTCTCATTTAGGCTTGTCACCCCTTGTGCAGTGTCATTTGCTAGATAACGCATTGCAGTTGCAATTAGGGATCACATCTAAATTTAATTAATGTACATAAATACGTGTGAGTGCCTGTATTCCTTCAATAGGATCACAGTGTACACAGCTGTATGGATGTTTACCTATTCTTGTATTTGCTGTCACATTACCAAATGAGAGAGCACCGTTGGGCAGCCAGGTTTATAAAAGCACAGTGAATCGTGCACCTCTCTCTTCAGAAGAGCAAAGCAGGTCCATTTGCATCCTCCTCAAATTGCTTTTTTTTTTGCTTGTCTGCTTTTTGCACTCACCACTGGCAGATGCTAATAGCATTATGGTGTCATTTAAAATCATGATCATTTGCAGATACAGTTTTACATTTGTGAAGGTCTGATGCATCCTAGCTCTGGAGTGTTCCCCAGTGTGCTGGGATGAAGGCTTCAATATCCTACTACAGCTGGGAATTAGAGATGGCTGGCTGACCCTCAGCTAACCCTGGCAGTCAGCTCCAATTAGGGCAAGGAATGCCCCAGTCTCACTATTTTTATCCTACTAATACCCCACACAGTGGAGTTTTGAGGAAACAGCTTTAGAAACGATTAAGACAGCTTTTCATCAGCTGAGAATCTCCTTAAACAGGGCAGGAAAAGGCAGCTGGTTGAAGTCAGCTGACCACCATGAGCTGTAAAATGACATAACTGTCACAGGATTCAGACACTGCCATCAGAAATGACAGCAGACATCAGTGCTAAGAGGAGAAAAGAGACCTGGACTGATTCCCAACAGAGAAGAGAATCACTCAAAAGAGATACAATACACAATATAAGAAATAATCAAAAAATGCACAGATAGAGTTAATGGAATGCTTTGCTTGGCTTCTTTTGGGGATTTCTTTTCGCTTCCTTTGGCAGGGGGCTTGAAAATTGAGAGAGGATAACCCATATGTTAGGTCTACAGGGATAAATCCCTGGAAGTGCTCAAGGCCAGATTGGATGGGGCCCTGAGCAGCCTGACCTAGCGAGCTGCATCCCTGCCCACGGCAGGGCGGGTGGAGCTGGATGATTTTTAAGGTCCCTTCCAACACAAAGCATTCCATTAGTCTATAAATGCAAAGTGCAAGAAGATCAGCCTCACATGAGAGTTAATAAAGCCCATGTGGACAGCTACCTGGGAAAAGCCCTCCAAGATCATTGAATCCAGCCTGTGACTGATCCCCACCGTGTCACCCAGCCCAAGGACACGGAGTGCCACATCCAGTCATTCCTTAAACACCTCCAGGGACTGAGACTCCACCACCTCCCTGGACAACCCCTTCTAATGCTTGCCCACCCTCTCAGTGAAGGAAATCTCCCTGATGTCCAACCTGTCCCTCCCCTGGCACAGTCTGAGGTCATTTGGGAGAAGAGCCCGACCCCCACCTGGCTGCAACCTCATCAGGGAATCGTAGAGAATGATAAGGTCCCCCCTGGCCCTGTGCTCAGATGGGAAAGCATCAGCTTGGCTTTTCCACGTGCAGAGGAAAGAGGAGTAGATAACTGGCAGGGGGTTCTGGTGTTAATAACCAGGCAAGAGTTAATTACCTGTAATTGCTGGCAGTGGCTCCCTTTCTCCAGGATCGGCGAGCCAAGCAGAGGTCTCTGCCAAGCCCGTGCCTCTCTGCTGCTGTCCCGCAGGAGGGGCAGCAGGCTGGGTGGTCACACCATCAAAGTGGAAGTCCTTATGGGCTGCAGCAAAGCTCAGTGGGTGCCCCCAGCAGTAAATCAGCACGGGTGTGCCCGTGCCCACAGCCAGCGGGGTCCCTGGCAGCCCTGGAGAAGGATGCCTGCCACGGACAGACAGCAAGCTGCTCGCTGGAAGTTACTTGGTTTAAGGAGAAGTGGTTGCGTATCCATGGATACATGCCTGAACTCAGATGCCTCTCTCTTGAATGCAAATAGACCAAGAAAGGGCAACAGGGGTGTTGCACAAGGTGGGGGAAATCCTGAGGAGGATCACACTTTCAAAGCACTTGAACAACACCACATTAAAAACGGAGAGGCTGTGGAGTGGGGTGATTCTCTGGGCCGTGCCTACTGGGAGACCAGAGCACTTCTGGCATTTTTTTTGAGGCACTGTCCTTCTGTTCCCTCAGTGTTAAGAGATGAATATTTCATTCCAGGACGAACTGTCCCTGCAAGTACAGCTTTTTGGATGAAAACAAGAGGCCGGCTCCCCGGCGGGATGTACCATCCTACCCAAAGGTACCAGGCAATCCTTGCTCTCCCCATAACCCCACTGCGTGGCTGCCATCCTGACAAGTGCTGCTTTACAATGCGTGACTCCTTAGCCACTCATTCCTAGTTATTCTCAATCCAAGGTCTGATCCAAAACTCCTGCGAGCCCATGGAAAAAGCTGTCAGTTGCCCGCGGTGACTTAAAGTTTAATTCTCAGTAGTCTTTAATACTTGAAAGCTCATTAGTGTTTGAAATGTTAATGAACATTGTGCATTCATCAACATTTAACGCTCTTTTGTTGAGTTATATTTGTTTATTCTCCACGCTCATAGCAACAATCAAAAACACCCTGTAATGCTGTGTTCTGACTGAAAGTAGTGCTGCTGCCTGGTTTCTCCTAATGGATTATTTTTTAATTTAAAAAGTAATTTATGAGGATGCTTCACCTAGGGAAACAAAGAGAAAATGCGACATTGGATTCTCTCCAAAATGATTCATTGTCCCTGTGAAAATGAGTTAGTGTATTTGCTAGAGAAAACAGTGATGCTGGAAGAAAAATGTCTCCTGGGCAAGTACAAGTACAAATCCGCAGTGATGGATGAGGCTGAAACCGTGAAGAGCACAGGATCTTCGGTCCCAGAACTGGCAGTCTTTGCCCACAAGAATTATTAAAAGCTGCCAGGTTATGCCTGCTCGGTGCCCAGCTCAGACCTTGACAAAACACCAGCTCACACATGTGCAAATCGTGGTTTAACCATGGGCATCTCCTTGCACGCACCAAAGCTGGCTCAGGCACCCTGAATCCTCCCAGTCCTGTGTGATGCAGGTCCATGACATGGACGTGGCTCTGTGCACATTTGTCTCCAGAGCCCAGCAGAGCTGTAAATTCTGCTGTTTGTTCTGCTCTGCCTTGCAGAAGTGACCTCCACTGAAGCAGAGACTGTGGGATTCCTATTTCTTTTAATTAACTTTTGCCCAGGAGGCTTGTGCTCCTGACACTGACACATGATTTCACAGAACACCTCAGGTCCAAGCCAGTTTTTTTCCCCTTGATGAGTATATGTGTCAGATTAAACTTTGATGGACTGCTGCAGTAGGATCTTGAATTAAGAATGAAGGCTACGAAGAGTTGCACTGACCCACTGCAGAGTAAACTGGTAGTTTGTATTTCTGCCTTATTCCTAGACCAAAACTCATGGGACTCTGGGGTTTTGGAGATTTGCAAAATTTTTTATCAGCTGTCAGGTGCTGGATTTGTCCAATGTGAGTGAGGCTGAAGGAAGATGTCACTGCAACACCAAATCTGCGCTGCTAATTCACAGTTTTCTTGCAGAAAGTCACACTAAGTGTGCATTGTATATGCAAATGCAAAACTCCTTGCCCTGTGAAGAAGAAAAATTCATCTTCTGTGTTGTTCCTCCTTAGATTAAGTATCAAACAATTTGGTGGCTCGGAAATTGTCATTTACCTGCTCAGGAGAGTAAACCCAAACTAGAGACAACCATGATAAAAGGGCCAATTGAAGCCACAAGGTTTTTGAGTCCCAAAACCACTGATGAATAGAGTCCTGAAAAGATGAATCTGTAGAGTCCTGATATCCCCATGTCTTTTAACCCTCCACATTCCTTTTTTTTCATTTTGTACACAACCATAACTGCTGAATGAGCTTGATTTTGTTTTACGCTTCTGAGCGTAATGATAAAAAATCACTTGAATCTTGCAGGCTGACAATCAATTTCAAACTGTGGGCACTCTTGAAAAAACACTCAGAATGAGAGCACAAATCATCTGAAAATAAACATATCATCCCCACCAGCTAATTTAGCACTGTAAGCAGAGACACTTCACACCACCCCTCCCTAACTGGCAGCTTTGAGTGCTGCTGATGCTCTGCAGGCAGCAGAACCAGTGCAGCCAGGGATGGGTCTGTGCCCTGTGCCTTTGACTCCCTGTGCTGGATTCAGCCATGACCCTCTCCCTAACACCTCCACTGTCCCTTTTCTCCATAATTCTGCTCCACAGGGATCTGCCCCGACGAGCAGCTGCCAGCTGGTGGGAAGGGCGAGGAGGGTTGGGTGGCCAGAGGGAGAGACCACTCGCTCTCTCCTTGGGAAATGTGGCTAAATCCCTCGTGAATGGAACCCTGGGAGTCCCAAGGGCATGCCAGTGGCATTCCCGTGGCAGGGACACCCTTGCTCACCCCTGCTGCCTTTCTGTCTGCAGTACATGCTGTCCCAGGAGACCATCGAGGCGCTGCGGAAACCAACCTTTGACGTCTGGCTGTGGGAGCCCAACGAGGTGAGGAAGCCACCTGAGCTGGGTTGGCACTTTCTGAGAGCCACACAAGGCCAGAAGAGCCCTTTGAGACAGTCTGCAGGGGTTTTCCCCCTTTTCTGCCCCTTACCCTCTATATATTTTTTTATTTCCATACCACACCAGAATGCAGTGCTTCTTCCTAGCAGATGACAGGTAGATTATGCTGCTCATCATATCCTGGCTCCTCTTTATTTGCTCTTTAATCTCTTCCTAGTAAAGTCCCTCAACTGGTGCACTGTCATTACTGCCACATGAGTTCTCTCATACCACTTTATCTGAGCAAATCAATCCCCAGCAAAGTGTGTGCTTAAGCACATCATCAGTAACTCCACTCAAATCAATAAAGCAGCAGGCAGAGGTGCAGGCATTGATTCACACCCCTTCAGCTCAGGGTTCTTCCTGCAGTTTGTTCTGGAGAGGTTGCAGGGCTGCATTCACTGCCAATTAGTATCATTCAATGCCAATTAGTATCTTCTTATTGCTTCATTTTCTTCTTTTTCTTGCTGCTGTTAGTGTTATTCATGGTTCATCACTTGTACTGCAGAAGGTTCTGGAAGGTCTATGAACCTCTAGAAGCATGAAGGAGAAGGATGTTAAGACCAGACAGCTTAAATTATAATGTAAAACCAGATTTAGAAAATCTCACTGAGGAAAAACACAAGGGAGGACAGGACTAAACCAGGGGTTTAGTGCTGTTTTTTTCCCAGGGAAAGGCTTGGGTAATTCTAGCAGCACTCCCAGAAGCAATCACCTTAATTACCTCCTCAACGAGAGGCTGTGCATGCAGAGTAATTCTGGCTCAGCACGACAAGGAAAAACACCCCATAGCACATCCACAGGAACAGCACATTCCCTTCAGGGTATTTCCTATATCTGACAGAACAGAAGGGCTCTCTGGTGGCTTTAGGTCCATCTCCCATTTGCTGAGGCTGGCAGAGCTTTCCTCATGTGGTCAGAGGTGCTCTGCAGCCACTGCTCCCTCTCCAGCCCCTTCTCTCTGTACCACGGCCACAAATACCTGCCAGGTCTTTGCAGCAAGAGGGAATTACAGTCTGACAGGTGGACCATAACACTGCTGGATCATTGTTGTTCTGACTGCTGAGAAAGAATATAGAGAGACAAAACCCATTATCCACGGATTCCTGTGAGCTGGGGGACAGTACTTTAGCACAGAAACTCATTCAGAGGGCTAGAAAGCATTATATGGTGGCATGAACAAGGCAGACAGGAGGGCGTGGAGATTAAACTTGCCCTGCAAGGAGGAGTCTGCCCAGAAATGAGATTCCACACAAGCTGTGGTGAGCCGAGCACCATATGGGTTTATCTCGCCCTCTTAGCTCTGCTTTATGTTTACAGAGAATATTTCAATTCTGTCAGTGCTTGTTTAGCAGTGAGTGTTTGCCCACGTGCTCAGTGTGGGACAGGCAGGTCATAAACCACAGTCATCTGCAAGCAAATGAATAATGTGCTCTGCAGCATCTCAGTAAACAGAGCTTTGCAGCAAGCCTGGGTCCCCTTTCTCAAATGCCCTCCCACTTTTCAAGCCTTATAAGAATCCCATATTCAAGCTTTTGCTGCTGACCAAGAAAGCTAAAGGTGAAAGCTGAGATAATCCTGTGATCAGGGGCAGGAGTTTTGGGACTGAGAGTCGCCTCATCGCTCACCCAAAGCTCTCTTGGCAGCAGCTGCATTTCTAAGGGTAATTCAGCACTTCTGGATAAAGTTCATTGTCTTGGAAAGTCTTTTATGGAACTATTGCAAAACATATCTTCTGCCAGGACAAGGGGATTTTCAGCAAAATGCTGTCCATGTGATCTGAGCAGAATTCAGCTCTTGGCATTGTCCCTCAGGTCTTGCAGGAAAGTCTCTTCCTGTTTGGATTACTCAAAATCAGCCCCGTTGTTACTCCATGACTTATGTTTATTCCCTGGATAAATACAAAGTTTCATTAGATTAAATCTTTTTTTTTTCCTGGTGAGTTTCTAAGAGCCTAAATAACAGAAAACTAACTAGAAATGCCTGCAAGGCTGTATTTGTGGCATTAGACTCGTGTTGAAACTCCTGGATCGCTTTACAGTCTAAGAACTGCATTTTCTAACACAACGGCCACATTCCATCCCCTGCACATGTGGCCTTCAGAAATGGGAATGTAGATACCTAAACTCCTGAAATCCAGGAAACATGTTCATTTCTGACCGGTGGAAGCTGTTAAGCACCCAAATACTTGAGACTATCGATGTCTTTTGTTTCCAGTTCTTTCAAGCCCGGATGATAAAACCTGAGGGGTGCTGCTAAATCACCTGCATCCCCCTTCCTACTGCAGAGCAGGTGTCATCTCCAAAGAGCTGCCTGCCCTTGCATTTCAGCTATTGGGACTCATAGTTACAGTCTCCATGAGGGGATGATCACAGAACTGCTGCAGTTTTGTAGGGTTATAATGGGAAATCTTTTAAGCAAGAAATATGAGCTAAGATAGTGGAGTTAGGAGCTCGCAAGAAGACACAAAGAAAGAAGGTATTGACACATGTCTGAAATAAATGTTTCTTTAGGGGTCTCTTATTTTCTGCTGTCATTTTCTACCCAGCTGGAGCCTCATCCATTTCTGTACAGCCAGAGAAAAGCTCCCACTGGTTTCGCTGAGTGATAGGACACATCCCAGCTGAACTAGAAAAATGGCAATACTTTCTTTTTTTTGTGAGCAGGAATTGATGTGACACACAGGAATCACAAATTACTAAAGAGTGCTGGTGTGATATTCAAAGCCCTGCACAAAACCTGTGAAGTCAACAGCAGCGTGTCTGCTTCAAAAAGCTTTCAGACCCTCTCTGTCTCCTCTCTTGCACTGTCTTTAATCATGCAATCTTTGAACACCTTTCTTTCATCTAAAGAGGGCTCTGCAATTATTCGATGCTTGCAAGGGGGAAATTCACTTCACAGAGTGTCCTCAAGGGATGTTTACAGAGCCAACAATAACCTGCCTGTCCCTGGCTGCAGATGCTGAGCTGTTTGGAGCACATGTACCACGACCTTGGGCTCGTAAAAGACTTCAACATCAATCCCATCACGTTGAAGAGGTGGTTGGTGAGTATTTCAAGTTACTGGTGGTTGCAATTTTTCCCATTCAAAAATCAATAAACAAGGCATTTAGTCAGGGAATTAACATGACTGGCATGAGTAATCCCAGTGAAAGCAGTCAGTCTATAAAAATTCTTAAAATTTAAGTACTTCGGGAAATGTTTGCATTCTTGTGATCACAAATGACTCTTTTTTAACTGTTTTACATTCATTTGCTGAGGTTTCTGTTACTGAAAGCAGTTCATTTCTGCTGAATACTCTTGATACCTACTGTAAATGGAGGCAAGACAAGTGCCTTCAGATATAGCTAAAAAGTGCCAATATGTGCAATAATCATTCAATGTACTAAATCACAGGGAGAAAAGAGAAAAGAGCAAGTCAGGAAGGAAAAGGAATTGCTGAGAAGGTAACTTTCTTTGCTTCAGTCTTCGATGTGAGAATGTTGCAGAGATGCAAAATGTGAGAAAGATGAGATCATACCAAAAGTGAGATGTCTAAGGAAGAAACAGTGGAATATTTTAAAAGCAATGAGTTTTCAGGTCCGAGGGAGAGCATAAGAAAGTGTGTGCTGAAAAGCTAGAGAATATATTGGCTTTCTTGGGAAAAAAACATCGTGTTCCTAGAGAACTGTAGAACAGTAAATATTTTATCCATTGTTTTAGAAGGATCCAGGGAGAGCCTGAAGAATTATAACTAGTAAAACCTTACCTCTGTGTCTCACAGATTGATTGAGACAATAACTAAAAACATCATGGTGTGAATTCGTCATACAGATGTTTCACAGGATTCCTTACTAAAGACTTACATCTCATCAATCTCTTCTAATTCCCTGAGGAGTTTGCAGAGAGTAGAGGGCACTGTTTTAGATGGATGTAGACTCCTAAAAAATTGCACAAAATCAGGAGGTGGCTGGAAAAGACAAAGAAAAGGCTGGGTTCATCATGTGTTGAAGTATAGCAGTGGCAGGAGGAGGCACACGAGGCTGTCACTGCTTGGTGCCCTGCTGCAGGAGGGAGCCAACGAGGCACAAGGCTGAGCAGAGCCTGCAATAAGGGATAAAAATCACCAAAAGGCTCACCTGAAACTTATTCCCAGCACTGGTGAAGCCTTTTTAGAAAAATAGTGTGACTACACCAAAGGAGATACCAAAAATGATCAAAAGCTGGTAAATCTCTCTCTCCGAAGAAGGCAAATTAAAAGCTGGGTGGTGCTGACCTTATAAAGCAGCTGAAGGCAAGGGGTGGGATGAAACCCAACACAAACAAGGGTAACACAGATAGGATAAATCAGAAGATCTCCTCCTCCTGTTTCACAGCCCGAAAACATGGGAAGCAAGGTGATATGTCAACACACACCAACAGGCCACCCACACGCATTGCTGCAGGCAGCTTCCCCTAGCTTGTGTCTCCAAGCAATTTGTCACCACTAACATTTGAGGCAGCCTCACTCTGAGCAACAAGGGGAGTTTGTTGTGTATTTTCTACAGAGGCAAGCCAGGGTGAGGTCTCCTATCTCCTTGCAGAAAGAAAGATGATTTCTAAAAGCCTCAAGGGCTCTGCTTCAGAGTGGGATACTTCCCCAGGCTCAGTAAGGGCATCACTTTGAACTCAAGAGGGAGAGAAAAAGCCACCTCGTGCTTATCCCAGCTTTCTTGCTCCCACATCCGCTGGCCACAGAAATCTTCCAGAAAGAAGAGGAAAGAGTGACTAATGCAACCCAGGCACTCCATGCCTTCAGTGCTCTGAGTCAGGAGTCCCCTGGGATGCTCTGGGCTCCAGTGCTGGATGCAGACATTACATCCATGCAGTTTTGTGCAGTGCCACGGGTGTCTGTGTGTAGGCTGTGAGATCCCCACCACCTGTGAGCCCGGCTGACAACCATACCATGCCATTCCTGAGTCATTTTAAAATAGTGAAATGCGTCTCTAAAATCTATGCTGCAGAATAATCTGAGCAGCTTTTGCGATGAAACCCACAGATATTGAATAAGCACTGAAATGCCACAGTTCTCTTGACCTTATCTGGAGCTTTGAGGTTTCCTAGAAGTCAGTTGATGGGTTAAAGGGTTTGATCCTGACAGGACATGAGGATTCCTGAAGTAAATTCCTGATTTAGCCGGGGAAGGGGACAGGAATTCTGTCCACGTCATTAATTCAGACCCAGAAACTGAAGCATGTGTGTGAGGGCTCTCTGGGGTCCAGGCTAGGGAGGAGGATTCAGCAGAAGGGTCCAGCAGTGCTGCTGACTCTTGGCTGCTTTGTGAGGGACGGGAAACCAAAGTAGCACTGGAATAATGACCGTGGCATGTGTCAACCCAGCTGTGCCAGCCTCCCCCTGCCAGCAGTAGCCAGGACACAGGGGCAGACAGGCTTTATTTATCCTGCCTGTGGGATGAGGGCAACCAAGCCAGGGTCTGCAGGAAGTTAAACCACACAACAATGACTCCTGTGAGCCTGCAACAGCTCAACCTCTCCCAGGCTGCCTGGTGTAGGAAACCCACCCAGGTGTGCTCCAGCCTGCGCATTCACATCTTCCCTCTGCCAAGCAACACGTCCCAAAGTGCCACCTCTGAGCATTGGCAGATGAAATAACAGCCACATTTCAGCCTTCAAGGAATGAGAGCTGCGGTTTGTATCCAGCAGGAGAGGGGAACAGGGGTGGGCTCCGAGCCCTTTACAGTCCCCAAAGTCAACACTTAGCCACTGCAAGGTTTGAAGCAGAAATTCAGGATGAGAGCAGAGTCCTCTCTTAAGGACTGAGATGCAGCTGTGCTGGGATGTTTGCCCATTGCTGGCTGGTATGAGAGGGGATTTTCTGAGAGCTTTACCTGCTGGTGAACTCTTGGAACACAGAAACCTCACCCAGGAAGGCAGAAAGTGTCAGAGGCCTTGTGCTGTCGCTCTGTCCTAGCAGAGAGTAATCCTGGGCTCCACAGGACTCCTTTGAGGATCTGCAGTGCTTGGTAAACAGCTCTGCCATCTCTGACGGCTTCATTTCCCTCTTTTTGCAGCTGTGTATCCACGACAATTACAGGAACAACCCCTTCCACAATTTCCGGCACTGCTTCTGCGTGACCCAGATGATGTACAGCATGATCTCGCTCTGCAGCCTCCAGGTACGGCCCCCCCTCCACGGCACCCCTCCCTTTCCATCCTGAAACCTGGGCCAGTTCTCTTGCAAAACGGGCCACCAGCCTGCTGGCAAGGGCTGGCCTTCGAGGAGGCTGCACTCGCTCAGTCCCTGGGCACACGAGGAGAGGTGTTGCATTTCCACCTCCGGCTGCCCACTCGGCCCTCCCATTCCTGACCCCAAGCACCTGCACAGCTTTCTGAGGCTGCTGGGAAGGGAACTTCACCTCCTGGACGTCCACAGTTCATACACTGATGGAGTGAAACGTTAAGGAATGACAGCCAAACCCCTACTGAATAATGGTCTGTGGGGATGGTCTTTGCCTGGGACACAAAATGTTCCCACAAGAGGTTTTCTCCACATGCTTGCTTTTACCTGTGCTTGTACCTGTAGCCTGGCAGGTATTGTATGCAGGACACACATTTGACCTTTATTTTGTCCAAAACTATAGGCATCAATTAATTTCTCTGTCTAGATAACCTGCGCTCAAATATTCATTTCATTTCTTTACAAAACTGCTTTTATTCACTTAAAAAAACCCTCTTTCTTCTCCATAATTAAACATATCAGTTACTGGCCTAAGTCTGTTTTCTTTCCAGTAGCAGTATGAAGATGAATTTGTTTTAATGTAAGTTTGTGCTATTCAAAAGCTGTGGGAACACAACATTTAATTTTTCTCGCTCTTTTCCTAACTTTAGTTAATGCAGAATGCAATGGCAACCGAGCCATCCTCCAGCCCTTCGTTTAACTAATCAGGGCACTCAAATGACTTGTAAGAGACTGTATTAATGTCTCAGTGCTTTTATATGATCTCTGCAGTAATAGCAAGTTTCAAGGAAATTGCCTCCTCTGAGCTGCTGTTATTTAATGCAACAAAGGCAAATCTGAGTCATTTTTACTGGAAGGGAAGGCAGATTTCTCTTTCTTGGCTGAAGTAAATTCATCTAAGGCAAAATGCTTCATTTTGCTCAGATTTGCATTTCTTTAAAAAGTGAATATATCTGGTTTCTTTACTTCTTTTGATTTATAGGGATAGGGAAAGTAGAAATCATAATACTATGTGCACGTTTTGTATTTTACAGGAGAAATTTTCCCAAATTGACATTTTGATTCTCATGACTGCAGCAGTGTGCCATGACTTGGACCATCCAGGCTATAACAACACGTAAGTCTGTTCTCTTGCTTTCTTTTCCCTTGAAATTTATTGGGAAGGTAACACTGGTTGGCATTTTTTGGTAGATCAGGTTTTCCTTCTCACAGCCCGACCTTTTCCCAAGGCCCTGCTGTTCACTCACACGTGGGCCAAAGCAGAGCTCAGGTCTGGGTTGGGGTTTGCCAGCTGTCCTTGGTTCTGTAAGGAAAATGGTTTTTTTTCAGATTTCCATTCCCCAACTCCTAGGAAAACAAGATAAAATACTTTACAGCTGGTAACAGAGCTAGAAATTATTATAATGGAATAATTACACTAAAATGCAAAGGGGAGATTTAGCTTACACGTTATTTCATAATTATAAATAGTGAAGTGCACTTTACTCTGTTTATTTTCATGTGAGGAAATTATTGCTGTCGATCCACGGACACTTTTGTGTGCACGTGTGTCTTGGTTTGAAAATCCAAACCTCAACAATGTGAAAGAGTGAGAATCTGATTTATTTGTAACCATTCCTTAAATAAGGGCAGAACCCAGTTCTGACTGGGATCAGTGAGAACCTCTGCATTTGCCATTAGCGGGGATTGAATAAACCCAAATAGCTCCTTCTGGCTTTGTTCTCCATCATTTTAAACAAGAGACGTGGTAAAATTTAAAGAAGGAAAAAAAATACCTTTTTGGTGAATGTTCATCCACTGAGGGGAATCGGTGCTGGAGTTTATATTAAAGTAATATCTATTTTCTCTGAAAATCTGATTTAATACCGACAACCAAAAAGAAACAAAAAAACCCAAACAAAAAACAACAAAGCCGCAGCTAATTGAATAAGCATTGAAAAGAATGTAAGCAAGAGGGAGCAGCGTGGCTTGGAGCAGCTGGCGGGTGTCTGCGGGAGTTTTTCCCTCACGGCTCTCCCTGCCCTCAGCTACCAGATCAACGCGCGGACGGAGCTGGCGGTGCGCTACAACGACATCTCCCCGCTGGAGAACCACCACTGCGCCGTGGCCTTCCAGATCATCTCCCAGCCCGAATGCAACATCTTCTCCAACGTGGACCAGGACCAGTTCAAACAGATAAGACAGGTGGGAACGCTGCTCCTGCACGCGCCGTTCCCGCGAATATAAACACACGCTCCACAGTGAGAGTGATTCCTTCTCCCCCGAGGGCAGGGCTCAAAAAGCCCCTCACGCTGGAAGGACCCGAGAGGGTTTCTTGGAAAATTTCCACAGCAGCACTCCCTGGAATGCGCTGCTGAGCAGTAATGAGTACATCCTGACTACTAAAGCCTATGACATTTTGGGGGTAGATATTTATATTGTTGGAGGAGCCAATTAGCTCTGGCTGGGGAAGGATTAAGCTCTCACGGCAGAAGTTTATGCTCTAAGGGAACACTGTATTAATTTTAAGAGGGGCTTCAAAAGGGGAAAAGATTTGCAACAGCAGAGCACTTGTGCTGTTGGAGGAGGCTCTGGTGCACTGGGAGTCATCACAGTTTTCTCTGAGGCACTGAACAATGTTACAACTCCCATTAGGGGTCCAAAGGCCAAAATTCAGTCTTAATTTCCACATTACACCTTCCTTGCACACCAAGTGAAGAAGCACACCAGCATAAGGGCTGGTTGGAGTTCCTGATTCTGCCAGTGTGTGGGAAACTGGCATGGGCCCAAAGTGGATTGTTCTGTATGAAAACCCACAACTTTAAATTAACCACGTGTTTTCCCATCATAAACTCTGAACAGCAGGAGGATACAGAGCTCCTTGACCACATCCGACTGTTTCAAAGCCCTTAACCCAAAGAGGATGGGCACAGCTGGCATCCACATCATGATTTTTGTCTCTTCGTAGGGCCCATAAGAGTCAGCAGCAAAACCCACAATGCCTTCCAAGGAGATGAAAGTGGATCTTGGCAGCCAGAGTGTGGCTTTTAACATCCTGTTGTACAGTTTGCTTTTCTACAATTAGTCAATCAGAAAGGAAAAACCTCAGTGTCTCTGGAATATCACATAATACCATGATCCTCATGTACCACAAGCTCTCTATAACCCTCTTCCAGTTTCCTTGGCAGTTCCAAGTCAGGAACTTCCCCTTCCAGCATGAGCAATTCAGTGCATCTGAGGCATTTCGTGTGCACGACAGACCCTACTTGGCTTTGCAATAGCAGACTTTGTAAGGAATGTCAAGTTAATATGTGGACATGTTTTCTTTACTAGGGGATAATTACGTTAATCCTGGCTACAGACATGGCGAGACATGCAGAAATACTGGACTCTTTCAAGGAAAAAATGGAGAATTTTGATTATACAAATGAAGAACACATGACCTGTGTAAGGAGATGTTGTGGATTGTTATTTTTCTGTGCATGGAGTGAAAGCTTGTAGATTAACTTTTGTTTGTTTAAAAACCAAGATTCAACATCCATTATCTATAGATATATATTATATATTATTCAACATGTATTATCCTACATCCTCTGCCCCGCCAAAAAATAATTACAATTTGGAAGTGCTCTATATTAAGTAGGTTATTCCAGCTTTAGAAATCCTGGAGTCTCATCAGGAAAATAAAAAATTCTACTCTATCAGGTCACAAATTCTTATTGTCCTTTACTGTGGGGCAAAAAAATATCTGTAAGAGTAAAACCTCTAGTGTCCTCTATTTCCCAGTGCAGTTGTCTTTGACTTCCAGGGAAATCTTTTCCCAGCTGCCTCTGAGTGCTCCACAAAAAACTTAATGGTCACTTGTGACTGAATCTCTTCATGCAGATAAGTGCACGTCCCACTGTGACACATCCCAGTGCTGCAGAGGGGCAGACCAAGGCAGAGAGGGGATGAGGGGTTTACACAGAGAGAGGGAAAAGGATCCAGATTTAAGACCTCTGGTTTAATCCTGAAATTGTCCTTTCTGGTTGAAAGCATTGGCTCCCAGTGCATTGCAAGGACAGGGACTGTGGAGAGGGAGAAAGGGCTGGCTTTAAGACTGCAGCATTAAAGTATCATCCTCTTTCAGCTGAAGATGGTTCTGATAAAATGCTGTGACATCTCAAACGAAGTCCGCCCGATGGAAGTAGCAGAGCCCTGGGTAGACTGCTTACTGGAGGAGTATTTTATGCAGGTGAGAATGAGAGAGATGCAATTGCACAATTGCACAATTTTCTGCTATTCCCAAATCCCACAGGTGCTTCACCGTCTGACAGCCCAGTCTGGTTCTAGCTCTGAACTACCTGGTTTAGTGGAAGTTTCCCTGCCCATGGCAGGGGGTTGGAACTGGGTGATCTTTGGGGTCCTTTCCAACCCAAACCATTCTGTGATTCCATGGAAAGCTTCTATTACAGAAAGTCAGAGAAGGATGCCAGCAAAAGAACCTGCTCAGTAAGCAAGTAGATGCAACTGATTTTTTCTTTTAATCATTAGTAAAGAAGGAGATGTAATTTCTGGTTGAATACCTCAAAATAATCACTCTCTGGAGAACTATGAGGAAATGACAGAACTATTCCTTCTCTTTGAGAGCAGCAAGAGCCATTACCAGCTTTCTGAATGCTCTGAAATATTTTACCTCACAAGTCCAGCGGGTTTGCAAAGGGAATCAGGCACCCTGTAAACCTGGAGGTGAACACTTTGATGCTGGTGCAGAGCAGAAATAACTGAACAGAATTCTCTTTATTCACATGTTGCTCTCAACAAAGCAGAGACATTGGCCTGGGGGAAGCACATCTCTATTCTGTGCTATCTTCAAACACCTCTGTGATCTGTGTCTGAGGGCTATTGATCCACTTGGCGCATGACTCTCCTCGCAGCCTCCTAGCCAGGATTAACATTTGTTACCTGTGGGTTTGTTCCAGAGCGACCGAGAAAAATCCGAGGGGCTCCCAGTGGCACCGTTCATGGACCGCGACAAAGTGACCAAACCGACGGCTCAGATCGGATTCCTCAAGTTCGTCCTCATCCCCATGTTCGAAACAGTGACCAAGGTAAAGTCACCCAGGGCCAGAAACCAGAGAGGGGGAGGGCAGAGCTTCAGTGTTTGCCCCACCGGGTGTTCAGTTATCCAGGGAAATGGGGATGTACCTTCCACACCCCGCCTGCCACCCTGATTTCAGCGTGTACAGTTAAATAACGCAGCAAGTTAAGGAATGCAAAAGGAAATGTTGATATTCTTTCTCTTGTTTCCACCTAGCTATTCCCAGAAGTGGAGGAGGTGATGCTCCAGCCTCTGTGGGAATCCAGGGACCACTACGAGGAGCTAAAACAGATAGATGATGCTATGAAAGAGGTAAGATCCAATTATCTCCTTGATACAGTAAACATCACAATTGAATAAGCCAAACATTATAATTAAGCGGCAGCTTAGTTCCGAAACAGTGGGAATGCTTGTGGCATAATCATTATCCTGAGAAACACATTCATTACACCTGGCTGGAGAGAGGTGTGTGCCACAAGCAGTAAGAACTCCTTGAAGAGTCCACCAGGCTCCACACAAGTATGGACACAGAAAAGGAGCTGCCTGCAAGGCACAGACCCCAGCGACAGCCCCACGCTGGCAAACACCTCTCCCTGGAGGGATCTGCCCTCCCTTGGGAAGGAGTTTGACTGGGTTACACTGCAGCAAAATGTCCTGAGGCTGGGCAGTTCAAGGCTCTGCAGCACCAGTGCATGAGTTTATTTCCTGGGAAGGAGCTTCCAGTCACGAGTGTGTCATCAAGGACGTGCTTGGCATTTTGTGAGGAATCACTCTGTCATGCAAAGCACCCAGGAGGATTAAACACACAACCAGTGAAGCCCTTTTATGGCCCATTGGGAACCTTCCCGTACAGAGCATCTCTCATTTTGACATGTAAGGCTCAGGGGAGGAGGGAATTCCAGGTAACCACGTTCGCTGTCTCTCAGCATGTCTGCATTGCCTCAGGAGCCTGGCAGGGCAGGGACCAGTGCCCAGGGCAGCAGTCAGAGTGCTGGTCCACCTGCCTGCAGCCTGTGACAACAGCCCTGCACCCCTTCTTTGTGCACCTCTTCCAGTGCCTCTTTTCCCTGCCGAGACCCACCACAAAACCTGCCCAAATGGCATCACGGAGTAGGGCTCTTCTGACATGAAAAAATTCGTCATGTAGGCAGGGTACTATCAGCCCCTCCATCATTAAAATAAATTGGGAAGTGCCCTGGAGCACCAGTTGTGCTGATATTGTTTGGTATGTGGGTAATGAAGGTTCCTCCACTTGATCACCCGTGAGTGGAGCAGTAGCTTTGCTGTAGCTCCCATCTCCTCCCAAGTGCTTTGGAGGAAAGGCCCCTCAGCAGCTCAAGTACTGAGGCTTGTTGATCAAAGAGCACACTGAGGACACTGAGTTTTAAAGGAGAACAAAGTCTTTTAGGCATTTTTCGGTTTGGAGAGGAGCATTTCTCAAGCGAGGGCAAAAGAACTCAAATATGACTGCCAGACTTTCTGAGTCTTATTCATCTTTCAAGTTGAACTGAGATTTTATTTCTGGTTTACAGAAGCTGTCAAAACAGCATTTTTATACAAACTGATGGAGTTTTAATTACAGTGGATTGGCACAAGAGGTCTTAGAAAAATAGGATCTGCCTGAATTCAGAAATATCCTGAAACAAGAAGACTTAATTAATAATCTGAGAGCCTAGTACAATAGCTGATGAGAAAGACTGAGTTCTGTTTACCCAGGACATTCATCCAGAGCCGTGTGGATGAAACAATGCCTGTGAAATTCCAAGCTGCTGCCTATTATTCCCCAGGAAATGTTGTACATGCCTTGTGGAGAGCTGAGCGTGGGACTCACAGCAGCACTGGAAAGCAGCGCTGGGAGTGTGAATCAGGGGGATTAATCCTGCTTTGCTCTTCATTCCAGCTGCAGAAACAGAAAAGCGAAGGTTTGACGACCGGCAGCACCGAAAAGTGAGATGAAACAGCCTTTGAACAAAAAAACCACGAGCCCTGAGGCCGCTCTGGTTTTGAGAAATGCTGTATTTGCCAAGCAGACGTGGTGGCTACGTCAAAACCCGAGTGGGACCATACCGGGAGAGGCGGCAGGGATGGATCCACAGCCCGCGGCCTCCTCACAGAGGTGCTGCTGCCGTCCGACACCGCGGGCTCCCCAGACTCTGGCATTCCCTCCACAGCCTCCTGGCAGGATTCCCGAGGCTCCTGAATTCTCACCACAGCCTCCTGGCAGGACTCCCCGTGCTCCAGCGATCCCACAGCAGCCTCCCAGCAGGATTCTCCCTGCAGACACTGCGCAGGCTGCGGCATGGCTCCAGTCTTCAGCAGATCTGCCTGTTTGGTGACCGAGCAGCCTGTAGAGACAAACCAGAGTTTAGCTAAGGAGCCCTTTCTGGGAAATGATCCACTGGCACCAGGAGTTGTTTGAGTCAAGACACTCTCTACATATGTACAGCAGTATGCTAATTGCAGCATAGCTCACCAGATGCTTATACACTGACAAGGGTCCTGGCATAAATTTTTGTTTGCCTAGTAGGCCCTAATGACACATTTCTCCGCATTATTCTCTGAATTTTATAGTGTTCACAGTACATTCAGAAGCCCAGCAGAGTGGATGCAATTTTCTTTCTTTTTTTTTTTGTTTTTCTACACTAGAAGAAATCAGAAGAAACCTTTGTGAGTTTGCAGGGTCGCTTTGTGGCCTGGTACAGCTGGACACCATGGAGTCCCTCAGCACGAGCAAAGAAGGGAGCACAAAGCTGAAAAAACCGTGGTGCGAACACATTTTTATCCTTGTTGATGCAAAAAAACCCAACAAGAGACACCTTCAAAGATGTACAGATGTTTTGGTTTTTTTTTTTTACTTTTAAACTGATCTGCTAAATAATATATTCTTCTACAGAAATGGGTGTTAGTGTTTCATTTTGTGCATGTGTCCACATGAGAAGTGTCCGTGTTCCTAAAGACCAATTCTCCCATAATGAATACAAGGTAAGGGGCTGTACAGGAGAGGGGAGGGATGGTTTTCCTTGGAGGAGAAGCCTTGGAATTATCCCTGTGGAAGAGCTGCAATCCCACTGATGCTTTTGTGATGGTTGGGAGCCAAGCTCTGCCCGGGCGTTGCAGCTGTGTGCACAGACCATGCTGGGATTGATTCCTGTGCACCACCTCACCCAAAGGCAAGGCTGGCATAAGTCCCCCACGAAAATCAAGCCACAGCCATGCTGCTCACCTGGTTTCTCCCAGCTGGGAAAGGCTGTCCCCACTGAGGGTTTCAGGCCCTGTCATGGTGTGGCTGCAGGGATTCCATGCACCCCGTCGTGCTGGCATCGCCAGGTGAGGATGCTCCTCGGGTTCCCCTTGGCTGAGCTGCCCCATCAGCTCTGCTGGGTGTGTTTGCAACAAGGGTGGCACGAATGCTGCAGCTCTGCAAAGCCCAAAGCTGCAGCTGGTTTGCCAGAGAGATGAGCAGGAGGGGGCCAATCTTTCCCCCCGTGGCCCAGGAGACACCTTAGGCAGCTCAGCCTCTCTGGCAGGTCTCTAGTACCAGCCCTGAACAGCAGGTCCTGCCTCCTGCTCTGGAAATTCAGATTCATTCTCCTGCTGTTTCTGCACATTAATTCTGAGTTTAACTCTTGTTCCTCCCCCAGTTTCCAATGTTTGGTCTCTTTCATTTTTTTTCATATTATTTCATATATCATATATCATATGATTTCATATTATTTCATATATCATATTCATATATCATATTATTTTATTCATATTATTTCAGTTACACTCCAATCTCTCAGGGAGATCCAAATTACCTCCAAACTTCCATCCCTCTACCCTGTTCCCACCTGGAAGTTTCCAGAGACCCAGGACAGACTCACAGCTAGTCCTGTCTGCTGGTGCCTCCTCCTTTAAACAGCTTTTTGTGTGTGGTTTTGGGCTTTCTGCTGCAAACTGGAAAGGGCTCTGATCCCTGGATTTGAATAGATCCCAAGGGAAATGGAAAGATCCAAGCACAGGGTCAGCTCCAACTCACACAGACATCTTCATGAATGGATGAACTACACCCTAGTTTTGATTAACCTCAAACTTCTGATGCTTGAAAGTTGAATCTGAACTATGTGGTTTGTGCCCTTTTTCTTTACCAAATCTTATAATCCAAAGTACGTTGTGACCTGGATTGTTCTGCTGTGGAATTCTTCACTACTTTTGCACAAGTAAATCGAATTTACCGTCCCCGTTCAAGCGGATTTCCGTCACAAATCAGCTCCCAGAGCAGATGAGCTGTGCAGGAGCCATAAACAATTGCTTAAGCCTTGCCAGCTCCTGCACTGAGCTACTCACTCTAGATGAGAAAACCTGCTGTACAAACTTAACTGCACCCTCCTCCCACTAAAACTTCTTAGGAGTTAGATCCTAACAGGAAGTTTTGTTTCAGCTGGAAGGATTTTCTCTAACCACAAACCCTAATCCAGCAAGTATTTATCCATGTGCTTGACTCCCACCAGCCTAGCCACGGACCCTGGCACAAAGGAGCTACTTGCACAGTGCAGGCTCCTTGGCTTTCTCTAACTGAAGGATTTTTGGGAACTGATGGTTTGTTTTGGCTCCACCATTTTTAGGAGCAACCAAAAAACTGTTTACTGGAGAGAGGTGAACGGAAGACACTGGTGAAATCCTGCTGAATTTCTTGGAGCTGCATCAGAAACGTGGAAAAAAGGAATGAACCCATCCTCAGGGCTGCAGTGGTGACTGTGGTGATGCTGTAATGTTCTGTGAAGGTTGTTGGAAGAACAGGCAGCACCCAGGCTGCTATTCACAGGCAGCTGTAAAAAAAAAAAACAACCATGCAATCACAACCAGCTAATGGCATAAATGGGAATACCACAGCATTTTTTTTAATCTCATTTGTCTTTGTAATATTAGATTTCTAAGAGACAGTCCTCCCAAGATATGTTTAACCCAGGGAAATGCAAGGCATTCTCTCATAATTCTAGTCTCTCATGCTTTTCCCACAATATTTAACATTGTGATTCATATGCTAATTAAAGGGTTTGAGAATCTTGGCAATCAGCCCATTAAAATGTCACACATTTTCAAGGTGACATTTTAAAACTAGACTTAGCATGAGAATTAAGTTTTTTGAGGCAGGGAGACAGATGTCTCGGAGTGTGATTTAATCTTTTCTCCCCCTATTGCAATGAGTGAGAGCGGATATTGTGTCTCAGTGTTGTTTCAGTGTACAGTAGGTGTCTTACAGAGAGCTTTCTATGACCTGTGGCAGCTTTCAGCACCATGACAGTGCCAGGTGCATCCCAGCCTCACATTGCTATCCTAGACTTGTGATCAAAGCTGAACATGAAACGGGTTGTAACAATTCCACACCATTTAGCCTGGGAAACTAATGATGAGCTCTGGGATTTTCCTTCTTTTTTTAAAGCTGTGAGATCCTGCAGCTCGTTACTCTGTTTTTTTAGTATGGTTTGATAATCAGATCAAACTGGGGCTGCATGTCTTGGGAGGCAAAGAGCTTTTTAAAAATGTGAGTACCCCCAGAGCAGCCAATTTACAAGGGAAGTTTAGTGTCTGTTAATACACGGGTCATGTAATGCCACAGGAGTACCTGTACATGGAAATTGTTCCTCTCAGAGCTGCCTCTGAGCAGCAATAACAACAGCATCTGCTCCATGTGGGAGTATGAGCCTGTCAGGAGAAGCACTGTCGTGCACTGTTCAGTTCTCCCATTTTAAACAGCAGGTTTTTACTGCAAACTACCCCTTCTCTCCGAAAACAGCTGAAGAACAAGCTTACCTTTGTGCCTGCTCTGTGGGATTAAGAGCCTGCACACTGCTTTTATTCTCCTGTCATACTGTGAAAGCTTCTGTGAGAGAGCAAACAGAGTGGGCAAATCATCCACCCCACTAACGCAAAATATCCCCGTATTTGCCTGTTTCCCATCTTCTTGATTTACCTGTGGCTATAAAACAAAGGAACATGCCTGTCAGGGACGAGGAGCACCCAAACCCCAGCCCGCAGGAAGAATTTACATGAAAGGAGCCTCATGTGGGGTCATCCAGCTGCTGCTCTGACTCCCAACCCAAAAAAATTACTGTCCAAGAGGTTGTTCTGAGGCCTCCTGAGCCACCCTTCTGTGTGCACCACCCTCTCCCATGCAGCACCCTTGTCAATAAGATTGTTCAGTGCCAGCAAAATACAGCACAAACTTTCTGAAGTGTGTTTAAAATTAAAGAGCTTGGATGCTCCTTTTCTAGGCAAGATGGCAGAGCAGCAGGTGATCTCTCCTTTCTCTCAGCTCTCCAGGGCAGGGCCTAGGCAGAGATGTTGTTTGGACTCTGGAAAAATGGGACTTTGGAGGTCTGTGTGGAGCTCTGTGATAGCACAAAAAAACCAGTAAGTTTTAACAAAAACCCTAGATCTGCAACTGACTTCAAATCCCTTCTAGAGCGAGTCGGCAAGCCCGGGCTTCCCTCTCCATTCAGACAGGGAGACCCACATATTTAAAGCACCTTGTGGTTTTCTGGATGCAAAAACCAACAGTTCCCATTATCAGAAAATAAAAACGTCTGGCCAAACCCACTTATTAGGTGTCCTCATAAATAAAGGAGCTGTAACAGGTCAGACCTTGTGGTGTAGCAGATCCGGCTCTTGGTTAGTGAGGAGTCAGACTCACACACACAAAAAAAGGTTTTCTGGCTATTTTGGCACGTAATCAGGAATCACAGGTGCACTCAGGCACAAGCACACACATAAAGCAGCTATCTGTAGACATTTTTGCAGCACCACTCTTGGCTGTGTTGCAAGACAAACTTAAAACCAGGAGGGTTTGGAAAGTGCAAACCCGCGTTGTCACAGCCGACGTTCGCGATAAAGTCTCTGAGGGAAAATCTCTGTTTTCCAAACGGTGTGGAAGCACAGTCACAGCCCGGCTCGCAGACCCGGCAGATCCTCTGCCCTAAAGCTCCAAACTGACAGGGACTTGGAGCAGTCCTGTCATTTTATTAGAAAAAAAACCTTGTTCTCAGCCCACTGATGGTGTTCTGGGATCAGGACAGCTGGGAAACGCTCCAGGCTGGAAAATGGCATGAGAAAATCAACACGAAAACATGTAAATTCTCCTCAAATTTGTGTGCCCAAGCCACGCCTTCTGGAATGCCCAGTTAGCAGCTGCCCTGGGTGAGCCCTGGAAGCCAATTTGTCCCACAGTGCTCGTGCTACCACTTCAGGGCTGGCCAAAATCACAGCTTCAGATTCTTGAGGACGTTGACCAAATGCATCTCAAACACCAACAGGCTTGGGGCACTGACCACCTCTCTAGGAAGGTGGAAAGATTTCCCTTTTGATGAGCGAATTCCCCACCAAAAAACCCCCAAAACCCAAAAACCAGTACAAACTTGAAAGCTCGGAATTTCATTTTCTTTACTGAACAAGCCTCAGCTAAATGAAATGAGCATTCAGAGCAGTGCTTATGTGTTTGAGCTATTATTTCCCTTCCAAAAAAAAAAAAAATTACTCGTTTCGGGCAGAGTTATATTAAAAAACAAACCCCTAATAGAAGCGTTTTCCACCACTTTTCCTTGCCAGGCTTTGAAACAGCCATGGAAACTCATGGTTGTGGCTGGGATCCCTGCTGCCCTGGCATGGATAAGGCACAGGGAGCTGTGCAGGCAGCAGGTTAAGCACCCCCCAAACCACGCTCACACTGGGAATTCGGTGCTTCCCCAGTGGCTCCTCCACTCCCACCACTCCCCAGTGCTGTCCAGGCCAACTGGACTCGCTGGTGCCTCCAGGTCTGGCTGCAGGGACGTGATTTCTTATCGTGGGGAAGAGCTGAGGGAATATGTTCCTAAAGGTTATGGGGTTGCAGGTCTAAAACACCGTGTACTCCTGAAAGTTCACTGGGGCGACGTGCGCGTCGTAAAGGATGATCTTATTTCTTCCAGGCTGTAATTTTTTTCTTCTCCTCACCCAAGACTTTGATCCTCCTCCTCCTCCTCCTCCTCCTCTTGCCTGCTGTGCGTGTTGCCAAGGGCAGATCTCCAGGAGCAGTGACTCTTCCCAGCTCCTTCTCTTGCAGAGGACACATCACCCATTTTAGGGTTGTGGAGCCAGCCAGTCACCCAGAGCTGGGGAGATCCTGGCTTGTAGTGGACAAAAAAGTACAGGAATCTCCCCTTTATTTACAGTCTTTCATTTTATCCTACCAGCTGTGTCATTCCTCCACCCTGCATGGTGATTTATCCCTTGACCTATGCTTCGGGCTGCCTTTCCCACCCATGCAGGAAGCATCAGGTGCTGCCTGACGGCTGCACCTTCATAAAACACTGAGTTACAACAGGTCATCCAGCTGCATCCACTGGCAACTACATGAAAAAGGCAGAAAAAAAATTGCGTTTCTAAGCCTACATTTTTATTTATGTATTTATCTAACTGTTTCTACTGAGAAGAAGATTGTGAGCACTCAGCAGCACCCACAGTTTTGAACTGCACTGAATTATAGACATTCACATGGCTTCACGTAGGTGTTCTACAGATCCAGGCATCTTTTGCATGAAAATACCTAAAATTAAATTGAAAAGGTTACAAGCTGATTAGCATTAGAAGCTTGTACCAATTAGTATGGTACAGCTCTTTCTTTCAAACACGAACTATGCAGGCTAACTCAGGGTGTTTACTACTCTCAATACTGAGATTAAGTCCATTATTCCCAGTGCAACAACCTTGTAACACCTCTAAATTTATCTCTGGGACAAAGGTCTTTTCTCATCCCAGTCGTTAACATTTAACTAGGGAGACAATAATCACTCTGAAAGACACACTGTACATGGAGAGGGGTTCGATGGCGTGACTTACAGGAGGAACTCAGAGTTTGCAGAGTGAGAATGGTGTTTGCAGACTGTAAAAGTGAATAACAACCCCTGGGACATTCTTTCAAAAAAGAACTGAGTCCTGTGCTGGGCACCATGGATGGATTTATTACTCCATACAGTGGGGTCAGAATCAAAGCCTGTTTGCCAGGTAGGGCTTGCTTGAGGTTTTTAAATTTTATTTTTGAGCCCTGTCTTCTTCAGAGCTCAGCAAAAGTTGGTTTCACCACCATAAGTCAGAATTCACCCTCTGAATGTGCATTTACACAGGGCAGTCTTCCTGAAGCTGCAGGCTGGTGCCTCCAGCGAACTGCCTGGAAAAGGAGCTTCTCTGTAAACACACCAGGGCAGATAAAAGTGCCTGGATTAGCTCTGGGTATGTGGCACATGCTGCCCTTGCTCCCCTGTCCCAGCTGCTGCTATTCCTTTACATCCGTGGATGCTCTGTGCTGTGGGGCTCCCCTTCCCTCCTTGCCCAGATGAGGAGGAGGAATCACAGCAGGCATTAGAGGGGCACCTGCAGCCAAATCCTTTTGTCGTTCCCCTCAGTGCACAGCAGGAGAATTTTGGTCTGCAGGAAGGGGAGATCATGCTCCAATCTGCACTCCCAGCAAGGCCAGTCCCTTTAAAGAGTGACAGGACAAAGGGAAGTGGCTTCAAACTAGAAAAGAGTAGGTTTAGATGAGATGTTGGGAAGAAATTCTTTATGTGAGGGTGGGCAGGCCCTGGCACAGAGAAGCTGTGGCTGCCCCTGGATCCCTGAAGTGTCCAAGGCCAGGTTGGACACTGGGGCTTGGAGCAACCTGTGACAGTGGAAGGTGTCCCTGTCCATGGCAGGGGGTGGGATGAGATGATCTTTAAGGTCTCCTCCAACCCAAACCATTCCACGATTCTGTTTTAGGCTCAGGAAGGGCACTGGGGTCCCTCCTGCTGCAGGGGGTCCATCCAAGGTGCAGCCCCAGGGCAGCAGAGGCAGGAGCTGGCATTGCTGAACCACAGGGACACAGGACACCGACACCCCTCACCCAGGCCTGTGTGCAAAGAATAAAACTGGGGGCTGGGCTGGCTTTAACTGGAACAAAGTGCCAGGCACTGCTGCCAGGCACTGGTCACCTGGACTCCAGTTAAATGTCTCCACGCTGCTGGCGTGTCCCTCAAGTTGCAATACAACCTTTAACNAGAAGAATATTAATGACGTCTGTCCTTACACAGGTGAAGGGGACTAATCATCTGAAAGGATCCCCCATCTTTGAGGGCTGTTTCATCACCCCTTCACAAAACACATTGAAATCCTTCACATGACACCACATCAGTCTCCCCACTCCCAGCTGCACAACCACTGCTCTAAAGAATTGCCAAGGGAGGATCAAAGAAGAAAATTACACAAAATTTTTAGATTATTTTTTTTATCCTCAAGGAGTTAGCGGGGTGGGGAGGATAATAGCCACTTTTCTCAGTGATTACATGGTGCTGGCAGTGAATTTTGCAACCATCAAAAGCTACTGATCACTTCAGACACCTCTGCCAGGAATATGAGCCCATAAGAAATGTGCATCAGCCATCCAGCCCTGAGTGGTCCCACAGGCACAGCCACCAGAAAGACAAACAAGCCCCTAAAACCACAACAGCTGAAACGGAGCCAACACCTGCCCTCTCAACACTGAGTCTACCATGGAGTTTTTCCAGCATTTTCTTCCTCCATATCAAGCTGAGATTTACCAGTTGGCAATTTTACAGTAATCACCGATCCCAGTGAGGGTCTCTGATGTGAATCATCCCAAACGAATTTGGCTCAAGTTGCAACTTTGACCTCAAATCTCAGACTAAACCTCTCAGATCCAAACACTGCTTCTTCAGTGTAGCTCTAATAACACTTCCACAGTGCTTATCCACATGGGTACCTAAAACTGTCACACTGCACTGGGAGCTTCTCAGTTTAAAATTCATCCATCTTTCTCCAGGGATATCCACGTTCCACCAGGAGACAGAAATCTGTCAGGATAAGATGGGAATGAGTGTCTCCTTTTCCTAGGAGAAGTTAGAGCAGATGCCATTATTTTTCCACTTCTAAACCTGCATGTTACTTTCTCTGGAAGAAGGCTTCACATCACGGTAGCCCCAAATTTCTGGGCAGCCTGCAGATGTTAAGTGAAGCACAGTTTCTGCCTCAAGGAGCTGACCACAAAACCCAAAATGGGACATGAATGAATTCCAGTGATGCACTGCATGCCCTAGGATGAGTCGGTAGATGATGGTACCCAGTTCAGCTGGTGCTGAACGTCCTGCAGGGACAGCAAACTCCTCCTCCCACCCTCATTCCTCACGGAGGTCCTGCTCTGAGCCTCTGTGTGAGCACAGCGCTGGTGCCACCTCTGGTCACCAGGATCGTCTGAGAGAGAAGCCAGGAATGTCACAGGCACGCAGAACACAATCAGCAAAACACTCATTGCATTCCTCCAGAAAGAAGTTGCCAGTGCAAAGCCGTTTGCACTCTTCTTTTATTTTTAGCTGAACTTTCTTGCTTGGCTTGTGGCAGGGGCAGTGATGGGCACAGCTTGTTTCTCCTGCTGTAGCTAAGGAAGGATTCTCTGATTGCACAACTCCTGCCCATGGCAGGGTGTGCAGGGACTGATGCAGCTCCTCCACAGACAGACAGAATCCTGCTTGGAAACTCTGCAGAGGGGATCTGCTCACTTCCCAGAGGAGCTTGGCTGGAACCTCGGCTCCAGAAAGACCTTCCCTTCCTGCCCTGGATCTCTGTGTTCCCCAGCGTGTTCAGCTCCTCTGATGGATTTAAACCAGCGTAATTTAGATATGATTTCCCCATGAATTAGTCATTTTATTGTAAGTGGATGAGCTGAGCTGGGAACACCGTGCTCAGCCCAGCTGAGTGCAAAGAGCCCATTGAACTCATGGGCACAAAGCAAAGAACACTGGGGCAAGACCAGGCAGCCTCTGCCCTGCCAGGAAAGGCTTTTCCTTTACATGGGGGTGTGCTTGACTCACCACATGTGATTTCTCTGGAAATCAGTGCTGCCTGGGGAGCAGGGCAGAAGGTCATCACAGGTCACACTCACTTTATCACCTCCTGGGTGAGGGCTGGTTCAAGGAGTGCCCACCACAGGGGTGGTGCAGCTGTGTCTTTCGCCAGAGGAGCTGGCTTTCCTCCCACCAGGCTGAAAAATGAGCAGTTGGCGCTCACTAGGGCTAAATTCCCTTTGTCTGGAGGCCCTGAAGGATCTGGCTCAGCCAGAGCAGACGGGGCTGGGTGTGTGTGATGCGCTGCAGGTGGACAGGAGCTTTCTCTGTCCGACACGGAGCCCACCCAGAGGGAGGTGAGTGTGGGCAGTGGCTGTGCAGGTTCCGACAGCTGAGTGCTGCAAACGGGGTGTTCCTAAAACCTAAAACCTAAACTAACCCCTCCCTCTTTCATTATCCCTCGGCCTATCGCTACATGCCCTTTTAAAAAAGCCCTGTAAAAACGTGGCTCAGGCGAGCCAGAGGCACAGGCACACTGCCTCCAGTGCGTGTCCTCGGGCACAGCCAGCTCCCCCAGCCTGCCAGCTCTCCTGTCTCCGTGCTTGTCTTTGCCAGCCTCACTCCCACACACCTGCTGGCACCCAGGGAAGCTCATCAGCAAGGGCAGCGTGTAGGGAGCTCTCTCACTGTCACCCCGCTCCCCAGGGCAGCAGAAAGGACTGAGTGTCCAAGTGCTGAAATACCTTCTCGTCCCTAGTATCTCCCGCTCAGGAGTAAAGGCAGCCACTCTTGCAGAGCTCCTTGCTTACCAGGTAGTGCCATTTCCTGACCCTTTCTCCATCTCTTGCAACTTCGATGTGATCTGTATTTAAAAAAAAAGAATCCCAAATGGTTTGAGTTGGAAGGGACCTTAAAGATAATCTCTTCCCAACCCCCTGCCACGAGCAGGGACACCTTCCACTAGACCAGGTTACTCCAAGCCCCATCCAGCCCGGCCTTGAACACTTCCAGGGTTGAGACATCCACAACTTGTCTGGGCAACCTGTGCCAGTGCCTCAGCACCCTCACAGGGAGGAATTTCTTGCCTGTATCTGCCCCTGCACACAGGGTACGTGGACCTGCAGAGGAAAGAGGTGGCATCTCTCAGGGAGCGATGAAGGATGAGTGTGGGAAGGAGGAGGCAGCTGTAGCTCCTGGAGAGCCCTGTCAGGAGAGCAGCTTCTCTGTTTCTCGTCGCCAAACCGTTTGGTGCAGCCGTGCCAGTGACACCTGCGGAGGCAGCCTGGCACTTGTCACTTCTGTCAGTGTGACACCAGGAGCCAGGCTGAGGCAGGAGCACCAGGCACGCTGTCGGAGCACAGGCAGGACGCAGCGAGGGGAACTGGGCAGAGAAGGCACATCAAAGCAGAGGGGAGAGCTGCGTGTGGGGTTCTGATGGCTCTCACATCCCTCAGCAGGCACTGGAGCCTCCTTCCCACACCCGGCCAGTGAAGGGAGCAGCTCTCAACGTGCCTTGTCTCCCCGAAATGGGATGCAGCACAAACCCCAGCCACAGACTGCATGCCTCAACCTCTGTGGGAGAATCCAGGTGCCAGGGCAGGGTGGCACAGGGCAGGCGAGGAGCAAGACAGGGCATTGCCTCTGTGGTGCCAGTAAAGCCACCTGCGAGGCCACAGGGCCAGGGGTCACCTGGGAACCTCCTAAGAACCACAGCAGCTGCGATTAATTCATGCGTGGGTTTCCCCTTTGCCACCTCCATAACGCTGCTGGGTTTCCCGGCAAGCACAACAAAAAGCTGGCAGGGTGAAAAGAACCTCTTGCTTTTTGATTTAGCCACCTCATTTCCAGAGCTTTCCTGAATATACCCACTGCTTATTGACAGGAAATGAAAATGCAGGAACAGCTTCTCCGTGCCGGTGCCTGGCACATCCAAAGGGAGCTGCTACACCTGACTGAGTGCTGTGAGTGTTCAGGGCTCTCTGCAGCTGCAAAGGTGAAACAGGAGGATTTTCCTCTTTTTATTTTTCCTCTTTATTGTAGATTGTACCTGTGCTGGGTTACAAAACAGAAAGGAAAAAAAAAAGAATGGCTGAAACTTCCTCCTGGCTGCACCACAGAGAGGAGAGAAGGGACAGAGCTTGATTTGATATGACTACTTCTGACCAAAAAAATTGAAATCTTCTTTAGGTGGCTTTACACTGAGCAGAGGGATCACTGGGGTCTTTTGTTCTATTTTGCCATGGGGGTTTTGTTTGGTCACTTTGGGTTTTTGGAGAGCTTTTTTGGCTTTTAATGAAGGCGGTGGCAAGAGAGGGAAAAGGCTTAAAATTCAATTTTATGATGTAATGACCAAAGTCCCTGTGCCTCTGTATTGAAAGAAGCAGGTAAAAGCTGCTCTTCTCCCTAAAGAAACTCTCATAAGAGATTTCAGGGGAGCTGAGAAGTACCAGTTGATTTATATTGCTGTCACTAGAAGTTGCCTGACACAAAACAGTTCTGCCTTGTTTACAAAACAGAATTTCCCAGTTAAGTATTCCCGAAACGCAGTACATGCAAATCTTAGAGACAGTGACTAATTACTACGATCATTATTTCCTTGAAGATAAGAAGCTTTCACTTTCAAATTGCTGGTTTATTTGCTGAATACTGTTGGCTTTAGATGCAATGATGAATTATTACTTCAGGTAAAACTAAATGCACATAGATAATAATATGAATTCTTCCACAGGCCAGGAAACAGGAAAAAAAATTCAGAGTCATGTTGCTTTTAATTTGATATACTGGTGTGTCACATTCTGCCTTTCTTGAGCTTTGAAATATTAGAAAGCAAAGGAAGCACTGCTATGTGAAATACTGCAGTGATAAAGGGGAGATATCAATGGAGACATCCAAGAGACCCAGCTCTGCAAAAAACTAACCAGAATTTATATGGGATGCTGCCATCTTGACAACATGCTGATGAGAAAATTCAGTAACACAGCTCTTATTTAAAAGCACAAAACGCTGCTGGGCTGCAGCACAGCTGTAAAGGCAGTGAATCAAGCTGCAAGCCTGAAAACCTGCACAGATGGAATGCCAAAAATGGATGCTTTGTGTTTGCACGTTGAATACTGCGTTTCATAACTGCCTCCCTCCAACAGTCACTTCAGAAAGGATTAGCAGCAACAGCCACTTGTTCACACTGCATTTTCTTTAACACAAGGCATGGAAAACTCCAAAGTGCCAACCTGTGCTGCTCCCTGGACATTTCACAGGATTGAGGTTGTCCCTTTCTCACAGGGAGGTTGAGGAAGTGAGGGCCACGTGCAATATAATTCCCTTCCCATGTACAAATGAAGCTTAAGCCAAAGGGTGATGTAACAGCAAGATATAACACATGGTGAGGATCTCCTTACTTTGTGTTAGAAAGAAGTTTGGGTCCATGAATAGTTGGGCTTTTCTTTGTTTGGTGTGGGGTTTCTTACATATATATCTATTTTATACATATATATTTATATTTATACATATTTATTTTTGGATAGATATATGTGTGTGTGTATATATATACTTCTACCTGTATGTGTATATATATATACTTTTATACATATCTATAGATTTATATATATATATATATATAATTACTAGCTCTGACAGTCCAAAATCTGAATTTCCATGCTAGATAAGACTATTGATTTCTTATTATCCATGTGGACAACATGCAGAAATATTACATCCTTCTTGTCAGTGTAAATCGGATAAATCTCAGACAGGTGAGTAACTGTACAAAGCTTTTCCATGGAGGGCTGGAGCCTTGCTGTTGACAGAAGCAGGGGAGGCTCCATGGCTGTGTTCAATTTGCTTCATGCTGATTCTCTGGAGTTAATACCTCCACCCAGCTATAAAGAGCTGTTCGAATTCAAAGTTGAATTAAGCAACCAACAGCACCCAACTCCCATTTCCAATGGGCACTGACTCCAGCAAACTTTCCAAAAGCTGTTCAAAGTCAAGGCTGTGAGTGCTGGTTAGGAAATGAGGGGCAGCCACCCCTCTGGATGTTCAGGTCATGCTCATGGGCACATCCATCTGTGCAAACACATCCATTATCTCTATTAATAGAAAAGGAGGGAAATAGAATATTGAAAGAAGTACTGGTGTGCAGTAGTCGGTGATAAGCTGTGCAAATACATTAAAAATCAACATTCAGTTCTCTTTCCAGCCTCTGCATCCACAGCTGTTGACAAATCACGTTGTGCTTTCCCTCACCACACTCCAAGTCACCCTGGTCTCCTTTCACTCCACATCACCAGGAATGATGGCAGCAGGGACAATCAGTAAAGGTTAAACCCACAGGATGTTTCTTCCTCAGATCAAAGCACTCCGTGCAAAATAGTTCAGCAAAGAAAGCTGAAGCAGATTTTGGAGTGCACTGAAATTGGCAGCAACTTTTTATTAGCCTGGAGATAAAGCAACTACATTGTATTGGGGTTTTTTCTTTTAAAAGAAAGGAACGTTTTTGTTTACAGACATTTTTGTTTATAAAACAAGCTTGTTTTCAAAGTTTTGTTAAAAATGTAAGGATTGTTCCAAAGCATAGTTCTGGGCTGCATTTGATTAGGGGTCCTTCCTGCTACGACAGATAAAAGGTCACTCTGTTCAACTGTGTGCTGCTGAAGGGGGTTTTGGTGAAATCCCACCAGCAGGAGTAGGAAGGGTATGTTTTGGTTTGAAATACTGAGGAAAAGAAACACATTTTCCCCTACCTGCATTTTTAAAAGCTCCTTGGATTGTCAGTGCTCCGGAGAGAAGCAGGGCAGTTGCACAACCGCCACAAAAAGCTCCAGTGCAGCGTGGGGTGAGTTTATGTGGCCTACAAATATTCTTGGAATGGCTTGAGGGTTTCCAGTCCTGCCATAAAACTACACCCTCGCTGACCCCCCCTTTTGCCAAGCACACAGACAGGCCTTGGTTCAAGTTCACAAAATAAACACAAGCAAGTGACATCAGGTTTAACCACTAGAAATACATAGTTCAAATACCAGGGAGAGGAGTGTTGTCTCCCTCTCTGCAGCAGTGGTATCCACTCCCTTTTAATGGTTTGTGTGTGTTTTGCAGTTAGACAAGGCAGACTGGGAAACATCTAAAGGGAGGATTTAGACCTTCCAGCAAAGTTTCCTTTCTCTGATCACTTTGCACAGAGCCCTTCCAAGCAATGCACAAGCACACATGGTCTCACAGCCGAAGCTCAGGAACTGCTGTGTGCAGAAAAGGAAACATGAAATGGAATAGGAAAGGAGAACTTGCAGGAAGAAGAACAAAAAGGCCTGAGCCATCTGCCAGATATCACATCTCATGTCACTCCCACACACCACGATCTGTCATGAGTTCAAGTGCTGGAAGAAAATTTGGGTTTCTTCCAGGACAGCAGGCAGGGTGAGGATCACAGGAGTGCCTGCAGCCAGTGGAGATCACTGTCAAGGTCTATCCTGTGCTGAGGAAAAATATCCCTCAGGAATTGCCATGGCAGTCTCTGATCCTTTAGAATTTTAACAGTATTGACATAGAGGATCTGCAACCAACTACTGAAGGCAGTTATCTGTGTCCTCCTCAGATTTTCTTCCAATGAGAAAATGGATTGGAAGTGATCCAATACAGGCTCCTGCTGCAGATTCAGATTTGTTCAGAAATGTTGGAGTTTTCATGGTGTCTGCAAGCTTCATCAATCGTTTCTTTTTCACAGCTAGCAAAAGGTCTAGTCAGAACCTTTTCCTCCTCTCCTGGCTGGTTCACAGGCAGTGTGAATACAAGTCTGTTTCTGGTAGTATTTTACAGAATCTGCACACCAGAAAACTCTACTCCTAAATAAAAGCTACTCTCTGAGACTGGAGCTTCCTTAAGTGCTTCCCCAACTGCTTTCCCTAGAGCTTCTCTTCAATTAAATGAGTACAAGAACTACAAAGTTTCAAAAGCCACCATCACACCACAGGTGCCTCAGTCTCCAAGCCACCCCTCCTATCCACTACCAAAGCACTTCAGATGGCAGCTTCTCATCCTTTCTTGGGAACCAAGAAAAATACTCATCACCAGTGTTGTACCACTGCACTGGCTGCTCCAGGTACAGTCCAGATGGTTTGCACCCCACACTGGCCTTCAGAAGAAAGAAATTACAGGTGTTTTCATCCCAGCTTCCCATCAGCATGGGATTTAGGTGAACTACCAGGACATTTGCCTACCTGTTGCTGAGCTCTTTTACTGACACTCAGCATCTTCCATGGGAGAAAGGGAGAAGCTGTCAGCAAACCAAGCAGCTGGGCCACACATCTGCATTTGAATGCAAAGATCCTATGAGCCCAGACACCCCAGAGAGAACCACTCACAGCGCACAGGTTAATTCTGAGTACTTTTAATGGACTGCACAGATTGCCACACCTGGTTTTGTGAAGGACATTACATTCCACATGAACATGATACCTTCTGCTAGATGAACACATCTGCCCCGTGATGAAGCAACAAGTGGCCCCATAAGGCTCTTACTGGTAACTTCTCGAGAAGATGTGTCTCTTGGATAATTACAGTGTGGAAAAGTTCTCCATGAAAAAAGCAGGATGCACTCCAAATTTTGCTCACAGGCCTCTGGAATGATTTTCACAGACATCAGTAGGATCATATTGCAATGGAAGGAGCTTCCAATAACACAACGCTGACTGACATATTTTACTTTTACTTTGCAGCATACAAAATTAACTTTTGCGCTTCTTCCTATAGAAATATTCCACAAGTAAGAAGTAATGGATTGGAAGCCAGGCAAAATCCCAACCATATGAACTGAAGTTAAAGGATAAAAACAGAGAAGGCAAAGTCTCAGTTAAAACCCCACATACCCAGCAAGAATTTTTTTCTACACTCCCTTTCCCATACCCAGGTACACTAAATTAGTTACATCAACTAACAGCCTTTTTTAAAAAGTTTAGGAAAAAAACCGAAAAACCCCAACCAAAAGTAATAAAAACAAAGTTGCATCCACTTTAATCGGTGTGTTTCCACCTGAAAAAGAAAGCCTGAACACAGTAGGCAAAAAGAAAATCCTGTTTCAAGGAAAATGCCATCTCCAATATTCATATAACATGCATCAGAGATTCCCAGGACTGAACCACCAACACTGTATTCTGCTAGAAAGTTTAGGTATGTTGTAAATGCATCATTTGCTGCAAACAGGATATTGTCATATCAGCCTGCCTGAAAACCTGAATAAAATTTTAAACCAGTCCTTCTGCATAATTCACTTTCTATGTTAAAAACAGCCTGCAGCTGGATCACTTCCTTTCCTCAAGGCAAAGGTCACAAGCTCACAGCAGTCATAGGGATGGCTCTTCAGTCTTCATCTTTTTTTTTGTCTGTCCATTGGAACCAGTCTGCAGATCCTGCCTTTTCTTCTTCTGCTGCTGTAACCTCTCCTCCTTCCTGTGCAGGTACTCGTCCATGTTATCAAAGGATGCCTTGTAGAGGTTGCTGTAGTAGCTCTCTGCACCAACAAAGCCTGCAGGTGAGCAGAGCAAGAACACAGGTGTTAATTCCCTCAGTGGTCTCATCCATTACTTCCTGGACTGTAATTTTAGATGGTGGCTTTCCAATTCCTTTACTGTGGTCCCATCCACTGTATCAGCCTTCCAGTACCTCGAGGGGCTTCAGGACAGCTGGACAAGGATTTTCACAAAGGCATCTAGTGACAGGACAAGATATTTCATCTAAATCTGCCCTTCTTAAGCTGAAGGAGGGCAGATTTAGGTTAAATATTGGGAAGAAATTCTTTACTGTGAGGGTGGTGAGGCCCTGGCACAGGTTGCCCAGGTAAGTTTTTGCTGCCCCATCCCTGGAAGTGTCCAAGGCCAGGTTGGACAGGGCTCTGAGGAACCTGGGACAGTGTGAGGTGTCCCTGCCCATGGCAGGGGGTTGGAATTGGATTGTCTTTAAGTTTCCTTTCACCCCAGACCATCCTAGGATTCTGGAATAATTCCAGATTGACCACTGCACCATAAATCCTACAGAAACCTCAAACAGGTGAGAAAAGTTTATAAAAGGACAATATGCAGGGATTAGGACTGGATTCAAACAATGTAATGATCACTTGTTTCAGAAGATGTAACTACCTTTGAAGCGCTAATTATGCACTGGAATAAGTGCTCATCAAGCGAGCCTCCCCTTACTAATTAAGGATAATGAACCCTGTCATGTGAGCCGTGCTCCTTTCCCAGCTGCAGATGAGCCGGTGACTGCGTTTCACACTCGTTTGTTGCACGGGCTAATTATGCCCAGAACCTCTCCCCCTGCCTGCTCTCTTTACTTCTCTGTGCTCATTTCCACTCAGACCTCATCCTCCTAATTATCTGCCTGGCTCCAACTATCAAGTCTGCAACATCTCCATGCAAACATCTCCCTTCCAAAGGAGCACCTGACTTGCGAAGACTGCACCACCTTAATTACAACTTAATGACCAACTTAATGACAGCTACATGCTGAACCATCCAATACAAGATATTAGGGAGACTTTACACCAGACTGAGCATTTCTGCAGCTCTTCCATCTTTACATATGGCCACCATGAACAGACCATAAGACTGGTGGGAACTGTAACATGTTTTTTAAGGAAGATTCCCACTCTCTCAGTAAAGTATAGGATAGAAATCTCCATTAATGAAGTTTCAATACATAATTGAGATTTTAGCACATGATACAGCCCTTCTCTACCCTGCAGCCACAACCACTGCTATAATTTCATCTGGGTGTTTTTTAAAACACAAAAAATCCTGGAAACATAAGGTGCTTCTGAATGAGTAAACCAGACATTATTTTTCTGACGGAGACTGGGAGTGGGGCAGGAAGCAAGACCAAAATAAGCCAGCCCTGACACTAAGCAGTGTCATCTGTTGTCCCACCCAGGGTCACACCTTCCAGCCACGGCAGGCTCCACATCACCTGCCCTGCCAAGGAGGACCCGACAGCCCATCTTTACAGCAGAGCTGCTCCTCCCACGGCTGCTCCATCCCGGCTGTTTCCACTGGACCTGTGATAAAGTCTCACACCCAGGCAGGAGACAAGACAACAAACACCAGTATTTGATACCACAGCAGTGAGACAGACTCCAGCAGCTCTGCCAGAGGGTGTTTGGATACATCCCTGTGATAAGGTGTCTATGGAGAAGTTGTAACACTGCAATTCAGCCCTAAATACCTGCATCATTCTGTGATAACAGTGACCTGAACACACTTCATTATCTGCACTGACTTCCACACCAGACAGAGTGATGAACTGAGAAAACAGAGACTGAGTGACTTCAACAGCCACCTGAACTGACCTGAACTCCAATCTTATTCCAAATCTTAGGCTTCAGCTGTAAAAACTGCATTGCCTAAAATTTTAGGCCAAATTTCTCACCTTCAAACACTGTCCAGTTGTCTTGAATGTATTTTGACATCTGTAATCCTTTGTCATCAGTTGCAGCCTGGCAAAAGAAGGAATGCTGCGTGTTATTTTGGGATTTATAGACAATTTCGTGTCTCACAGCACACTGAAAAATGCAACAGCTCTCAGAAGAGTGTAGTGAAACAGAGCAAGTGTAAAACCTCCATGATCTCTTCCAGGCTCCCTTTTTCTAGGACTGTTTTTAAAACCTGGCCTGAGCTCTGCCATTTGAACAAAAAAGAAATTGATTCCCACTTACTAACCTGTGAGGAAAAGAAATATTCCAGGGAACATGTTAAGGTCAAAGAACATATTTAAAAGTTTCATTTCAAACCACTTCACAACCAGACCATAATTAGCTGGGGACTTACAAGGATAACAAATGAGTTTCCAGTTGATTAATAGGCAATAAAAGAGAACTTGATAGCACATACCCCAAATTTGATTCTCTGTTCTCAGTGAAAATATAGTAATTCCCTTACTGCTCCCAGAATGCCTTGTCCTGCTAAGGATCCCTCAGAGACAGGCACAAGGAAAGCTGTGTGGAAAGCATTCCTGAGCAAACCCAAAGGGATTTGGTTGGTTTGTGGTTTGTTTTTCTTTTTTAAACATCAAGTGTAGCCCCCAGAAAGCTCAGGCAATGGTTTAAAGAACTGAGTGCTAACAAGCACTCCGATCCTGCTGTGCCAGATGGCAGCTTTAGCTGAGAACAAACACACTGCTGTTCATAACAAGCTCTTGACACCTTTGCATCATACGCAGGTGAGAAGAAGAATGAGATGTGTATCTATGGCTTTTACTCCATCTCAAGGCAGAGAGAAAGGTGCCTTTCGGCTTCCATGGAACAGCAAACTCTGCTTCTGTTGTGGCCTCAAGACATCACCACACACTCAGGATTTTCAGCATTAAAAAAGTACCTTCCACTGTCCATCACATGCTCTGTACAAAAGAAGAGGAGCTTCCTTGTCTTCCTGCAAAATCCACAGGTCTCCCGTTTCCTCAAATGCAACGTCCCAGCCTTTGTGTTTCAGAGGGATTTGCTGTTTGTAAACCAGCTGCTGGGCAGTGGCATCGAGCTGAAAGATGTAGACTGTGGGAATACTTTTGAGAGGAAAAACTTAATTACCATTATTACCAAACCCACCTACAGCCATCACTTGTACAGCAAACTACAGACACCCACTCTCATTCCAAACAGAGCCAAAGCCAAGCGGTTGGAATAAGCACTTCAAGTGCAGTTTGCTTACAATGATCTGAGTCAGAAACTGTAAATACCCAACGTGTCAAACAGCTTTTCAAGTGTTATGTGAAAGAAAAAGCAGCCAGTGCTCCCTTCTCTTTAAAAGAAAGGGTAATAAAGGGAATTTCATAAGGATTACTGAGGACTTTTACGAGGAATGTTGCCTTGTGGCACACTGGCCTCCAGGGCTGCACTTGAAGGAATATACAGCTGAGCACCAGCCAAAATAAAACATCCCCCAGCTCTTGTACATCCCAGCCTCATGCTTCCCCCAGTGAGGGAAAGGCATCACAAACTGTACAGAAATTAACTAAGCCAGGTAACCCTTGCACTCCCCTCTGCACCCAGAGGCTCCCTGGGAGGCCACAGGCATTCCTGGACATCTGGAGATCCACAGTACCAAGTACTGCAGGCTCAGGGAAAGCCAGGACAGCCAGCAGGGAAAGCTGCTCCTGCCTTTGCAGGAGCTGTGATGATTTTAGGCATTATTCCTGCATCTATTCTTACCTGTCACACAGAATGGCAACATAGCCACCTTGACAGCAGTAGGTTATTCTTGACACGGTGTATTTCTATTAGGAATAGAAAAAAATCAACATCCTTGTAAGTTAAGACCATTTATGGGCAGAAAATTCACTTTCCATTTCACTATGAGCCTTTAAAATTTAGCAGATGTCTTAATTTACAGCAAGTTAAGCAACATAATTACCTTCAAACTGCAGTCAAGTTTATTTTTGTACCAGTGTTTGCTGTTTTATGAAGTTTTCCACAATTCTCCCTTCCACACTGTCCAGAGATCAAATGTAAAGGTGTGAGTGAACTACTCTTAGCAGACTACCCAACAGATGAAGGAAAATACACCACCTTCAAACATTTTCTCCTGCAGTGCTAATGGCAAAAACATTGACATTAAGCCTGCTCAGGCAGAGTATCACTCCATCAGCTCAGATATTACAAACACAAGCTATTAGCTGCTGTTCTGTTTGTTAAAAAACGAAGATAGTGATGCATAGCTAATATCCCTAATATCCCTGCTGTGCTGCCTCTGCTTCAACCTGAGTCTGGGTGAAGCCATCCTGCTCCACAGAAAATATGTTCTGAACACAAGGAAAGACTGCCCGAGGCCATTTTGACCATTAAAAACAAAACAAAACAAAACAAAAAACCAACACAACAACTAAAAAACCCACATCACACTCCTAATTTAGAAGTTATACAGTTTAATCTGGGAGAGAAGCAGTACTTTTGCTGCACAAACCATTCTACTTGAAATATGAAACAATTGATTTGAGGCTCCTGGAGTGGGAAGAACTTGGGAGGAGCAGATAAACTGCAAAATTATGTCCTGGGGGTGTTTTTTTCAAAAGTATCTGTTATATAATGTGAAAGGCAAAACTGCAACAGCAAAAGGCTGGTTCTCAAATGCATTTTATAAGCAGCGACAACACCAACACTGCTGATGACTAAAACCTTCCAAGTAGAGAAGAAGAGAGTTATTTCCTTTAGGGCAGGGAAAATACATCTTTTTGACATTTTGCTGGCAGGATTCTGATGTATCCTCACATATTCTTTTTTTTTACCTCCACCTCTTTCCCTAACACAACACTGGTGACTGGACAGAACCTCTGGTTCACCAAGTTAGGGTGAATTTGGGAGCACTAACAGGATTTTACCCGTGGAGCTCCCAGCTGATGTATAGGCATTGTCAGGGTGCTTGTTTCACACTTTTGCAATCCATGTAGGAAAGCAAAACAAGCTGTACAGCTTCCAAAAATTCAAGTCAGTAATTTTAACACCAGAAGCTAACTATTTTGTCAACAGCACATGATACAACTACTAAGAGATAAACCAACTGTGGGAAAGAAAATTAATTCATGGTATAAACAGAGCTGAAAACATTTTTTTTTTCCTCCAGCACGTGAGAAAAATTGTGTGATACGATTTCATGGGGGGGAAGCAAGAACAGCATGCACATGCTTTTCACTCATCTCAACCACCTGTTTGGACAGAAAAGGAGCATTTAATAAAAAACATTGTCAAAAGGACTGATACGGTTCAGAGCTCCCGGGAATGGATGGGACTGATCTGCTACTCTGAAGAAATATGAAGTTGTTACTCCCTGTTTAGCACTGGGACACAGGACCCCTGTTTCATACAGACAAAAAAGATGGCTCCAAGTACCAGGTAGGATGAGTGGGCTGGACCAGAAAGGTTCTCTGTAGCTAATGTGGCTAAATGCTGTTCCTGCAGGATGGAGCCACTTACACCACAGCTCTGGAGTAGAACTGACAGCTCCTATCTACTGTAACCCACGAGTGGGTCCTTCAGACACTTAAAGGAACAAGCCAAGATATATATTTTTATATATATACATTAAAAAAGCTGAAACCTGTGCCATTTCTTTCTAATAACAAAGCTCTGCCCCTCTGCCTGTTGCCTGAAACATGCAGGGAAGTGCCCACCTACACAGCCAAGTGCTTTGTTAGAGAGACAAAGGGTTCTGTGAACTTCAATTAGGCAGCAGCTCTCCCCCAGCCCCACTGGAGGAGGGAGGAGGAGGCTGTTTTGACTTAAACTGAGCTTTATTCACAGCTGGAAAGAGGAAAATGCATCTTCTTTCCAAGTTCTTTCCTTTCCATGCGTGAGTAAGTTAAAAAATCAGCAAAATGAATGCAGGACGCACAGCAGTATCGTGGTCAAGGACAAGGCTATGAAATCAGTTAAGGAAGGGCTACAAGAACATTCTGTGATAAACAGATGTTCACTTGATACTCTCTGAACTCAAGTCAGTGTTTATGTGACACTGTTACCAGCCTGTCAACACCTTAAAATTAACTTTTGATGTCATCTGTGAGAAGAGGTGACCCTATAAAAAATTAATGTACTGGTGCATTGGGGTAGAGTTGTGCAATTCATGTTCTGGACTTTAAACAAGCTTCTGCTGTCAAGAGGATCAGATGAGGTGAAAGCTCTGAAGCAGGAAAATATTTATATAGCACTATGGAATTAGAGAATTACTCCCATTCTAGTGGGAAAATGAACCGAGGATCTGCAAGCCATCAGCTGAAACCAACGCTCCACTGCTCAAAACACTCCTACATTCCCCAAACAGACACATATTCATCATCTGCCAAGCAAAATAAGCCCACATTTGTGTGCTCACATGACCCACCATTACTGATCATTCCATCCTCATTGTGCTTCAAGCTGTGTTTAAAGCTCCAGTGCATTCACATTGGTTATCAACGGTAAAAAGGAAATGTAACAATACAAAAAAAAAAAGAAAAAGCAGTTATATCCCCATCTGATCCTGGGCTGCAGAGTCCTTTGCAGACACTGTGCTCGTTACAAGCTGCAAAGTGCTGGCTCAAGAGATTGTGTGCTTAAATTCAGACCACAAATGCCACTCTGGGCTGTGGAGACGATCTGTGACACACCTGCACAAACAGCATGACCAAACACTGTCACCAGACGTCACCTCTGGCATTTCTAGCACTATGATGCCAGCAGAACACCAATCTCCTTTTCCCTGCAGAACACCTGTGGGAGTGAGAAGTATTCAGGATTTCCCAGATTCAAGGAACAGGCCACCTTGTGGCTTCCAACACCACCACACGTGGCAGTGGATGGAAAAACTGCAAAGCACTACAGGAACAAGGTTTATTACTTAATTGCTGTGATCTATTTATTAACCCACAGTTTGTGGGCTTTTTCTTTCTGTCTTTGCTTACTCACACTGAGATAAAGCTAAATGGAGACTCCTCAAGCAAAGGGCACCTCAAATTTCCCCTGAGGCTACATCAGTATGAAGAGTATCCCATGGAAGGGATTTTATTAGGAGACAAAGCAAGTATTACTAAACTACATTCAAAAACACTCTAAGAGAGTTGGAGAGGTTTTCTTAGATCAGTTCCTACCTGCAGCAACAAGTTTTTTGACATTTGTTAGTTTATCCAATGCTACATTCAAGGTTCATTATATAGTTTAATATTATTTTTTGATAAAATTGTTTGTAATCAGTGGTATTAGGGTTCAGTGTCAGATGAAGCACTGTTAATTTACACACAAGCCATCTTACTAATGCTAAGCCAGTCTAAGCAACAAGTAGCATTTTTAACATTAATCACAGAATTCCCCACTTCGGTTAGTTGCTTACTTGTCCTCAGTGCTCCTATGTATCTAGAAGGCAAACTATTTTAAAATAAACCCATTATCCCCTCTAAAACAAATGCTCAAATCCTGCTGCACCCAGAATATCAGTGGATACCAGTTAGATAGGCTTGTCACCTAATGCTCTAACTCCTTTTTCTCACTTGTCAAAAACCTCAAGAATAGCTTCCTCAAAGATTTCAAGCACTGGCATCAAGCTGAAACGAGGCAGAGACCTTGTGAATGTGTGTGAGAGGTGTGTGGCTCAGGTGTGCTTTCAAGAAGACTTTCAAGCTCAGAAGCAGGTTAAATTGTCCATATGGATATCACCCTGAATTCCTGCTAACAGGAACTCCAGGCCAAACCCAAGATTTCCAGTGTCTAAACTGGAAAGCTGTGATGAAAGTGGCTCCCCAGCTGTGGGGAGGTGAAGCAAAACACACTTCCACTACCAAAACCACAACACAAAGGAGGGAAAGCAGAACTTCTCAATTCAGTTTCTGCCTGGATAGGGATTCTACAGTGGATTTGCCTCAAGAGCCATGCATGGCTTCCCAGTCACCTGACAACTGGGAGGCAGCTGTGGTCTGCAGGGAAAGAAGTGTTTTTAGAGATTCACATGAAAACCACACGCAGCAGGATGGGTGGTGAGGTGAACTCAAATAACCCAGCAGATGAGTAGGTGGTTTAATTCCATGCACACAGCAGGCACAAGGACAGTGCTATTTCACTGCTAATTGGTCTCATGCCACATTAAATGACAAGAAAAAAACAAAACTAGATTTCAAGCACTACCAGAATGACTGCTCACATCAGCTGAGCATCTCAAATCACAGCAGCACCCCAAAATTCTGTGTGTGAGACCACTGATGTACAGGCTGGAAGCTCAGGAGGGCTACTGGGGTGTTCAGTTTTCATATAGGATTCACACATTTTAATTTGGGCACTGTCCAGCTGCAAAAGAACCTAAAATAACAAGCCCAGTGTTTTGACTCCATAGGGCAGTACTACAGGTCACTGGTTAAAAATATTACAAAGCTTCTTTTCGCTCAGGAAAACTGCGACTTTAACACTTGAAATTCTAAGCATTTTAAAAAATGGGTGAATGTTTAGATCTTCCCAGTGTTACAGGATGTTTTCTGCCTTGGAGACTACAACACCTGTAGTTTAGGAAAAAAAATTTCAAGTGAAGGCTTTGTCCACTGTGCAGAGCTTAAATCTGGGAAGAATTAGAAGCAGCTTTTTCTGGTCACTGCTTGGCACATTTTAGAAATTCACACAAAACACAGGAATGGATTTCAGGGACTGTCTTCCTTTCCAAAAATCCCAGACTACTGTAAACAGTTTTTAGGTCTCACGTAAGTTCTAAACCCACCGACAGGAGGGAAGTGCTTCTAACAAAATGCAACCAACACATTTGGCAGCCCCAAGGATCAGGAGCACAGCAAAAGCACTGGCACACATGCACATACCTGGTCTGGTTTGGTTGCCTCAGGCCCACAAATGGTACTTAGCTGACAGCAGTGCACTTCTTCCCCACTTTTATACTCCCAAAGTCTCAGAGTGGAGTCCTGGACAGATGGAAGTGGACACAAGTCTATTACTACCAGCACTCGGGCAAAGAGAGGCCACTCCTGGCCTTCAGCTAAACCGTGTTTCCCTGAAGAGCTCCCCACAGAAGCTGCTAAATAGTCACTTAGTTAAGACCTCAAATTGCAGATAAAGCATTTTAATTAACGTAATTTCCCCCTGCATTCTAAATTATTCAATCATGCTAATTTTAATTCTCCTTTTGAAGTGGAAATTGGGTAGCTGGAGGAGGGCATTTCAAGCCTGTCTCCAACAGCACAGTCATGCATGTGCTTAGCATTTTAATGGCAATTCTTTCAGGCTGCCCTTCTCTGCCCCCTGCTCTTGTTATCAACCAAATTCTCATCTGATTTAGCAACCTCCTGAAGAGAGGCTAAACACCTCTCTGGAAAAACAAAGCCATCCAAGAGCATTTGCTAAGAGCAAAATACAATCCTGTGCAGCACAAGCACTTCAATAATTAGAGGGACAAGAGCCTTAGGGAAGCAAGAGCACCAGCTGAAACCAAATGCCAGGAGTTACTGTGATCTTCACATCTTCACAGGAAACATTTGTTTCCTGTGCAGTTTTGGTATTCTGGGGAACAAGGAATATTGTTTCCCTGCTTTTAGGCCAACTCCATCTCTGGACAGGGGTGGCATGGCAGCAGGATGCCATCAGTTCAGGAAAAGGGCTGGGGAGGGAAGGGAGGGAACACTCATTTCTTCAGTTCTCATCCAAGCAGACAATGTGTGTGCTCCAGAGCAAGAGTTAATGACCATTTCACCATCCCCAAGATGCCTTTTACTATAAGCACAGTAAAATGTGATCCAGCAACAGAATGGTTGAACACTGAACAGAACTGAGAAAAAGGGGGAAGGAGGGAGAGGGAGGCCACGCTGTAAACCATGAGAGATTATTCCAAGTATCCCAAGGAATAAAAAGTATTCCAAGTATCCCAAGGCCAAAACACTAGTATAAATAACAATTAAAAAAAACAAACATACAAAACCCAACACTTTTTGGAAGTAATTGCAATACATACCCCAGAAGCTGACAACAGCAGGTCAGGACAGTTGGGTATTACAAGTATTTTGCTTACAAACCTAAAGGAAAAGCAGTCATAAGTTGAACTCTCTTTCTTGAGACCCTGGTCTTTAAACACACACAGTAAGAGAAAACAGCAGTTTTAAAAGAGAACCTTACAATAAACAAACAGATTTTCCACATCAACATAATTAGGAGGAAGAAGAAAATGTCACCAGTACTTAGTAAATATGCACTACACAAATTACTGACTTCCTACTTAATAAAGAACTACATTTTCCCATTTGCACTCAGGGAATTCTACTGACTTCCTCCCAACTGAGAACACTGTCATTTAAATCAAAAAAATGCCAGTGGAGACAGATTTACTCAGGTAGCACATTCCCCTTTCTCAGTTCTTGATGCACATTAAAAACATGAGTCAACAGATCCTTTAAAACACAACAGTGATGGCTCAGCCTCCAGAGTGCCACATCTCTCCAGCCACAGTCGGAGATCATTTAAAAGCAATCTTTACAGAATTTTAATGTGGCAGTTTACCAGAGCCTACATTCAGCCGGAAGTTCTGTTTCCCAGAAGTTGGTGAAACTGCTCTGTCTTTGGTGAGTAATGAGGACCTGAACTTCTGGGCATCATTATTATCTCAGAGCTCACCAACCTCAAATACAGTGACCTGAGCAGAACATGACCTGAATGGGACAGTCTTATCTTTGAAAACAGGCATAGCTTTAAAGCCATAGAGTGAAAAAACAGAAGAGATTTGGTCACTGTAATACAAACTTCCAGGACAAAGCAGGCACAATAGATCCAGCAAGAATCACCATGAGCCCCACTGAGAGAAGAAAATCCAGAACTGTGAAATGAGACAACTACTGCTTTATGTAACCCTTTTTTATTAATTTCTAATTTAAATATTGAATTTTTGAATATATCTCAATTAATTTACACCGCTTTTCACTCTGCAACCACTAATGAACACCTTGGACACTTCCAGGAACGCGGCATCCACAGCTTCCCTGGGCAACCTGTGTCAGGGCCTCACCACCCTTACAGTGAAGAATTTTTTCCTAATATCCAATCTAAACCTACTCTCTGTCAGTTCAAAGCCACTCCCCCTTGTCCTGCATTCCATGCTCTTGTAAATAGTCTCTCTCCATCTTCCTTGTAGGCTCCTTTCCTTGAATATATTTCATATTGAGGTCTCCAGCACTGCAGTCTGGTGTCTAGGCAGGAATGCTCTACCCATCCTGGTGACACAGCCACGTTTTTTTGTATCACCACAGAACCCCCAAGTGTGGGTTCTGCACTGAGATGACATTAATTTAATTACCCTATGTTCAAACCTCAAAAGACAGTTCCTAAGACTTCCTGTCCTAAGACTAAGGTAGGCTCCATCCTGAGCTAACCATTTCTGGAGCCTGTTGTGATGAGCATGTGGAGGGAGATGATTCTGCTCCTCTACTCTGCTCTGGTGAGGCCCCAGAGGAGGCTGTGTCCAGCTCTGGAGCCCTGGGTACAAGAAGGACATGGGCCTGTTGGAGCAGGTCCAGAGGAGGCCACAAAAACAAGCAGAGGGCATGAGCACCTCTGCTGTGAGGAAAGGCTCAGAGAACTGGGGCTTGTTCAGCATGGAGAAGAGGAGGCTCTGGGGAGACCTTACTGCAGCCTTCCATTTCCTAAAGGGAATAAAAGAGATGGGGACAGACTTTTTTAGAAGGACCTGTTGCAATAGGACAAGGGATAATGGCTTTAAACTAAGTGTAGACTCAGACTAGATAAAAGGAAAGTTTTTTACAATGAGGTTGGTGAAAAACAGGCTGACCAGAGAGGTGGTGAATGCTCCATCCCTGGAAACATTCAAGGCCAGTTTGGACAGGGCTCTGAGCAACTTGACCTTACTGAAGATGTCCCTGCTCGTGGCACGGGGGTTGGATTGGATGACTTTTAAAGGTCTCTTTCCACACAGACCAGTCCATGATTCTATCACAGACCAAGCTGCTGTTTAATGTGATCTGAGGAGAAGATTTCATGCACTGAGAGTGGATGAAGGTGGCTGTGCAGGGAATGGCTGCACACAGGGGCTCTGGCACACAAGGCACTCACTCTCTGTGTCCCATGCAGTAGGATACAATACTGTAGGGAGCCTTTGTCAAGCTGACTCTGATCTTCTCATCTCTGTCTGCAGTTAGGATATACCGGTCATCAGGACTCAGAGCCTGTTGGGAAAGGGAGAGTTTTAGTGCCCAGCAGTTCAAAGCCTAAAATTCTTCTTAACTAGGAAAATAAAAAAGATAAGCAGTAAACCAGCTCTATCTCCTCACCCCAAAAGGACAAACACCAAGCCACTCTTTTCCACCACCAGTAGAAGCATAAATCGTTGTGACAGTAACTTTCTCACTCACTAAGACAAGCAACACTGACTTCCAGGTCCAGTGAAAGCCACTGAGACCCAACAGTACACATGGAAGTCCTACTGCATCTTAAAAAGAAACTTATTACATTGAAGACCTCAACTGACACGGCAGTGGGTGAACTCCCATAGACACTCTGTCACCAAGACTTCTGTGACTGTAACATGAAGACTTTCTCAGCACTCATAAGTTTGTTTCCTTACCAAAATCTGCCAACACAAACTCAGTAGGAAGAAATCTGGACCACATTTCATTTAAATAATAAAAAAAACCAATGAAAGACCCAAGCAAAAGCAGGAATGCAGGTTTGTAAATACATGGAGGCAGACACTTACCACATCCAATAGCAGAGAGACATGACCCAGCTCCAGTTTTCCATCTGCTTGAGGTTCTGTTATTGAGTAAGAATAGACATCACCAGACTTGTCTGCAACAAAAATCTTATCCTCTGCAGCTGTGATAACCAGGGATGTGCATCTCCTGTTCACAAACCTGAAAGAAAAATGGCACAGCTTGAACAGCTTCAGCAAGTCTGGAAGTTAAGCAGACCAAGAGGCTGGGCAGAAAGTTCTCAGATGCAACATTACTGAAATGGCAGTGATGAGAGTAACATTATGGGGCTGAAATAGCACTTTTGAGTCTAGTAAATGACTGAAGTATGTAATAACAAACACTTGGGGTGGGGAGAGGAACAGGAGACCATTAAAAGCTGCATGACTGCATTTTGGTTTGGTACTTCCTCAGCTGAGCACCTCACCCAGGCAGCATGCCAGGACTCTAATGAAGGCTGGTAGACTTCCCTGCACTCTACATAATAAAAATATGAATTAAACACATAGAAAAGACAAGGTAGGATTTGTCCTATTAGGAGTCCTCTGCAGCAACACTTTTAAAAACTGTGTAGGAACTACTCCTCCAGCTGCCACTCTGTACTGTAAAATGAAGCCCTTCCTGGTGAGCCTTGGAACTCTTTTCTCCTCATATCCCAAGTCACAGAGCCACAGCCTCTGGGAACCTTATCCAGACAAGGCTCTGAACTTGAACTCTGAGTTTCCCTCATCATCTGCCATCATCTCACAGTTCCAGTTGCCAGTGTAGCAGGTACCAGCTTTCTTCCAACTATCCAGATAAACATAAGGACCACATACGCCAGAAAACACATCCTGTGTGTTAGCACAGGACTGTGGGCACCAAAGATCATAGGGAATGGACATTTATATTCATCTACTCTGAAATTCAGGGGCCATCTGGAGGCAAGAGACAATACACTACGCTTCAGGTAGGAAGACAGGAAACAGACACTTTCTAGTGGCTATTCAAAGGAACACCAAGCAACAGGATCACAGGCAACACAGTTCCAAAAAGGTTACTTTGCCAACCAGAAAGTCTTGCTCCAAGTTCATTGTACCACCTGTGATCTTGAGCACAAAGATTCAAAAGTTCCCCTTTGCCTGACATGAGCTGACTCCAAAGGCCAGCACTGTGTGAGACCCTTATACAGCTTGCCTCAAAACACCAACACAGGTCACACAGCTCAACTTTGGCATTATTATCCATGCAGAAAGCCTTCTGCCTGTATTCTCAGTTTCTCAATATGAGGTAATGAAGTTCCCAAAAAATCCAGCTGTGGTTCTAGTTCGTTAAACTTCCAGTAGAAATGAAAACACCAAACAATTATCCAGTGGCATGTTACAGGCAAGACACACAAGGCACGGCAGCAGGGAAGGCAGAACACAGAATGAACAAAATCTGGCATTTCTGGTTTTGTCATAGAATATCCTGAGTTGGAAGGCACCCACAAGGATCACTGAGTCCAACTCCTGGCCCTGCACAGGACACCCCAACAATCCCACCCTGTGCCTGAGAGCATTGTCCAAACATTTCTTGAGCTGTGTAAGCCTTGGTGCTGTGACCACTTCCCTGAGGAGCTGTTCCAGTGCCCAACCACTCTCTGGGTGAGAAACCTTTCCCTAATATCCAACCTAAACCTCCCCTGGCACAGCTCCATGCCATGACCACTTCCTCACTACAACCCTGTTTAACCCCAAGAGTCCATCCTGTACCCTACACACAGAGCCAAGCTAGAGAAACTTGATTGATTTTGCAACCAGGGTCTCACATTTGTCAGAGACCACCAGAAACAGAGATGCCACATGCTTAGGTACTTTCTCAGGAAGCCCCTCATGGTCCTGGTTTTTCTACAGAGAATTGTCACAAGCAGCAGCAGAAAACTTGGAACTGGAGGACCTCTGGTGGACAGCTACAGGCTGTTTCCTCAAGAGGAATGTACTGAAGAAAAGCAGCTGCAGCATCTCTAAAGATGTGCTTGTTGAAAAGTTCACAACTTTTTTAAAAGTTCACGAACTCCCCAAAACTCCTCCAAACCAAAAGGAATACAGAATGCACTCACTGAACTGCTCAGCATCACTCTTACAGGCCCACCTCCAAGGTACGAGGAGTGGGTAAAGTTTCAGTTCTTAAAGATAAAAACACTGGATTTGGAATAAGGAAAGAGATTATCCTTCCTTGGACTGTGATATAAACATCTGCACTCCCATTCCTGGTGAGGGGAAGACCACACATCAATTCTTGACAAATATTCTGAATTCCCAAAAACATTACATTTGTTTGAGCACGGGAATTAAAAAAACAAAAAGAAGGCTAAGCAATAACAAATATCAACGTGCTTAGAACTCTAAATCCATCAGCCATAACTCCATAACAGCATGCACCATCCTGCTTCCTTACCTGACACTAACACATTCCCAGGAAGGCTTCGTACGGAACAGAATCAGGCGTTTGTTGTCATCTGTCAAGGCAAAATAATCTCCTGATGGGGAGAAGGCAAAAGCCAGGATGTCATCACTTCCTTTATCTGTCCCTTTTCCATCTTGCCTAATAGAAAGAAGGGAAACAGTTCACAACCTGATAGCTACTAAATTCCCTGAGGAGGCTGTTCCCAAACCACCAGGTGCATGAGGAACAGAGTAAAACTTTAAACACTTTTATTCCTGCTTAAAATGTTGAGCCAACATGGACATTAATGCAAATAAATAAGCCAAGACAAAGGAAATTGATGTAAAGTCTAAGCCTGTATCAATACCTGTTTAAAAAAAAGTTTGTGCTGGCCCATCTTGATATAAATTTAGGGGAAAACAGTAAAATATTTCCTGTTTTGCTACAGGTAAAACAATGTCCAGTTGTTAAATTTAAACTAAGAAAAATACTTTTTTTTTTTGCATTTTGAATGCTCATGACTTAGAGAAACAGATCTGGAGGAGAACTTATGTAACTGCTGTGTGGGTTTTTTTGGTCTTAGATATCTAATAAAAAACCCAGGACTTTTCCATAAATGTCCTGACTGACCAAGAGAGAGAATTGTTGATTTTGCCACTGGTGTTTCTCTAAAAAAAGGAAAACGTGCACAGTGGAATGAAGCTTTGGATGAAACAGAAGCAAAAAAATAGATACATATATATCCATCAGGGTTAGCAAAGCCAACCCTTCACCTGCTCAAGGAGTTATCCTGTGGCTTTCTTCTACTGCCTTCACTGCCACACAAGCTCAGAAAGGCACCCTCCAGCAAGAGAACAGATTTTCTCACCCTTTCTCTCCTAAGGGCTGCTTCTCAGCGCTGCTGCAATTGTACACGAAGAGGCCCTCATCACTGCAAGGGAAAAGCAAGCCTAAAATTACTGAGACTACAACAACCAGGAGCTTAACCACAAACACTGGCAACTCTTTTTTAAGATGCTCTTATTTCAAAGTTATTTGCGCAACTGCCCCCCACCCTGAGGAATCATCTCTGCCCAAGTAGGCTCCCAGAGCACTCCAGATGTGGCAGAAGCTTAACATTTTGGACTGTACGCACACGTCAAAAAGGAAATCCTCCTCTGCTGGTGAAGTAACCCTGTACTTTACATATATTTTATTTCTGTCAGACTCAAGGCATCTGTCAGTAGCATTTACCCACTCCCAGAATCACAGGATGGGTCAGGTTTGAAGGGACCACTGTGGGTCATCTGGTCCAACCTCCCTTTTCTAGCAGGGCCATTCCAGAGCACAGGGCACAGGACTGTGTCCAGAGACTTCTGGATGGTTTTACATACAATGTTATACCTATACATGTTAAATATGTGCCGTAGATATATGTTACATATATACACATATGTGTTATACACACACATATATGTTTTCTGTAAGTTATGTACACATATGTGCTATAGATATGTTATATATATACATAGAGATATATATATACACATATATATATAGATATACACACACATATGTGTTTTCAATAAGTTATGTACACATATGTGCTATAGATATATGTTACATATACACATATGCGTTATACACATACATATATGTTTTCTGTCAGTTATGTACACATATTTACTATAGATATGTTATATATATACATAGAGATATATATATACACATATATATGTTTTCTATAAGTTATGTACACATGGGTGCTATAGGTATATGTTACATATATACACATATGTGTTATACACATATATATGTTTTCTATAAGTTATGTGCACATATGTGCTATAGATACGTGCTACATATATACACAT
>VZTG01005140.1:451042-476954 GCA_013397845.1 Melanocharis versteri | reverse complement strand
CCGCCCACCGGCAGGCCGCGGGGTCGCCGTGAGGGCTCCGGGCAAGATGGCGGCGGCCGCGGCGCTGAGGGGCGGCGGGCGGGCGGTGACCCGCGAGGTAAAGGGGCTCCTCGGGGCGATTGCCTGCCCCCCGCGCCCCCTGCGCTGTCGGCATTTCCTCCCGCTTTGTTGACTCTTGTTATGTTGTGCCGTGCAGGTGTTGCAGCTGGAGGCGCGGGGGCTCTGCACGAAGCCGGTGGGCACCGGGACGGCGCCGCCAAAGAGTAAGAGGATGGTTAGGTTGTGAGAGGTATCGGGGTGTCAATAAAAGGACTGGGTGAGGAGAGCTGGGGAACGGTCAGGCCTTGGAAGGGCGCTGCATAAGCTGGGAAAAACAAGGACTGAAAGGTCACCGCCATGTAAACGAGGGTTTCTGATAAAATGTACCCTGTAGTAATAAAAGCAAAAGTAAAGGTCTGGCTGTGTGGAATATATTTATAGGCNATATATGTTTTCTATAAGTTATGTGCACATATGTGCTATAGATACGTGCTACATATATACACATATGTGTTATACACATATGTCTTTTATAAGTTATGTGCACATATGTGCTATAGATACATGTTACATATATACACGTGTTATACACATACATATGTTTTCTGTAAGTTATGTACACATACACACATATGTTTTTTATATATAACATATGTGTGTATATGTGTGTGTGTGTGTGTATATATATATATAATCTCTATGCTGTGTATAGTCCAACTGGGCAAACACAACCGTGACAGAAAACCGCCAAGGCCAGAAAGTTTCAAAGCGATGTTTCTGTAACAGAAAACGCTGCCGAGGAGCGCGGAAAGGCACGAACCGCAGCAGGGGCAGCGGCTCCTGCACCGCCGCACCAGCTCCCCGCGCTGCCACACACGGGCCCCCGCGAGCCCCCTCAGGAGCTGCCGGGCGGCCTCCGCCGCTGCGACCCGCCAGGCCCCCCCGCGCCCCGCAGCGCCCCGGCCCNAGCTGGGGAACGGTCAGGCCTTGGAAGGGCGCTGCATAAGCTGGGAAAAACAAGGACTGAAAGGTCACCGCCATGTAAACGAGGGTTTCTGATAAAATGTACCCTGTAGTAATAAAAGCAAAAGTAAAGGTCTGGCTGTGTGGAATATATTTATAGGCCATATATGTATATACATATATATAGTTTTATATTTATGAGCTTGTCACTTCTCTCCTGTTTACCTTCACCTTAATATTCGAGGCCAGGCTGGATGGGGCAGTGTCAAATTGTTCATCGTGTACGAGGGGTAATGGCTTCAAACTGAAAGAAGGTAGGGTTAGATTAGATATCAGGAAAAAAATTGTTTACAGTGAGGGTGGTGAGGCCCTGGCACAGTTTGCCCAGAAAAGCCGTGGATGCCCCATCCCTGGAAGTGTTTTTAACTTTAGATGTTTGCCCTTGTCCTTTGAAACGTTTGTATTATCAGGGTTAAAAAATAGAAAGACTTAGAGAACGACTTCCAAGATCCAAATATCCCAAATAGCAGCTCCAGGCAGCAGTGTAAGAAGCTGCCATGTCCCTGCTGTGTTAAATTTTGTTATAATGCTTCTTCCCCATAGATTTGCAAGCCTGAGCCTTGGTTTGGATGCTGCCCTGCATCCCACACTGAGGAGTATTTGAACCCCTTTTGTCCCTGACCAAAGTCAAAACAAGAGTACAGATTTCAAAGACTGATGCCTCGTTTGCATAACTGGAGGCTCAGTGCTTCAGTGAGGTTTCCTGTCCCAGATTAGAGATCCGGGTGCTGAAGCAGGAAAGCTCCATGGAACCATCTGTAGGAGTGATCAGATTTGTTGACTGCTGTTGAAAAGATCACTGAAAGAGTGGTTGAGTGCAGACTTCTGCCACCTCCTTAAATGCCAAAGCAAATAAAAGCCTGGCTGTTCCATTAAGAAAGCCTTCACCGCGTAGACTGATTAAACAGCAAATTGCTTTTTATTATGATTTTTTTTTGCATTAATTGTATTTGAGCTGTACTTTAGTATCAGTTTCTATATTCGCTGTCCTGCAGCTCTGATTTGTGTTAGGAGACCTGTTAGGCCAGCTCTCCCAGCCAGCTGCTTCCCCTGCAAACACTCCAGGTTAATTCCGATGTATAGGATGCAGCTGCCTCTGCCAGATTCTGGCTGGAACAGGATGTGCAAATTTTCCTTGCTTTGATAAAATGGTCGTGTTTACATACAGAGTCAATGATGGGAAATAGACCTGTGATTTCTGCCTGTCACCTCTCTGAGTGTGAACAGGCTCTAAACACTTTCTGGGAATGATGCTGATATTCCAAGCATCAGGAAGAACACATCTGGGAATGATATTCCTCTGACTGATCCGGATGTGTTGTTCTTTGGGCAAAGCGATGCAGGTACAGATTAGCTGGTGCAAAGTTTGAAATAGCCTAGTTAAAATATGTCAGTTGTATTGGATGTTTCAGCTTTTCATCATAAAGTCTATCTTTCTCACTTATCCGAACTTTACTGTTTAGAGTATGATTCCAGTAACTAGCGGTCAAGTTGAATTTCGCTTGCCTTCTTGGTTTCTTAGGATGTCTTAACATTAATACTTCTTCAGATTTTGCTCAGCTTTCCCTTTTCTGTCCTCCCTTTGGCCATTCTTGTGTTAGTTTAACCTCCTCTATGCTTCTCTGAAGAACTCTTCCATCCTGAGTGACGCTTCCTCACGTGTTAGTCTCTCCAGGCTGCTGTTTGGCTGGGTCAGTCTGTGCAGGGAGTCAGACCTCTTCCAAAGGTGGCTGCCCATCCTCCTGCCTCCCCCTGCCCTTCCTCCCCATCCTGCACCTTCCATCTGGCAGAGAGAAGTACGTGCTTGAAATTATTCAAAATAATACCTGTAAACTCGATACCTTTTTTTGTTGTATTTTGTTATGATAAAAACTCTGTGTTTCTGTCTTCAATACTTTGCTTGTATTTTCATGTGCTTGTCTCTTCTGTGATGTTTTCATTTGGACATTGCTAAAGACTTGCTTCTGTTCAGAACTAGTGGTAATAACTCCTTGAATCATACAAGGTATTACTGTAAAATACTAGTGAGGGGAAAAATGCATTTAGTTTATAGTCTTATAAAGTAGATCTGGATTTCCAAACTCTGCAGATAAGTCTGCATAATGGGCTGGAAATCTGTTGAATTTTGCTGCTGGTTGGAAGTGGTGCAACTCGTAATGGAGTTGGCTTTGCTGTAGCCAGTTTCAGCCATGGTGAATCTTCTTCATGTGCTCCCAGTCCTCCCTGACCTCCCGTTTTCTGTAACCACAACAGTATTTGCTGTTGCTCAGCCTCTTGAGGATGATTGATAATAAGCATCCAAGGGGTATTATGTATTCTCTGAAAGGACCTGAAAATTGCTGCCTTCTCCTTCTACTGTTGGTTCCTTGTCTGGAGAGTCTAGCTTAATGCAGGTATCCACAAGGGAGAAGAAACAGAGACAGAAACAAACACGAAGCATCAGGAGATTCTTCTAAGACTTCTTTAACAAAGAGGTCTCAAACCAGAAATAGGAAGTGAAGACTGGAGGAGATGAGGTCTTGGGGAAGTAGTGTTGAACTGTGGGGCACGCCTCAGCTGGCAGCTCACGTGGGCAATGCACAAGTAATACTTTCATGGATGGCTTCAGGTATCTCTTATTCCACTGCTTTGCCTTTTGGGAGTCATCTCTCCCTTCTGCTTCCGGGATAACTCTTGCAAGCAGCTGTGGCTGCGTCTCTTTACTGTGTCTCTGCTTCGCTGGCTCGTTCACAGACAAGTGTTGTCTCTGCAGCAGCGTTTGAACAGCTTGGCTGACAAGCCATCCTAGTGCTCACCTGAGATAGGGAAGTGTCTGCAAACCTTTTCCAGCGATGCAGAGTTGAAGCACAGGGAAAACCAGCTCTTGGAGGAGTCTGGCAAAGCGAGGAACATAAGGATTTATCTCTTGAATTTTGGCATCGCAGCAGCAAAAACTGTTACGTGCTACGCCGTGGCCAGTTTCTTTAACTTAAAAAGTCTAAAAACTTTCTGCTTTGCAATGCCTGTATTTAGCATTGTAATTCAGTTTGGTTTATTTTTGTACCAGATTATCTCTGAATGTTAAAACTGTGTGACTAAGATCAGTAACAGCAATGTCAGATACAATGATGATAATCCTCTTTATGCCGTTTCCTAGATGTAGTGGCACCACAGGGAAGCACCAAGCTGCTTGCCATGAAGGCACCAGTTGAATTTCGTAAAATGTTGTCTTCTAGCTCTCTCCTGCTGTCTGCAGACAAAGGTGAGAGCATATCTAGTACCAACCTCGAGGAAGCTGCAAAACCTCCTGAAGACACGAGGACGGCCATGTCAAGAAAAACTGAGGTTGCATTTCCTCAGCGAGGAGTTGTTTCCTCCCGTGAGGAGGAAAACCTCACTACATCTGCAACAGGAAGAGGCCTGAGGAAGGAGTTAGCTGAGGAACAGACTTCATCTTCATCCAGCTCAGAGTCAGATTCTAGCTCAGATTCTGAGGACGAAAATGTTGATGATTCGGAAGTTGCCATTAAAACTAAAGTTGAGTTTCCCAGACGAGATCCCATCTTTTCTGAGAACATAGCAGTAAAGGCATCAATGCTGGCAAAAGAGAAATTTTCCCGGAAATCCCTCAAAGAATATGGAATTAAGAAGCTGCCACACAAGCCAGAAATTAATGTGTCTCCTGTAAAGCAGGTCGAATTTTCTAAAACATCAGCAGTTTCTTTAACTTAAAAAGTCAAAGCAAGAGACCCCAAAGTAAAATCCGCTCCAAAAGAGCAGAAGTTGGTCTTAGAGCCACGCGTGGTGAAAAGTCTGGACCTGACTGATGCCGCTCGTAAATCTGATCACGTGGAGGAAAAGTCCATTGGAACCCAGGTGGCAGCTATTCAGCTGAAAGCCTCAGCAGTGACTCAGGAAGACAAAAAACAAAATCTGGTATCCGGAGGAGAGAAGGAGAAGGTGAAGGAGGCCCAGGAGTCGGAAGCAAAAGAAGTAACTGCTCCTAAAGTGGAAGAGACTTCTGGAAGCACAGTGTTGGTTGTGGGCACCACGGCAAAGGAGGAGACCACGCAGGAAGCAGGAGTCCAGGCTGGAGAAAGCAGCACAATAGAGGGTACAACTTTAAATTGTTTGAACTGTATTGATTCATCTGGGCTAGGGTTTGACTTTTTTAAAGGGTTTCCACATCTTCTCTGATCTTTGTACTGAAGCTGACAGAGTGGCAGTGACTTTCCGGAAGATAAATTGTTGTTCATTGCTAATTGTTATAAGCTGTCAGTAAGACTCAGTCCCCAGCTATGCTGTGAAAGGAAGTGGTTTCATTTCTCTGTATTTATAGTTTCATAAAACAGTCAGTTATAAAATGGAAACAAGATTGTTTCCACTGTGAGCAAAATCATGGGTTTTATGTGACAACACTTGTTTTCATTCTTCTCTTTTCTCGGAAGGATTTGGTAGCTGCCATTCTCATGAGTCAAATTTGGTGCCATCCCAATCTTGCTTAAACCCTGCTGTCTTTCTGGTTTTGTTTTGGGTTTTTGGGGTTTTTGTTTCGATGGGGTTTTTTCAATCTATCAGTGTTTCAGTTTTCAGAAGACTTCGAGAAATCATAGTGTAATGCCAGAAATAGGTGGTGTTGATTCTGAGACTGGAAGGTTGCAAGCAACTCGTGTGGAAGTAGCGAGTCAGTTTTGTAGTGAGCTGGGGAGGAGACAGTGGTGTGTTTTCAGGAAAGACCATTATGCATCATGTAATCATCTCCCTAGCTGTGCCTCCATATCTGAGTTACCCTTCTTATTTTCTGCCATCTTGTTGATTGTCTGCTGATCTCATTTTGTGTATCTCAGTAGCAGATGTCTCTCTGTCCTGATCTGTCGTGATTCTGCCTTTCATCTTAGTCAGTATAAATCTGCCATTCTTGAGACCCCTCTTCTTGTTGCTACTTTGAATTAAAGAATTTGCCTGCTTGGAAGTAAAAGCAGCATTAATTGTAAGGCTGCTTGGATACCATCCTTCAGGAAAGGCCCCGGGGGCCAAGGGAACAGCAAATTGAACGTGAGCCAGCCATTGGCCCTCACAGCAAAGGCCACCAAGGGTAACCTGGGAGGAGCAGGCTGAGGGAGCTGCAGCTCCTCCCCTGCTGAGGTGCACCCGGGCTGCAGCGTTCAGTTTGGGGCTCCCGAGTGCAAGGGAGATGTGGGGCTGCTGGACAGAGACCAGCAAAGTGCCTCTGAAATGATGGAGGGACTGGAGTATCTCTCCTGTGAAGAAAGGCTGAGAGAGCTGGGACTGTTCAACCCAGAAAAGGGAAGGTTCAGACAGAACATCATCAGTGTGTGGAAACAACAGAAGGAAAGTGCAAAGACAGGTAAGGCTTTTTAGTGGTACACAGTGATGGGACAAGAAGCAGTGGGTACAAACTGAAACACAGGGTTTTGCCTGAACATCAGTAAACACTTTTTTTACTGTGAGTGATGGAGCGCTGCACAGGTTGCACAGAGAGGTGGTGGGGTCTCCATCCATGGAGACACTCAAAAGCTGTCTGGACAAGGCCCTGGGCCTCCTGCTATAGCTTACCCTGCTGAGCATTTGGGGTTGGACCAGCTGACCTACAGAGGTGTCTTCCAACCTCAGCCATTCTGTGATTCTGAAGTGCCTGACCAGGTTAAGAGACAAAATAATTGCATTTGTAGATCCAGGAAATGGTGCTGAGTAAAAGACCTGTCTTCTGTTTGAGGGGCTAGTTGGCTCATAATTGGATGTGTTTCCTTACCTTCTTCCCTGATGGCAATGCAGATGACTGGAAGTGGCACCCTGTGCTGTGGTTGACAAGGTGGTGATCAGCCAAAGATTGGACTCAGTGATCTTGGAGGTCTTTTCCAACCTAAATGATTCTGAAATTCAAATAACAAAATGCAGCACTGTTCGCAAGGGATATTTTGATTTGCTTGTTCCTTCTTGCAGTCAACAGCATAAGCTTTCTTTTAAAAATAACAGAAATTTGGGAAGGGCTCTTTGCTTTTATCTACAGATGATGCTTCTCTCACCATTCATCCACAGTGGAGTTCTAGATGCTCAAACATTGGGTTTTTTTTCTAGTGTCTCCAGATGTATCTCATTCTCTCGTCCTTCTTTGAGAACAGCCACTGCTTTTCCTTGTTTAACGTTCACAGCTGACTGTACCACCTGTAATTCCTACTTCTGTCCTGTCCCTATGGCTTTTTGGCTTCAAACTCTGCAGCAGCCACATAGAAGATGCAAAAGGAATTTTTCTCAATGCAAAAGGAATTTTTCTCAATGCAAACCTGGATGTTCAGGTGATGTCATCCCTTTGTAGAGCAGTCAGCAAAAACTGCTGACTTGAACTGCTGAGCAAAGAGCAAAGTTGTAGCTGCTAACTCAGAAATAGGCCTGTGATTCACTTGGGAAGAACATCCCGTGAAGTGCTTGCTCTTTAAGAGACAAAGCAGAGACGAAGGGTGAAGTATGGGGAGGATGAACTCAGGAATAAATTTTTCCTTTGAGAAGCCAAGTGCAGTGTATTTGGGCAGGAAAAATGAGGCTCCATCTGCTTTCCTTCCTGCGCATCTGTCTCTGAATTTGGAACAACTGTCTGTTGCAGGTTGAGCGTTCTATTGCCTCCCCTTGCTTGTTCTTGGGGTTCTTTGCAGCAAAAAGCATCATCTGGCTTTTGTCTCTGGAGTGTCATCTCCTGTGAGCTGTGTCAGGAGGAACTGAGCAGCAGGCGCAGGGGTATTTCCTGTCATGTTTTGCTGAAATCATTACTTACTGCCTTCAGGTTTATAAGCAAGCCTTGCTAAATGCTACGGATATTTCTCTTAATCTGATAGCTTCACACTGAAATAATTATGTCATAAGTAAAGGGAAATCCTGGTGTTCAAGTTCTTGTGTTTTTATTGTAGGTGGACCTATTACAAAATGGGCATAACGCAATCTAACCTGAACCACCACATACAAATTTATATGACAAAGCTTTTCACCACATTTTGTGTCTTCTTCTGTTGTTAAAACTCTGGGTATACAAGAATAAATTAATATTGGGGGTAAAGTTTTATTTCTTGCAATTTGCTTGGTTGTAAAATCAGCCTGCAACAGGAACCTTTTATGTAAATGACACTGCCTAGATTTGCATAATATTCTAAAAGCATAAGAATTAATGTTGTCTTTAACATGAAGTAAGGAGTTCTAAATAACTTTATTGGGTTATTCTTTTTTGAAGTAGAGCTAATACAAAGTTTAGAAGATTGTATTTACGAGAAAAGAAATTTACATCAAAGGCTCTTGATAGATTGCTGTTTGATATAACCACATTTGAAATTAAATTGTGGAGATCTTGCTAATTCCATCACTTCTCCCCATGGCACAAATTCAATCTGTACAGTAGCTCTAAGAGCTGTATCTCGTGGTCTGACAGGATGATGCATCATTTGTACTGCTCCTTTGGCCCTCCTGGTTTGCTAAGAATGTCACCTACTGTTCTGGCTGGAATGAAAACCAAGGCAACTATGAGAAAGCCAGGAAATGCAGGCATATGTCTTCCAGAGATAAATGGAATGTTCTGCCCTGTCCACCCCCAGCATTAGGTGGTGGTTGGGGTTTAAACCTGTGCTGTTTGAGACGCCTTGTGCTGATCCCTGTTCTCCACTGCAGAGTAATGCGCTGCTTTAGGGCCAGACAAGGCACCAGCTGCACTTAGTGAACTTCTCCTTTTGTTAAAGCTGCCGAGTTTTTTTTTCTTCCAAATGTTGACTGGGTGAGGGATCTGACAGTTTATGAAGGCTGACTCAGTGCTTAAGAACATTGTCCTCTGCTGCGGCATCCTCATAGTCACCAGTTCCTGTTTGTTTTCACAGAGACCACAGCACCTGGTAAGCCTGCTCCGGAGGAGTCTGATAATTCCACCTACAAGAACCTGCAGCACCACGACTATCACACTTTCACCTTTCATGATTATATCGCTGTCCTCGCAAAGTACAGGCAGCCTCAGCCATCCTCTGGAAGACCATCACCAAGGCACTGAAAGAACCACGCTTATAACAAACACCCAGGCAGGATGATGCATTGTTCTGTTTAGCACTGTTGCTTCATCTGTATAATTTAAATCGGATAATAAATAATAAAGGCATATTTCCTTGGGCTTTTGAACAGTTCTTCCTAGCTCATGGAGTCCCTCAATTCTTGACTTTTATGAGTGAACTGCAAATGAATCATCACTGAATAAAGATGTATTTTCTACCTCTCCATATATATTATTTGGTGATAGTGTAAAAAAGTCCTGACTTTTCAGTGTCTCCAAACTTTCGATACTGACCATTCTTACAGGAGCACGTCAAAGAATCCCTTGGGATTCAACTGCCTGTGGAGTATGTGCCATGTTTGATTTGGTGGTGGTGGTGTCACTGTACTGCAGTGGGCTGTGCTCCTTGCATACAAACATGTTCCCAGCTCTGAAGAGGTAATGTTTACTCTGGGTTTGGGAGTTAAAATCATTGGCTGGGAGCAGCACAAGAAGTATTTGTCTCCTGTGGCAAGAGTGAATGTTTTGTGTTAGTGGAGGAATGCTAGTTTATGTAATGTGATTGAAACATCTCAAAACCTCTGCTCTTGTAAAGGGAGAACAGAACATACAACTTTATTTAATCATCTGTTGGGGGCTCCAGCATCCAGGTTCTGCAGTAATTGAAAGAATTTAAAATGTAAGAGAATCTCAGTGGGCAGTTCCTAATAGACTTTTACTGTGTTGATTAAACTTTGAGGAAAAAACCTATTTCTATGGATAGAAACACTTGAATGAATATTTTTAAATATGATGAAAATATCATAAGGGTAAAACCACCTCCTGGTACTAATTGTTGGGAGTATTTTTCATTTCCCACTTCTTTTTTTCCCCACACTAAAAGTTAAAATTGCTGTCCAGCCTCAGTCTTGCTCTGCAGAAAATGTGAGCCATGAGGCACTTCTCAATACACATTATCAGCAGTTACAGTTGGCCTCAGTAAATTTTGTATTTCCATCCTATTAGTAACAGTCTTCTGCCTTCTGGGAAAATCGCCTTGATGACCGCCAGCTGTTGTGGGTTTAGTTCCATTTTGGCTTCTTGTTCATTTTGGGGTTTTTTGGAGTTAATTGGCCTTTAAGCAGTTCTTGCAATAACTCCAGCATTTTCCATCACCTGTCTGTATTCTTTCAAGCAACAGACCAGGCAAGATCAAAGGGAAAACAGAGTCAGCTTTAGGAGTCTATCTGGATATTGGATGTGAATCCCTGGGTGCAATTAGTAGAGCAGATATTTTATACTGTAACTTGGCAAAAATGTGGTAAGAAGGATCAAGAGGCCTACATCAATTTGCTGTGCAGAATTTTAAGTCAGAAACCCCTGGCAAGCAATTTTATTGTCCTGTAAAAAATAAAGAGCATGTTAGTGACTCCAACTGAAATTTAGAAATCTGTTAATGTATAAATCCACGTGCTGAGGAATAAAGAGCAGAAAGTCACTTGGAGACACCAATGGTCCCGTGTACACTGTACTTGTAAAAGGGAGAGAAATTTGCTGCTAACATTAAAAACATGAAAGAATTGGGGTCTTCCTTTATGCAGGGCCCACAGGAGGGCTCCAGCAACACTGCTGTGATTTGTTATTACCTGAGACTCCACGGAGTAACCTGAGCCCCACAGCTCAGAGCTGCACTGGTGCTGAGCTGTGCTCTGAGCTGCTCTGTGACTGCAGGAGGAGGCTGCGAATTGTCAGACTCTACGCAGTAAAAGTGAAATGTGTATTTATTCAGCCTGCCCACGGTAGCTGTCACTGTTGGGAGTCATTGCTCACCTTGTGCCCTTTTTATTTCTCAGGAGGGTTGGTGTTCTGAACAGGGGCTGAATCAGCCCAGGAGGAGTGGGTTGAGGTAGAAATGTATCTTGCTTTCCGTCAGCTCCCACCCTCTGCTCAGCAGCATTTCTAATGAAAGAGATTCTAAACTGGCTCTGGGGTGGGCATTTTGCTACCCTTGTTTCATGATCACAGCAAAAATTAGTGGTGGATGCCTCTCCTATCCATGTAACCCTGCCTTGGTGTCTTCTGGTGATCTTTGTGCACCTCTAAAATGAAGCTGGAAGTCAAATACCCTCATACCTCTTGTGGTGCCAGTCTGAGGTTTGCCCTGCTCAGTGAACCAGTCTGCTCTGGGAAGGGCAGATAATGCAAGGAAGGCACCAAGACTTTTTTTCCCACTGTTGTGTTTTCCTGGACTTCAGTGAAAAAGGCTTCATTTTTTTGTCCTTGGCCATTATCAGATGTTGCTGTGTTTGAGTCATATGCTAACATTTAAATTTCAAGCAGGATGTGACACTATGCTCAAATTCTGTAACGTTAGTAACTTTGTCTCGCTGTGCTAGGCACTTGTCAGATAAGTCAGGGACCTTGTTTGGAAGAATGTATAATCCAGGATGCTAAAATAATTCCTGGAAAACCTCAAATGTGAAAGAAATTAATTCTCGGCTTAGTTACTGTGAAAACCAGCTGTTCAGACCCAGCACAGACTTCAGAAGTGGGGGTTTCAATGTAAATTGCATTACTGGGAGAGTACGGGAAAATCTGGAAAGTGGAATTCACTTTCCTCTCATTGAAACCTCTCATTGAAAAGATGAAGCAACCACTTGCCTTGTCAAAGGGAATGGTTTTTAAACTTTATGTCTTTCTTTTTTTTTTTTTAAGTGTAGCAAACTGCTAACAAAACTGCTTTCCATAATTTTCTCACACTTAGATCTTTCAAAGTAACTTGGAGCCCAGAATGTTCTGGACAGCCATTGGCAACCCACTAATCCAAGGTCCAGAAGTGGTACTGCAAACACAGCTTGTGGTATTACAGCTTGAGGTATTACAAGTTCAAGACTTTTTTTGGTCCTTCTGGTGCTTCCTGTGACCTCCAGTCCTGATGAGAACTGGAATCTATAAGGATCTCTTCAAGTTTTCCTTCAAATTTGCAAAATGAGACTTTTAACTGAGTGCACTGACAGATCTTCCACTGTACATCCCCAGTGTTCAACAATCAGAACTCATCCAGTAAACCCTAAAAACCTGCCCCAGGTCTTTTCCCTCACCACAAGAGATGCCATTATCTTGCATTGCTTGTCTGTTCCAAACAGTGTGAATTCCTGGTGGGTCCAGTTCAGTGGCTGGTGTGCAGTGAGTGAGCAGAAAACACGCTCCCAGTACCCTGTGTAGCATTGTAACATCAGAATTGTGCAACCTGAGGTTGGGAGGGAAGTCCTGAGATGCTCAGTCCTCTGCTCTGCAGCAGGTGCAATTAGATCAGGTTGTCCTGCACCTTGTCCAGCTGAGTTCTGAATATAATCAAGGATGGAGATCCTACAGTGTCTCTGGTCACCTTCTCCAGCATTTGGACACCCTTGTGTTTTAAAAGACAAACAAAAAAAACTTTACCTAATCAGAATCTTTTGTTTCCTGGTGCTGATCCTTACTCCACACCTCTGACAAGCCTGGCTTTGTCCTTTCTGCACCCTCCAAGGAGGCTGTTAAAGGTAGGAATCCCCCTTATTGTCCCCTTCAGGCCAGGTTACTTCTGTAACACCTGAGGGGTTGACTCCATAACCAGAGTGTTCTTGTGCTGTAGCTTTGTTTATTTGTTTTAATTCTATCCTTTTAGAGAAAATCCTCTAGACTCTTGAGTAATTTTAACCAAACTCTTAGGATTTTAAACAAAATATCCCAAGTTTCCAGATCATCCTTCTCCTCTCATGTGGTTCTATTTAATGGAATTGTAAATACTTTTTTCAATGATTCTGTGGTATCAGTGCTTAGTTTTATCCTCAGTGTTCAACTCAGTATCACTCCTAATACAATCTACAAATATTTTTGAGCTCCCCTTTTTTAATTTTGCCTACACATGTTCAATTACACTTGGAAATTCATACCCACCTCTGGAAGTCTTGGATATGTGGCAGTTTTGGGGTAGAAAAGACTGTATTAATGCCTAGTTAGGGACATACGTTTAAGTACATGTGTTTATAATGAAATATCCCAAAAACTTTGGCTCAGTGTGTGGAGTCAATGGGTCAACTCTCAAAATTTATTTTGGTCTCTCCCACCCTCTTTACAAACTTTTAACTGCAAAACAGATTGACAGGAAAATGTTTCTGTAAATCTGTAGCACCACAGAATACAGCCTATATGCATTTTAACTTTCAACACTCTGAGTGTTAGAATGCCATGTGTATTAGTTAAAATCAACACCTAAAATTCTTAGTGGAGTTGTTTTTGTTACTCCAGTCTGAAATGCAGTTCAAATGGCAGTGCCCCTTCCCAAACACATAGTTCCTAAAGCAGTAATGTAAAAACTGAGCTAATGTATATTATTTATGCTTTCTTTCCCTTTTTTTTGTGTTTGTTTTTTTTGTTTGTTTGTTTGTTTTGGTGTTTTTGTTTGGGTTTTTTTGTCGGTCGAGATTTTGCTTTATTTTCTCTCTCTGTCTCATGTCTGTCCATTATAGTGAGGTGCTCCTGCTACTCCATTTGGCCATGGGGGTACACCCGGTTTCTAAAATGGGTGACAGCATTTCTCTGGCAGGGGAGAGGGCGCATGCAAGCCATGACACACCTTGTGCTACACAAACGCTCATGTCGTGCCTCAAAGAAGGGAGCAAGAGTTACTCTTCCCTGGCGGCCTGGAAAGGGACTTGAGAGCACCACCCCTCCACGCTTCCATTGCTCATTTCCAGGTGCTCCTTTTCCAAAAGGCATCTCCTATGCTGTTTCTTTGTTTTTTCAGTTTAAAATCATGCCAGGCAAGCCCATTCTGAACTGTAGGGGTGTTTCCCAAACTCTCCTGGGGTATTTCTAAAAGTGAGCTGCATCCTATTGTTTGAGCACTGGGAGAAATGTGGGAGGGGCTGGAAAGAAACTCAGAATACAGAAGGAAAATGTAGGAACTGAGAGCAAGGATGGTCCTTATGACTCAGGTGTTGGACTGGATCATTTGTGAGGCCTCTGGCTGCCTGGCAAGTTGCATAATTCCTTAGGTTCTCATCCTCGCTTTATAGATGAGCAGTTAGTGGTCCCAGCTTTCTCTTTGTACATCATGTCTATTTAGCGAGCAACTCAGAATAAAAGCTAGTAGAAAATGGGAAAGATTTTTTCCTTACAACTTCTGTTTCGGGGGCGCACATTGTTTAAGAGCTCCGAGCTAGCTGAGGTTCTCCCAGGAGATGCAGTGCTTATTAACAGCATGACAAAAATACACTTCAGATAGGCTAGGCAGAAATGCCAGAGATTTTGAAACTGCGTTCAGGCAATGGCAAGGCCGTTGAGATACAAAAAAAGCTTTACAACTGTTCCAAATACTTACTAGTGGAAGACTGTTAACAGACAGGAAAAAATGGGGAGGTGTCCAAAACCAGCAATCCACCCTGGTGAGAAATCCAGCTGCTGGGAAGTGGAATGGTGCTGGAATTCATACCAGGTTGTTGTCTCTGGACACCAGTCAATGGACTCCATCTTTTATATCACCCTCCCGTTAGCCATAAGAAATCGGTGCTTTTCAACTCCTTTTCTCTTGGCGGCTGGATGTGGAGAAGGAGCTTTTTCTCTCAAGTCCTTGCTGAAGAACCATTTCAAAGCTGTTGAATTTTGGAGTTCAGGGAAGGAACTTCACTACTCTGCCCCACTCCTGCCTCTTGAAGGTCACCATTGGACTGAGAAAAATCGACCGGTCTACCCTTCCTCCCTCTGCTCAGCTCCTGCTGTTTGGTTTTACTGCTGGGCCCAGAGCTGCTTATCTTCATAGTCTTCCTCCCCTCTGAATAACTTCAGGATTTATCTCAAGAACCAATGGCTGCTTTCTTCTGCACAGTCTTGGAAAACCAGCATCTTTAAAGATCTCCAAAAGGACACCCCATTCCTCCCCCCTCTGCTTCCATCACTGCAAATTTGAGATGACTATAAAAAAAGAGAACCGAGGAAAGAAATAATTGGGGGCTCTTTTCCTTGGTGTTGGCTGCACTTTTACGATTGTGTTTTTTGAGATTTTCCACGTAGCCTCGAGGAATGAGGAAGCTGTTTTCTCGGACGTTAGGATCCCAGGTAACAGCTACAAGATTCCAGCTGCTGCTCGGGCCTCGGGCTCCGTGATCCTCGCCGATTTATGTGCGCTAATGTTAAGAGATTTGGCAGCACTTCAAGCGAGCGGGTGAAAACAACGTGTTTATTCTAAGCTTTGCTCTTGCCCTTTGACTTGACAGCGGCTCTGCAAGCGGCCTGGCTGCCCCAGCCCCACTCCTCCGGAGCATGGGAAAAGCAGGAGCAGCAGCAGGGACACAGCTGGCTGGCTGCTGACTTAGAAAGGCATCATTGCGCCACGTCACGCTGGGTAAGTTATCTTTGCCATCAGAAGGGCCAGGATTTTCCCTTTTTTTTTTCCCCTTTTTTATTTTGTGGGAGGTAGGTGCTCCACAAATTGATGGCGGGGATTTGGTCACGTCGAGTAAAGTGTCCCATCTGTCAGAGGCAAAGTGGGTTTTCATCCTTGAAATGTAATGCCTTTCTGACCCTTGAGAAAAAAAAGAACTCTGCTGGACTCCCTTTGAATTTCCTTTAAATGAATGGTTTCTAAACTTATTAGGATTTTAGGATATTAGGGCCTTTCTCATATTTAATGTGTGGATTGTCTGAATGGAAATATTAAAGCCAACACAAGCAATAAAGACGGATTGCCAGTAAAATAAACAGTTTGGCCTCTGACTTCACAGAGGAAGCAGATCAAGTCAAGAAAACATTTCCTAAAAGTCACTTTTCTAACTGTAAGGCAATTCTAATGGCTTATTCTTACTTAAACCTACACTGTTCTCCAGTTTATTAATCCACACATTTAACCTGGTGTGAAAGTGGAAGTTCATTGACATTCTGCTTCCAAAGCAATGCTGGTGTTATGATGGGCACCAAACTGCCACATGAAATACAGAGTAGAAGTGAATGGGAAGCAGTAGGGCTGTATTTCTGAGAATCAAAAGAGTTTTCAAATGATACAAATGGACAAACATGAAATCATATTGACATTCGTATGGATTGTTAGGAAAATTCTGGCTCTGAATGAACCTCATGGAAAATTTATGGTAATTTCTGTCATGCCAGACTTTTGCCTTGTCTCTTTAAAACTCTTCTGGTGAAGCTCAGGGAGAGGTATGTCTTGCCCAGTTTGCATTTACTGTTGTAAAAGTGCACATATGTAGAGGACTCGGTGGTAGGGAGTCACACATGGGGCTCCATCCCTGCAGTCACCCAGCCGGTGAGTGCATTTTACACCTCTTTACGTGGAGCGGGCTCAGCAGGTTGCATGAGGAATGTAATGTCCTGGAGGGCTGACTTCGTAATTTGTGGCTGTGGATATATTTCCTTCATGAAACCACATTTATGTTTCTTTATTGTCGTTATTATTTTAAAGGATTTTAACTCCTCGCAACTCCTGTTTCTTTTTCCATAAGCCTTGTACCCCTGTCTTCGGTATTCTGATTTTTTAGATTTCAATTGGCTTGGCTGCAGTGTTGAGGATCAGGTTGCTGGCTGGAGACATCTGGATGGGTCTGAGATCTGTGCATATCATAATCAGATCACTATACATTTTGAGTCCATGTTCTCATTCTTCCTCTGCATTTCTCATTGTTTTGTACCCTCTCCGTTTGTATGCAGCCTCATGTAATTATACAAAAATTATTTCCTTATGCATGGTACGAGTTTTTGTAGCTTTGCATTCACTTTTTTTCTTTCTTCCCATCATTTCATGGTTAAATAGGTAGAAAAGTTAGGTAATATGTACACAGGGACTGCTCCACCAGACTGGAGCTCTGAGTATCTCTGTTAACATGTGCTGCAGCCAAAGAAGTTTACAGCATGCAGAGGGAAAAGGTTATTGTTAGTGTAACTGAATAAGTATTAGGGTTAATATATAATGTATAGGTCTATGTAATGGATAGTTTTTATTCATCATAAAATGTTCAAATGACTTGCAGATGTCTGACTGCTGCAGCTGTTGCAGACCTTGTAATGGCATTAGGCTCTGACTCAGAGAGCAGCTCCTTTGCCAAGAGATTCTGGCAGTGGCTGCAGCTGTGATATTCCCATTGAAAAAAGGACTGTCCGCAGTGGAGGTGGTGATACAAAACGGAACAGGAGGATGAGAAAGGGGCAAGGCTGGCTCTAGGTATGACAGGAAAATGGAGGTTCTGAAAGCTTCCATTTTTCCACGTTTAACTGCCTCAGTAGCATCCTACCACTGGGCTTACTAGGGAAGCAGCTGGAATTTACAGTCACCACAGATTCTGGCTACATGCAGCTTGTGATATACTAATTGGGGGAAAAAACACAAAACACCAAACCTTTGATAATGTGAAACTTTGTTCCCAAGTTTTCAAAAAGAATGTCCCTAAAATCAGACAGGATTGAATCTCACTGTGCAAGTGCAGTCTGTTGCACAAACTGTGCAGCATGGGAGCTCGGCTACTTGCTGCCTATGGAGACTGTGGAGTCAGGGAATATCTTCCTTGGCAGCCAAAGGAATGCCAGCATCCTGAAAAAGTACTGAGGAAAAAAAAATCTGCTGAGTGTCTCATGATTGTTTTCGTGTGTCTGACTTAAGTAAAGAAAATAATGGAGATTGACATGCAAAGCAGGCACACGTTTTATATGTGGGATGTTGTACTGAGACAAACATGCTGGGTTTGAAACAGCTTTTTGATTCCTGTGTGACTGGAAAAGCAAAAGCATGACCATTTTTAGAAGAGAATTGGAGAAGGCAGTGCAAAACAAAAGCACAATTTTGACTGGGTTTGGTGATAGTTGTCAGAAAGTAGAATTCAGGGAAGCAAACCCTGGAGGCAGCTGAACTGTAAATCCCTGAAATGGGGCGGGAGCAGAGCAAGAGTCACCTCTCAATGAAGAGCGGATTTCATCGCTGCCTTTTCTGCTGCTTTAAACTACTTATGGAGATCAGGGTTTAGTCCTGAAATGGACTGCAGTGCTGGTCCTGCTCTATGAAGCTACAAAGCCAGAAGCAGTATTGTTTCTGGCACTTTTTGAAAGGTCTCTGCTGATTCCGGTGTGTTCTCTCTGCCCATGATCAATGCTGTATTTATGACAGTAAAGCTATCAAAATATGCTGGGTGATCTAACTGTGGCTTTCCAGTACCTGAAGGGAGTGTACAAGAGAGCTGGAGAGGGACTTTTACAAGGGCCTGGAGTTACAGGACAAGGGGGAATGGCTTCAAACTGACAGAGAGTAGGTTTAGATTGGATATTAAGAAGAAATTCTCCCCTGGGAGGGTGGTGAGGCCCTGGCACAGGTTGCCCAGAGAAGCTGCGGCTGGCCCATCTCTGGAAGTGTCCAAGGCCAGCTTGGAGCTCAGAGCAATCTGGGATAGTGGAAGGTGTTCCTGCCCACGGCAGGGGAGTGGAACAAGAGGATCTTTAAGGTCCCTTCCAACCCAAATCATTGTGGGATTCTTTATTTCTATGAAAATATACAGATTATTAAAAAGGAGATGCAGTCTACATGAACTTCACTTACTAGATTTAAGAAGGAAAAATCTTACTGATGTGACTTATTCCTTACATGAGTAAAAGGGAATGAGTTGATAACAGCTCTCTTCTCCAGGGCTGCATTGGCTGTTGCCTGGAGCTGTGAGCTGGGACCCCAAGAATCCCACCATGTCCCTGAGAGCATTGTCCAAAGGCTTCTTGAGTTCTGGCAGGCTTGGGGCTCTGACCACTGCCCAGAGGAGCCTGTTCCAATGCCCAACCACCCTCTGGGTGAAAAGCATTTTCCTGATATCCAACCTAAACCTCCCCCTACAGAGCATTGTTCCATTCTTGTCTGTGCTGGTCAGTGAATAAATATTGGGTGTGATGATGAAGAACCCCAGTGCTGAATGGGCACAGTCCCTGTCCCAGGAGGCCCTACAGCAATGGTATGGGCTGTGTGGTCTGTGGGGATTCATGCAGCCCTTCTGTGGGAGGAGGCTTAAATCTCTCCCTGGGGATCTGCACCTGCTCTGGGGAATAAACAGGATGCTGTGAAGGGAAAAAGAGCTGAAAAGTCACTGCCCAGTTTGGTGGTCCAGGGGGGAGGAGGGTCTGTAGCTGCAGGCATTGCAGAGCTTTGGGAGAATGCCATGCACAAAGCACCTCTGTGCTGCCCATCCCCAGCCCAGGGCTGAAGGGGCCAGTCTCCCCCAGCGGAAGAAGCAGAGCTTGGCAGGGATACAAGCCTGGATCCCAGGAGAAGCTCTGCCTTGCTAGCAGAGCATTCAGTCTCAAGCCAATTTGCCTCCCAGCCCACCAGCTAACCCGGGCACAGCATGAGCTTGGTATTTCTTCCAGATCCAAAAGCTGTTTCATGGGGAGCTCTGTACCTTACTGATCTGCAAGGTGTTGACACAGCCTTTCTTTCCTACAATGTTTTCTTATCAGTAAATCTTAGAAAAACTGTCTAAAAAGTCTCTTGTATCTCCTCTTTCTTGTGAGGAAAGGCTGACTTGGGTAATCTGACTCCAGGAGAGACTTACTGGCAGGCAAAAGGACATTATAGAATTGCAATCTGTTAAAAAATGGGAATAAAGGAATTAATGGAGGAGAAGTCTGCCAGTGGCCATTGAATATGATGGTCTGATGGCAACTTCTGATTCAGAAAAGTGCAAGCTGTGCTAGGAGAGGTTCAGGTTGGACATCAGGAAGAATTTCTTCATGGAAAGGGCTGTCAAGCATTGCAAGGGGCTTCCCAGGGAGGTGTTGGAGTCCCCATCCCTGGAGGTGTTCAAGAAACCTCTGGACGTGCACTCAGTGCTTTGCTCTGGTTGACAAGATGGAAATCTGTAAAGGTGGAACTTGATGTTCTCGGAGGTCTTTTCCAACCTAAACGGATGTGGTGTCCTTGTACTCAGATGACAGCAGCTCCTCATGCTGAGGAAGAGCCTGAAAGCATTAATGGGAATGCTGCCCCAAACATAACCCATCGGCTGATCCAGAACCGGGTCCAGAGGCCTGGCTGCTCCAGAGAGGAAGGGCTTCAGCCAGACGTGGTGGCAGGAACGTGTGTCAGCTCTGGGACGTCAGTGTGGATGTGGGCCTGGAGGAGATGGGGCGAGAGCTGCAGTATGGACCATCAGAGACTGGCTTGGCGACCTTCATCCCAGGGGTGGGGGTGCGGGGTAGTTTCCACAAATCCCACCTTGGCAGAGACGAGAAGGGGAATGTTTGTGGAAGGCTTCTGCCCTTGGCATTTCCTATTTGCTTTTAGCTCCGTGCAGACGTCTGTGTGGGGCTCAGCTTTGCTTTTGCTTTGTGCTGGGAGCTCAGGTGCCTGGCTAGACAGTTGCATTAGGCAGCAGAGCACCTAATCCTCACTGAAGGCCACCTAATCCTCTCATCCTAATGGCCTTCTGCTCCTCCAGATAGTCCCTTCTTTATTCCTTCCCTATTTGCTCAGCAGTTGAATTCTTTCCTCTTCCATCTCCAAAAGAGCCGGCTCTGCTGGCTGGCCATTCTCATTCCTGGTTACCAACACCTCTCAGCCCTTCAGGGCTCCAAAATGCAGAAACCCATAAAGCAGCTGGAAGTAAATGAGTAATGGAGAGGGAAGTCAGGTCTCTATGGACTGTAGAAAGTGCTCTGTAGACCAGTGTTTGAGAACCTTTCATTAGTGCTTCCTGGTTATTTTTTCTGCATTTCACTTTGCTGAATCCAAATCCTGCTCACGCCGGTGGGAATTGTTCCACCGACTTCTGCAAGAGTTGGATCTAACCCCTGGTCTGAAAAGTAAAACTAGTCTCACTGGTTTTCTTTTATTTCAGTTGGTTTCACTTTCTGCTTCTCAGCTCCCAGAATAACATGAAGGCATTCACAGTCCTCCATGGTGACATTCATACAAAATATTCTCTTTTTATGTTTTTTGTAAAGTAAGATGTGTATTAGCAACTCCACCTCTGTCCTTCTGACTCTGTTTTTCAACCCTGTTTTTTGCCCCCTTCCATCCTCCCCACCTTACACAGAGGTAAATAAAAAATTCTTTTTACGTATAGCACATTCTTGAAGAAACTTTTAACAGTAAGATACTCTCAGCTTTTGGCATCATTGAAAGCAGACAGTTTTCCCTCAGAAAATAACCTGTTTGTAGTATCTCAACTGGAAAAAAGATATGCTGGGTTGTGAAAGATGTTTGTTCCATCACCATGGAACTCCTCGCACAGTTCCCAGGGCAAGACATGGCACATAGGGAGGTGACAGTGGATTTCTACATCACAGCTTGATCTTCAGCTTTTAAGTGGAAGCTGTGCTTTTATTCCTAAAATAGCGGTTTGTTCCAAATAACATCTTTCTGGTAGCACAAAGGGAGCAATGAGCAGAGTATGGTGCTACAGAACACAGAGAATGGAACATTATCTTACAGAGCTCTGGGGGGTTGTCCTCCAGATCGCCCAAAATTCTTTCCAAGTAACGTGTTAAAATATTGGTAATGCAGTGACTCAACCATATAAACAGATGGAGTGAGTAGCGTGCAGCCAGTGATTCAGCTAATGTACAGCTCTGGAAAATTCAAATTTGATTTAACATGAGGAGAAATATTGAATAAGACATTCCTAATTTTTCCTTTTGTTTAAGGAGGCTTTAAGTCGGTTGATTTTTCTACTGAACAGAGAGGGTGGAAAAACATAAGCCAATAACAGCTGATTCAAAGGATGGCATCCTGATCCCTGCACAGAAACTCCTTGCAGTAGTGCTGCACTGCAGTGCCAGCTCTTGGTCTGAGCCCAAGTCCTGCTGTGGGACACGAGCTCTTAATTTCTCCAGAGGGAGTGTTCCCAGCCGAGTTACGCAGATCTCCATGATCTAGTTCAAGCAAAGCTTAGCATTTATTTAGACTGAGTTAACTCGTTAATTTCAGCTTTAAAACCTTAAAAGCTGTATCCACTGTAAAGCAAATCACACGTTTTTTCCAGGCTCCTCCTATACCACGTAAAGTTGTGGCTGCAGATGTGAATGTGCTGTGCCTGCAAACAGGGCACACCAAGGCTGCTCTTGGGAATGCTCTCCAAACAGCCAGAGGACATCGAAGTTGTTCACATGTCTTACTACATCCTTTTTATTCCCTTGGAGTGATGAAAGGAGAAACTGGTTTTTCACAGAGGCCTCCCATTGTCAGGAGATCAACACTTAAAAACTCACCAGATTTTTATGGAAACCTGGGGGAAACCCTGTTCTCTTTAGATTATTCCAGTCTTATCACTGCAATTACAGGCTTTCCACGAGTTATGAGTTCAGATTACTGCCACCTGCATGGAAGCCCATCCCTTCACCTCTATGTAAATGTTGCCTTTGAAAGCTTAATTAGGAAAGAGTTGCCACGTACAGAGTTGAGAGGCACGAGAAGTGATTTGGACAGGTTAAATGCAGACGGATGTTATGTTTTGCACACAGTTGTAATATTCATAATGTGGTAATTGCTGAAGGATGTCAGAGTAAGCTTAATTCCTCTAGCAGCTGTATGTAGGATAGAGTTTTGCCTCCCAGTACACTTTGACAATCCTACTGTGCCTAAATTGATACTGGAAGTGTGTTTCAGAGAAGAGATTTGGGTGAGTGCTTGTCTCATTTGATGAGGCAGGACCTCAATAGTTCAATGTGTGCAATTATTTGGGCCAGCTGTGAGGAGTGCTCTTATACACTGGGGACTGTTCTGAGTAGTCAGGTTACTGACCTTACTCCTGACCCCACAAACCTACCTGGGCATGCTTTAAGTAATGAGCTATACTTAATAATTTTATTTAATACGTACAATGTGAAGAAGGTAGAAGTTAGAGAATCTGAGTGTTCTGTTATTTGCCTGAATATTGTCAAACCCCATTTCTATGTACTTGTAATTTGCTATTACAAAATATTAAAATGGCATTTCACTCACCCTGGCATGTGGCTTTTCCTTTTTTAGAAAGAAAAGCAGCCCTCTCACCACTGCATTGAAGCGAGCGCACCCATACCAATGGGAGCTCAGAGCATAAAACCTCATCAGCTGTGTAATAATCCTTATAAAACTTGTAGCATGGAGAATTTCCTCAGGAGTGCTGTCTTCCATCCTATGGACTGGATCCTTGCTCTGTTGCAGAACTGATGAGGGACAACACTGGACAATCAGAAAGAAAAGGCACCTGCCCTTTCTCTTTCTGTTCTGTTTTGTTCGGATTTTTTGTTGTTTGCCTTTGGATCGCCCATCTCAGTTACTTCTTCATTCTTTTCCCCTGCTGCTCCTGTTTTCCAAGTTGCTGGCTTCTCTCAAGGGCCCAGTAATTTTTAGGGCTTTTCTTAAATCTTCATCTCCTGGAGCCATTTCAGCTGTGATATTTTAAAAATCAGGCTTAAGCTTTAAAAATTAAGCCTGCAGGAGCTGTATCAGAGATGACTGAGGACAAATTGAAAAGCAGGGACTTCTTGATAGTGAGTGGGATCAGAGCTTTCAGTGAGCTGCAAGTCACGAGTTTGATCAGGAATGATTTTTAGGTTCCTTTTGCATGGGAATGAGGTTTATACTGTCATAACGTATAGTTATATCTGAGGGTGTATCCACGTCATTTAATAATGTTTTAATCTAGTGTCTTACTCCAGACAGGATTAAAGCTGACTGAATTATTTAGTTCCTGTGACTTTCATGAAAATAAGTTGTGGAGCAGGGAGGATATATCATGTTCTCCCCAAATCACGGAAAATCTGCAGCGGGAACTTTTGGGCAACAGCATGCATTGACTAAAGAGAAACCTTAAATAAATCACAGCTTTGGAAGAGATTTCAGTAAAAACTTGCACCTTACACCCTAACGTTAACAAACCACAAGGCACAGACATGTGCTTTCTTCATTCTGGTCACAAGCTTTAAGATCGAGGGAGTTAAAACATCTGTTGAAATCACAAAAAGAGTAAGAGGCTGAGGAGAGTAAAGGATGGAGTAACTTTAACTACAAAGGCGACCAAAATATGGGATTACTGGGGTGAGGGGGAAACAGCAGATGAGGAATTTCTACACCTGTTGTGCGTGAGTGGGGAGCTCAGGAATAGAAAGTGGCAGTTACGAAGGGAAGGAAAAGCAAAGCGAAGCAGGAGGAGAAAAGAAAATTCAAGTTGGGAAAGGCATCAAGAAAGGCTTTGAAGATCACTGGAAGGAGAGATTAAACAGAAACAAAATTAGTTTTAATTTAATCTGTACGTTCTCGGAGAAATCAGTGAACTCCTATCCAAAGAAGTGCAGGCAAGGCAGAAGGAGAACAAAGGGGTTGCAGGGATAATCAAATTTGAAGAAGAGGCAGGTCTGGGCATGGGAAGCAGTTAATTTTAAGCACTGTTTAGTGAATGTGTCACTAATGAATGTGTCAGGGATAATGAGAGCTGAAACTTGTGGTGGAAGCAGCCAACCTGGCCACAGGAACTGTATGAGAGGTGTTGTTACATGGCACAGGAGCAGAAACAGAGAAAGAGGCTCTTGTGAATGAGACAAACTAAGACTTGGTTGGTTGTTTTTTTTTTTTCCTAATCTTGTTTAAATAAATCATTCCCATTAACACTGAGCAGTGATTTACCCATCTGAGCGCTCTGGATTAGCACAGCTCACTTCCACTCCCACCCTCTCTGCTTGGTGTAAAAGTTCCCTCTCTGCTCGCAAGCTCGATGTCCACATGTTTCTGACTGTGCAGGGGAAAATGGCTGGAAAAGGAACTCCTGTGAAGGCTCCAGGCGGTCTGGCGAGGGGATGGAGCAACTGTTTTGTCAGTGGACAAATGGTGGCAGTGTGCACAGGGTGACAAGATTCCTGAAGCAACTGTGTTGGCTGAGCAGGGTCTGGACACAGCAGGGACACGCTGAGGACTGAGGGCAGACCCGGCCTGCAGGAACATTTAAGTAGCTGTTTCTATTGCCAAACTATTAGCCAGATCTTTTAAAAGTGGCCTGGCCCCGGAAAGCGTTATATAAAACCAAAAAAAAAGAGCTGACTTGCTACTGTTAAACCAGGAAGAGAGGCATGGACCATGAAAAAATGTAGGGTATTCCCAGTTTACTGGGTACAGGATAATCAAGTAGATTCCCAGTGGCTGCTTTGCAGAGGGACTACAAGACCTGAAAGTAAAACTGCTTCGGGTTTAAACTGAGCTTCCTAAAACGAGATTTGCTTTTTATGTGTCGCCTTCTTCCTCCCCTTGCAAACCTCTGCTCTCAAAGCCAGGAAGGGGTTGTGGGGATGATCTTTCAGAAGTCTTGAGAATGAGGAACAAGGTGGAGGCAACAGATCGATCACCTGTGCCATGCATGACTCAAAGGCATTCCAGCCCTTCTGCACAGCAGAGACACTTTTTAAATATCCCAACAGCAAAACAGCCAAGCCACAGGGCACCCGTCTGAAAGCACATTCCTGACACTCTCCTGCCCCTTATATAGGAATGGTTTGGGAAAAGGGGGAATATTTAACAGTGGTAACTCATGGAGGAAGGAGCTGTGACAGCGCTGGTTCCTCCCAAGTGGAGTTTCAGTACAAAAAAAACCACGTGCGGTCAGCATCTTTATTTCGGAGCATGGCAGGACGCGAGCAGCACCTGATCCATGGGCAGGATCCTGAGGCATAGCGCAGGTCCGCCCTCACTCAGATCCCGCAGTTTAGGGGTCTGGGGAGAACAGGGGGCCGCAGCTTTAGGGCTGGAAGGGTGACAAGGATCAGCCGGGCAGTTTCACCCCACACAGGCCGGAGGAGAAGTTCCCGGGACAGCCTGTGGGGAGCCTCCAGCGCGGCTCCCGCACTCGGCGCTCGCCGGGGCGACCC